>CM060956.1:135046773-135276773 GCA_030765055.1 Mantis religiosa | reverse complement strand
CGATGAGTGGAATGGATAAAATGATGCTCAATTGAGCCAAGGATCCATAGAGCTTAGAGTTATCCGACATTCGTCTTTCAGTAAAAGGGGAAACCCCGGAAAAACCTTATCCAGGTAACTCACCTTGACCAAGATGAGAACTCGGGACCTCTTGAAGGTGAGGCAGACCTGCTACCATTAACACTACCGAGGCGGGTTCCATATGAGCTGATTTGTTATATGCCTCTCGTGGTATTTACCTTGTACTTAAGTCTCCCTTAAAGCTAAACAATGCTTGTGTTGCATTTTTCTCCACTGTTGCTTTTGTTCCTGTATAAACCACAGGTAACTGGGTAGAAACAAATTATGTCGTCGTCATCATCATCATCATCATCATCATCATCAACCTTCAAGATAGGTCACATAGGCCTGTTTCGGCTCAGCGTCTCCGTGGTCTTCCAACATCTCTAATACCAACTGGATTATACTGCAAGGCCTGTTTGGTGAGTCTTTCTTCTGGCATTCGAGAGAGATGATCTTGCCATTTCATTTTGTACTCCCTGAGTTTGTCATTTAAAGTAAATATTTTTAGTTTTTCTCTTTTAATGTGATCTTTCACACTACAGCCAGTTACGTACCTCAAAAATTTAATTTCAGCCGTTTCAATTATTCTTTTACCAGTTCTGTTCAAGGTCCAGATCTCAGCTCCATAAGATATAACAAGCACTGCCACAGTTTTACAAAATTTCAACATGGTATCTCTTCTTCTTTTTTTTTCTTTTTTTTTTCCTTGTTCCATTTATTCCCCACCTTTAACGGCCGTTCTCCTTTGGAACATACTGAAGGTGTTAAATCGTTATCTTTGGTTTTTAATCATTAGATCACGCACACATTCACTCTCATTCATACTTCCAGACTCTGGGGAAGATGGGGAATTACTTGGTCGGAGAAAAATCCCCATCCCCACCGCCGGGAATCGGACCCGGGACCCCTAGTACGGCAGGCAGCTGCTCTACCGACTGAGTTACGGGGCCAGCCGGTATCTCTTCTTGTTTTGTTTTTCAATCTTCGTTTTATAGTACCACATATGTTTTGAGATTTATAGATCTTTTGTTTTAAATCTCTGTCACTTTCACAGGAAAAATCACATCCTAAGTAATTAAAATATTTAACTTGTTCTGGTATTTTATTTTTGAAGGGCATTTTGGACTGTTTTGGGTATTTACCAATAAAGGCCATCACTTTCGTTTTCTCTGCTAAAATGATAAAATTATACTTTGACATTGTTTTGTTGAGTTGGTACAAAGCTATTTGTAATCTGTCTTCAGCATTTGCCAGAATGAGCTGATCATCTGCAAACAGGACTGAATTTAAGATTGTACTACCTAACTTAAAATCTACTTTCAACTGAGCTTGCCTTTCGGCAACTGCTGCGTCGATATAAATATTAAAAAGAGTTGGCGACAACCCTGTCTTACACCTAGGTTGAAAAAAAAAAGTATGTAAAGAGTGTAATACACACTGTCCCTTTTTTGCACTTTTGAAGTGGATGGAAATCCTTAAACATCTGTGAATATGCTTCTGCATTATCTTATCGTCATTTTATACATACGGTGAAATTCACAAGTGGAAGAAAACAGAAATGAGTATTCCATTTTCCTGGAAATCGCTGACGAATTTATGGGTAAGTTCTCGGATTCCGACCTCCGATACGGTGCCCTCGTTACGTGGAAATGCTATCAGTTGGTTCAACATCTCATCTTTATTGAATATTTTCTCCGCTGTTCTGCCTTACAAATGGAAGCAAAGCGTGTAACGTCTAGAAAATGGCGGTTATTGTGAAATATTAGGCGCAGAGAACGGCAACTAAGTGGATAACCACGTGACTTGTCATCTCCTCCATCATCACAAAGCCCGCTACAAAAATATATCAAGGCTACATATCATAAACACATTTTCTGAGACGTTTCGCGGTCATGCGGGTGTTAAACATAATGAAAATATGTACGAGAGACCGCGTTGGATCACTTCAAACAAATTAAACATGTTGCAGACATTAAAGAGATTACAGAAACTGTAATCTTAGTAAAAACCGGCCGGTTTCTCTACGGTATCTAGGCCTTCTTTTCTTTTTTTATTTCAGAGCCATCTGCAGAGAGCCGCCGCAAGCTGCAAAGTCGACTGTGCTGGCATCTGTCTGAGGGAATGTTATTTGGAGAATGTCGCTGTCTGTGGTTTTTAAAAGCTACGCGAGACTCACAAACATTTTTAATTTCGTTTGTAAAGGGACACCGGAAACCTGGAACTTTAGCCGTCCGGGCGAGTTGGTGAGGGGCCTTGAAGGGGGAAATGGTGGAGGGGGAGAAGCTTGTGACGTTTTCCTTCACTTCTGTCGCAATGCACGCAGACAAACCTGAACCCTCACAAATTAGCGATCATCACCGAAAGGAAATCAAGCAGACTTCACTTTAAATTCACAATCTCCACTGAAGTAGATCCAACCTTTCTTGTGAAATGTAGACGCTAACATAAAACATTTGAGAACTGCGAGCAAATCCTCGACATATCCGACATTTTAGACAGTCTGGTATTAACTAACGCAAATCACTTTGAAACAGTACTACTCCATGCTCTGGAGGTAAAAATATTACCCTCTGGTTCGGTAGGGTGCGGGTCCAAAGCCAACGGAGGGTGATGAATTTTTTCTTATAAAAATCCTAGAATGGATTTTTTCGAAACCGAACAAAAGACGGTGGTCCTATACACAATTACCGTACGTGAAGAGACAAATACTATCCACAAATAAAACATCAACACTTCCAAACTTACATACAGGATGGCGCACGAAATGTCATACATATAAAGTTGCTTATATAATTTTTTATAAATAAAGCAAGTAATATTTTTCATTTTTACGTTAATCATCAGAATGTGTATGCTCAGTGAGCGTGCAGTACATGTTCAATATGTCCTCCTTGTTGACGTAATACCCAGGGGCCAAACGGAACTAACTCACTCCATATTTAAATTGTCACCTGAATGTTCTGTATTCCAGTCGGAGCTCTTAGCAATTAAAGAAGCTATAAAATGGTGTACTGTTAATGGGAACAGTGATTCACAATCAGCTCTACTCGCTATTAATGATAAATACAATTTAAATTCATTAGCATATCAAATCAGATCCTTGCTTCAAAACCATCCAGGACATACTTGCATGGCATGGCTTAAAGGACAGAGTGGAATTTTAGGTAACGAGAGAGTTGATTGCTTGGCTAAGAAGGCTGCAGAATCCAATCTTCCTGTGACATACTCTTTATGTCCTATTTCTACGGTAAGGAGAATAATGCATCAACATATTCTTGAAGAATGGAACAAACAATGGCTAACAACTCCAAATGGAAGTTTAACAAAAACATTATTTTTTCCTAGTGTATATGACAGAGGAAAATGTGAAACTCTTGTACCAAATTTTGTTTTGATACAATTTTTAAGTGGACATGGTAAATTTGGTGAATACTTATCACGCTTTCACTTAACATCCAACCCCGAGCGCATGTGTGGTGAAGAATTTCGAACTGTGGTTCATCTCCTTTTCTGTTGTCCCATTTTCTGGAGAGAAAGACAAGAATTAATATTCAAGCTAGACTCTCTAGAAACTGAATTTTCTGCTCCGCTCACAACTTTGCTAATGAAGCCACAACAGTATAAGTACTTCATGATGTTTATAAACTCAGTGTTTAAACGTCTGAAATAGTTTAAATTAATATGCATCAGATTATAACATATTTTCTTCCTTCTAGTGTTTAAAATATTTTTGTTAAAATTGTGTATTTTTATGTATTAACTCTAACCCTAATATAAAACTGTGTAAAATAGGGTTCATAAATCTGGATAAATAAAAAAAATACCCAGGGGCGGCTGGTGGCTCTGGAAATCGGTGTTTCACAAAGTTATCCATGCAATCTAATGTTTTTAAAGTAACACACGGTTGTTAAGCCTGTTAATATTGTTACTTTGTGGGTTCGTGAAATAAAATTCCAATTGCACAAACTCAAAATGTTCTTTCTTTCCACCGAATTACAGTTAGAACACTTGCCGATTACATAGAATTACGTAGTGCACACAATTACAATCCACCAGCTTGTTTGTCACAGGTCCATTCCACGCTTACAATTACGTACAACTCCTCTGATATACGTACACAGTCTTCCAGTCCGTTCGCTAGCACGGCGCTCCTAACGGCTGCTCGCCAAGAACTGAACTGACTCGTCCACTGCAGTACTTATATAGGAAGATCGCTGTTTCTGGAAGCTTCGTGGCTCGAAAAAACATCCCAAATGTTCCAGACTTCAGGGGGAGGGGAAAGAGACGGTATACTGGCTAGTGATGTTCCTCTAACAATCCGCTCTCTGACCGCGACACAGATAAATGGGTAGGCGTGGTCTAAATACTTCCCGTCTGGCTCCTGCTGGTTTTCTTGGGAATTCCAATGTTCGGGTGACACTATAGACTGCTGTATACACAAGTTAATCATAATTCACAGCGTATAACACAACATTCGTATTTCAGAAACACCCTGAAGGTAACATTCTTTTATTTATACAGCTAAAAGGGAGAAGTTTGATTTCTTTTGATATCTCTTCATGGCAGACTTAAAGGATACATTGCAAGATTTCGTTCTGGATTGTCCTGGGGGTCTCCTTAAACAATGTAGCATTCTCCAAATGGTTTTTCAGAACACAGTCTAGCTGTGCACTGAAGTTTATAAGTCCTCGAAAAGTACCAGGATTGCTTGACGTAGCTGACATATGGTGTCCTAGTAGAGCTCACTGAAAGGCCCCACAAAATCTAATGCAGTTAACAATAATGTTTAAAGCATACCTATTTTGAGCAATTTTATGGTTTTGTTCTTCAAATGTTCTCCTATATGCACTCTCCATCTGCTTTGCTATATTTACATTGCCAACCACAGCAAAACTAACTCCAATTTACATGTGCAGATTTGAAGTTACGTGTTTTCTAGCGTGATCATGAAGGTGCTGCAAATCATTCATGCCATCTTTTGTCCACGGATCTTCTCCGCCAAACAGAACGCAACGAAAGCAAAACAGGACATTTTTAATATTACATCCACACATCCAATTATATTTCTCATATACATCGTTGTTAAAGTTGCTGTTAAAACATTTTGTTTTGACTACCTCTGTTGTTTTTATATTTTGCTGGGACTACCAAGTCACCTAATTTCATTGTTTTTCTTCTAAACCTATGATTGAAAAAGAATGTCCTAACAGAAACTGTTTGGAATTCACCGTTTCTCCTTAGATAACGCAATTTACATGTATTTAAATAAATCACTATGATACACTACTCAAATCACGGCACAGCTAACAAAACACGGCACAAACCATGTGACAATGTACTGATAGATAATAGTTGACCGATGCGAACATTTAATATGAAAGTAATAGATGACGCTGGAACAGAAGGTAAAAGCTTAGCATCCAGTGTTCTCTGGCTGCTAGGTTAACTAACCTAATGCAGCCTTATGCCTCTCACTTCCCTCCAACTTGCCTCGGTAGTCCATAGGTCCTTCCCGCCCTATACCTACCCATTCCATGCCAGTAGTTTGCATCTGAGAGTGAACTACTTGGCACCTGCAAACAATACAGCGCGCTGAGGTCCCCTGCACTAGACAAGATCGAAGTGAACTATAAATGGAAAATGCCTTTGCATTAAAGTGTGACCCAGCACTTTGGTTGTAGCGCAAACAGGCTACCCTATTGTGAGCCGCCCCTGGTAAAATTCCTCTACAGGAACTGTGACGTTTACTACCACTCTACGACAGAAATCTTCTGCTATTCCCTGGAAAATAGCCGGTCGCAGTTGCATTATATTGCCTTGTTTGCCTGCTACAAAATGTCTCCATAAGAAATGATCGCAGAGGTTAATATCCGGGCTGGGTAGCGGCCATATTAAACAACCCTATAAGCGTACTGGATATCGATGGGACATTACAGAGCCTGAAATATTGGTGCAGAAAATCCAGAATAACATATGCGCCATCTTGCATGAACTATTGTGTCTCCATTGGTACAACATGTTCGTGTAGCGCAGCGTTGAAGATTAGTCCAATGATTCCTTTTTTTTTTAATTTACGTCCTCCAACGATAAGTCATATCGGAAGATGAATAAAATGGGTGAAATGATGGTCAAATGAGCCCAGGATCCATAGAGCTTAGAGGTACCCGACTTTTGTCATTCAGGATAAGGGAAAACCCCGAAAAAAACCTTATCCAGGTAACTCACCCTGACCGAGATTCGAACTTGGGACCTCTTCAACGTGAGGCAGACATGCTACCACCACGCCACCGAGGCGGGCAAAAATTTCATTTCAATCCATGAAATAATTCCATGGCTGGATATTGCACCCCATACACTATTTTTCCTCCATAATTTTCAATAGTCTTTGAAGAGGACGACGTGAGATGCTGACTTCAGCCGAAGCTCCTTTCGTGGACTTCCTGGGACTTCATGTTACAGCCAGTCTCACAGTCTAGATATTCCCTAGAGTACGCATTATGTTGACGCGAACACTATCTTTTGTATTGTGTATTTGTGAGTGTGTAAAATTAAAAGTCTAGTTTGCAAAAATTTAAAATACGCTTTATTACAGGTGAAAACATGCTTTGTACAACCCTGCCAGCAGCAAAATGACTTAACAAACACAAACGCCGTCCCAAAGGTCGTCTGCCCCACGTCCAACACAGCTGCACACTGGATTAAACTCCTAACTGACTGTTCTCACACCTTTCCGCTTATTTTTACCCAAGTCATTGTTTCTCGAAAGCTGCCGAAGTTTCAAGGCCTTTCACGGCGGCATGAGATGGAAAGAATTAACCAGACATCACTGTCTCCCTTTCTGTCCCCACCTCTGTCTCTCGCTCCACAAGCGCCCAGCGTTCTACGGCACCAACCAACAATGTCTCGGCAACAATATGGAGAGCAATATACCCGCCTCTGTGGTGTGGTGGTAGCATGTCTGCCATTTCAATAAGTAAACCATTAGCTGCATAAATTACATGAAAGACCATATAAGGGTTTACTCCTATTTTGACATGCATATTACACATTTGAAATTTATATAGTGAATACTCCCGAAATGTTGGTGATAGAAAAATGCAATAGGCAAGAAAGCAGCTACTTTTAGTGCTTGTCTGAAAGCTCTCTCTCTAGGCTAAGATTTACCAGCCTCAGTTGCGTAGTGCTACAGATTATGAGGATCAGAGTCTTGGCCTCATGAGATAACTGTTACCCTAGGGATCTTCGAAAGCGTCTTTGCGACTATGCAGTTCCCTTTGTCTCCCAATCAATGGTAATCACTTTGAGAAACTGCTGAAGTTTACCAAGCTTCATGTTATGCAATGCTCTTAAATGTACACTACGCGGCAAATCGACCGTTTGAAGCTAGACACTTAGTAGATTGATACTAAGCCCCTTTGCTCTCTTGTATTCAAAATTTACCTAACAAAACTATAGACTACTCAAACTAAGAGACCTGGATCCAGTGGTGAAGTGTACAATGAAGACCTATAAGCGCCGCTCCCCAAAACCTCCAGGTGAAAAAGAAGAAAAGCAAGAAAATTCATGACAAATCAGCTTTATTTGCTCTGGATATGCTTTAAAAATTTATTCGCGGTGCTCCGGACAATTTGACAGTAGCTTAGAATCAACTGACCAGTTCCCAAAACTCATTCAATACTGAATATATATGTATTTACGCATTCGAA
Organism: Mantis religiosa; assembly: GCA_030765055.1. Taxonomy (NCBI): domain Eukaryota; kingdom Metazoa; phylum Arthropoda; class Insecta; order Mantodea; family Mantidae; genus Mantis; species Mantis religiosa. Next base: position 135,269,004 of record CM060956.1, on the reverse strand, counting down.
ACATTGAAAACCTGACTCTTCTATAGTTTGGAAGCACTGGCAGATTTTGTCACGTGAAGTCTCGGTACTGTGTAAAGAAACGTTTATTTTTTGTTTCATGTGGCGCTTTTAAATACAACTCTAAGTATAGCAGTATTAGCATTGAAGTGTTTTACGTAGATTGGTATTTAGTACTCACAACGTTCAGTGAGGTCTACCCGAAATCCGCAGTCTCCGGCCTCTGTCACCCGGGAGCGATAGAAGACACCTGGGGTGTATCCTTGGGGCAATACCTGGAGTCTAGAGAGCCCCCTCCCCCATCGACAACGTCAAGACGGGTGGAAGTGGATACGTCACATACGTGCGTCAACCCCGCAGGGAAGACTACCGAATAACCTCGGTGGAGCCTCCTGGTGACCTAGCACACCTTCTACTAGCTCTGCAGACTGGTATCCGGGAATTTCTAGGCAACCCACTGCCCCCTCCGAGCGGCCGTAGCCTGGCCGGAAGTACCCTATCTCCGCGGGTAACGGGAACACACTGCCCCCTCGAGTCCAACCCAATCCGAATAACTCCCATTCAGAGATGGCCACGAATGTTCAGCCCGAGGTTCCTCTGGTAACAACAGAGGTACAACGAGTGCTAAGGGTCCGCAGCGATCGCACTAAAGCAGCTGAAGGGGACGGTCCAATCCCCTACGGGAATTTAGTATTGACAAAGAGACAATTCTTGTGACGTCTCAAGTTATTTGCAAAAATTCTGTGAATAACATGCTTTCTTTATTTTAACCTCGAAGACTGCGCGCGGCGTGGGCCAGCTGTAGGAACAATTGGAACGTCTGAGTGGAGAGAGGAAGCAGAAATATGTTTGCTTATAGTGTGACCAGTCTTCTAATACAACAACGGCCTACGCGTGACTGTCGAATAGAAAGATAACTGAGTAGTAGCTTTAGTTCTTTGAGTCATTGCTTTTCCATGTTTTAATGAAAACAATTTGGAGCTTCCTTCCCTTTGATACGTACTCAGGCCTCGCCACTGCCTGGATAGTATGTTTGCATTTATAGTAAGCACTAGGTATTTTTCGAACCAAAATTTCCCTATCAAATTCTTGAAACACCACCCTTGTTATTTCAGCTAACCAACTTTCAGAGTGGCGATACGCCTCCTCCATAGCGCGGGTTGTAGCGGACCTTAACGCAGTTCAAGAGCTCCCTAGTTCAATTCACGGTCAGAGTTAGAAATCTGGCTAAGCCCTTTCTGGGGTTTTTCCCTTATTCAGAAAGATGATCGCCTGCTAACTCTAAGGTCTATGGACCTTTTACTCATTTGGACATTCATGCATCGTCCATATGACCTAACGTTGAAAGCACTCCCTTAGATGAATGTCCGGTAACTGTAAACTCTATGGACCTTTGGATCATTTGAACTTCATTTCATTCATCGTTCAATATGACTTAAGTCGGAGGTTTTCTCTTATCCTGAAAGACAACTGTCTAGTAACTCTAAGCTATATGGACCCCGGATTCATTTGAACATCATCTGATGTATCGTACGATATGGCTTAAAGTTGGAAGCCTTCCCTTATCCTGAAAATGGATCCAGAGCACATTTGAGCATCATTTGATTCATCGTGCGATACACTTAACGTTGGAGGTTTTCGGTTATCCTGAAAGATGAATAATTGGTAGCTTTAACCTCTAAGGTCACAGGACTCAGTTGAACATCATTTCATTCATGGTCCTATATGACTTAACGTTGGAGAATTTCCCTTATTCTGAAAGACAAATTTCTGGTAGCTCTAGGCTCTATGCTCTCTGGGCTTTGACTGATCGTTCAATATGACTTAACGTTGGAGGTTTTCCCTTATACTGAAAGATGAATGTCTGGTAACTCTAAGCTCTATAGACCCTGGAATCATTTGAAAATCCTTCCATTCATCGTCCGATATGACTTAACGTTGGAAGTTTTCTCTTAATCGGAAAGATGAATGTCGGGCGACTGTAAGCTTATAGACTCTGGACTCATTTGAACATCGCCCCATTCATCACCCGATATCACTTAACGTTGGAGATTTTCCCTTATACTGAAAGATGAATGTCTGGTAACTCTAAGCTCTATAGACCCTGGACTGATTTGACCACCATTGCATTCATCGTCCGATATGACTTAACGTTGGAGGTTTTCCCTTATACTGAAAGATGAATGTCTGGTAACTCTAAGCTCTACACACCCTGGACTCATTTGAACATCGCTCCATTCATCCTCCGATATGACTTAACGTTGGAGGTATTCCCTTATATTAAAAGATGAATGCCTGGTATTTCTAAGCTCTATACAACCTGGACTCATTTGAACATCGCTCCATTCATCATCCGATATGGCTTAATGTTGGAGGTTTCCCCTTAATCTGAAGGATGAATGCCTGGTAATTCTAACGTCTATGGACGTTGAGAACATTTGAACGTAATTTCATTTATCGTACGATATGACTTAACGTTGATGTTTTTCCTTTATATGAAGGATGAATGCGTGGTAATTTTAAAATCTATGGACCTTGGGAACATTTGAACATCATTTCATTCATGTCCGATATGACTTAACGTTGGTGGTTTTCTCTTAATCTGAAAGATGAATGCCTGGTAATTCTAAGATCTATGGATCTTGGGAACATTTGAACATCATTTCATTCATCGACCTATATGACTTAACGTCGGAGGTTTTACCTTGTCCTGAACTATGAATGCCTGGTAATTCTAGGGTCTATGGACCTTGGGAACAATTGAACATCATTTCATTAAACGTCCGATATGACTTAACGTTGGAGGTTTTACCTTGTCCTGAAATATGAATGCCTGGTAATTCTAGGGTCAATGGACCTTGGGAACAATTGAACATCATTTCATTAAACGTCCGATATGACTTAACGTTGGAGGTTTTCCCTTAGTCTAAAGGATGAATGCCTGGTAGCTGTAAGTTCTTTGGGCCTTGGCAGCATTTGAACGTCATTTCGTTCATCGTCTGATATGACTTAACTTTGGAGGTGTTCGCTTATCTTGTAGGGATCTAAAGCATGCATTACTCCACTGAATGCTCGCCAAGGGCCTAAACACTATACCATTTTAATCTACATATCACTGTGCTCAGCAAAATTTGCTCAATTCTTTTCATAAATCTTGAAGTAGTTTCCAAAGCCACAGTTCTATGAATGTGTGGACCTGAAAGACATTTGTTCTTTTATTTTAGAACACCCGAGGTGATCTTATAAAGTTTGCTCGAGTTTCTATTTCTTGACACTTAATTTGTTTATGCGAAATTACTCCACCTATATTCAAATACAGGAAAGACCAAGTCACATACGAAAGGTGATTTGCCTAAGTACTTGTGTCCTTATTTGTTATCAACCTTGCACCATCTTTTTTCCAACTCATATGCGCCAGACACGTATCAAAGAATACCAGTGGAGCCACCCTTCCCGCACACCAAATAAAAGACCGTTGGAACTGCGAGAATGCCTTTTATTCCCTAGAGATAAACAAGTAAAGTGGCTAAGGCTGTTAACGTCTCAGGATATTCAAATTTGTTTACCGGCAAGAACATAATGTGGTGTGTTTTGGCGAATCCTCCAATCGAAAAAAATGAAATAGCCGAAGGAAATGGAACGCTTTAAAACACTTGAAGCATTTTTATGGGTTAAATGTAGAATGAGATATAAATGACTACACATAAGAGTATAAAAGTGAATTTGTAATATAATAAAATGAAGCCAAAACATTTCTGTGCATAGGAACGTCGACAGGGTGGACAGTATGAATGTACGTTTATGTAAATTGTGACTTCGTGTAATATTCAACTGCAATTGTCAACTTCGTTGGGCTTTTATTACCATATTAAGAATTATATTGTCATATAATAATTCTCTGATACTTCGATTAGCTAATATTGCGGCTTCTTCCGCGATGTTAGGGTGTAACAAAATACGTCCGCCGTGGCCTGTTTTTTTTTTCGGAAGGTTTACTCGCCGGGGAGTCGACCACAGGACATCTCTCTAATCCATTTCAGACGGAGCACTCACTGAACGTTACCATGGGGGTCAGACACTTGCTCTGAAAGCTTACAAAATCTCTTGCTAACTCATTGACTCCAAATTTACTTGCATTGCGGATGAGTTCACGCTGGAAAGTTCACACAGCTCCAGAACATTTGATACGCAGAAACGTCTAGAAGATTCCAGTAAGAAGGATACATACTGTCACCTAGGCATTGTTGTGCTGCTACCGCAAGCCGGAGCTGCCGCGTGGGCGAGCACTGATCGCTTACCGAGACAGAGAGAGATAAAAAGAAACAAAAGAGAAAGAGACAAAGATGTCTGGATAGTTCCGTCTTTGTGTCTCTGTGTCGTGAACGATCGACTATACGAGGGGTGGCCCAAAACAAACCGGACTCCGAGAGCGCTGCCACTCGTAGAACTAGTGCAGGGTTCTCACGCTAGATGGTGTTAATAGAGACCTTCATGAAACAGCTGTGCAGACGGCGTCAGTGTAAAGCTGAACGTGCAAGTGTAGTATTGTGTTTATCTGACTGTTGGCGTGTTACCTCTGCGAAGTCGTTATGGCAACTGTGTGTGTGTGTGTGTGTGTGTGTGTGTGTGTGTGTGTGTGTGTGTGTGTGTGTGTGTGTGTGAAATTTTGCTTCCTGCTTAAAAGAACTGTAACGGAGACTCATCATATGCTTCAGGAAGCCTTCCAGGAGGACGCTATGAGCAGCACACAGGTTTTCGAGTGGTTTGGGCGCTTTAAACTTGGTGAGATGTGTGTTGAAAACCAAGCTCGTTCTGGACGCCATTGAACATCGCGAAATGAGGAGAACATTGAAAAGGTCCGCCAAAGGATCAACGAGGATCGTCGCCCAACGATCGACCAAATTTCAGCAGCGATAGCAATCAAAGTGCTATGGCATTGAATTTTTGCTGTTTGGCTCTGCCCTTTCATAGTGCGTCCTACACACGGCTAGTGTGAAAGAACAATTAATTTCCATTAATTGCACCTAAAAGTGGTCCGAAATATAAAGCTAAAGCCTTAAAGTACTTACAGTATAGTAAGTCGTCACAAAGGTAGATGTCTCACGTGTTTATGAGAACTTCTAATTGTTCATCGGGAAGAACACGAGTCAGTTGGAGAATTTAATGTCATGTGGGCACGTTGGCCAAAGTAGCACAATGGTTAGAGCGGCTGGACGGAGACCTGAAGATCCATGGTTCAAATCCCGGCTATAGCATTGAATTTTTCAGTCTGGCTCTATCCTTTCATAGTGCGTCCTACACACTGCTAGTGTGAAAGAACAATTAATTTCCATTAATTGTACCTATCAGTGGTCCGAACTATAAAGCCCGGGTCTTAAAGTACTTACAGCATAGTAAGTCGCCATTAAGGTAGCTGTCTCATGTGTTTATGAGAACTCCTAGTGGTTTAGCGGAAAGAACACAATTCAGTTGGAGAAGTTAATGTCATATCTGCACGTTGGCTATAGTAGCTCAATGGTTAGAGCGGCTGGACGGAGACCAGAAGATCCGAGGTTCAAATCCCGGCTATTGCACTGAATTTTTCAGCCTGGCTCTACCATTTTATAGTGCGTCCTACACACGGATAGTGTGAAAGAACAATTAATTTCCATTAATTGCGCCTAATAGTGGTCCGAGCTACAAAGCCCGGGCACTAAAATACCTAGATCATAGTAAATCACCATTAAGGTAGCTCTCTTATGTGTTTATGAGAACTCCTAGTGGATTATCGGGAAAAACACGATTCAGTTGGAGAAGTTAATGACATTTCGGCACTTTGGACATAGTACCAGAATGATTAGAGCGACTGGACGGAGACCAGAAGATCCGTGGTTCAAATCCTGGCTATGCTACTGAATTTTTCAGTCTGGATCTACGCTTTCATAGTGCGTGCTACATACGGCTCGTGTGAAAAAAATTAATTTCCAGAAATCTGTGACTGTTAGGGACCCCTCTGCTGTCATCATCTCTGACCCTACTCTTCCCTGTGAAGTTATTTTTATTTATTTACGTCCTGCAATGTCAAGTCATTTTGGCCGGTGGATGAAGCGGATAAAATAATGTTTAAATGAATCTAGGTGCCATAATTCAGGATTACACTACATTCATCTTTTAAGATAAGAGGAAACCTCAGAGACAAACATATCCAGAGAAGTAATTCTGATCGAGATTCGAGCTCGGGACCTCTTGAACCCTACCACCTTCGCTTCAGAGATTGGCCCCTATAAAGTTGTTTGTGGGGTCAGCAAGGATCACAGATGCTACTATCTGAGCCACCCCGGTGGGTGAATTAAACGAAGCTGGGTAGAGAAAGTCATGTAACACATTCACACAGAAATTCTCTATTTTGAAAGCGAGGTTTTCACCGATAGTGTGCGATCATTAATTGAAAGGTGTCAGAGTGGTGTTGTGGTTGGATCAGAATCCGTATGGTTCACAATTTACTTCACTTGTTCTCCCAGACGCACATTGTTTATACGAAGCGAGACGTGAGGCGAATAGCCAATAACGTTCACCTGCTGAGACGTGCGTCGCAGAACAAGAAACCGCTTCTCTTCTGTTTAGATCCGGTTTCGTCTTGCAAGCGCAGTCGAGTTTCGCATCTTTACTGTTTTCTTAAGGAAATTGTCACAGAGCGTAGGATTTTAAACCCAGCACGGCGTCCTGTTACTGGAATCTCTGGATAATGAAGGACAAATATTTACTACTGTAGCTCATTACCTCAACATTCAGGCTTTGGATATTTTAATTACTCTTGTCTACTTTATTTCCCTTCTGGTTTGGGCTTCTTTAAAATTGCTTTAGTAACTTTTGATGCAATACAGCTTTTGTAGTTAAAATGCCCTCCAGTATATATTGCTCTTCACAATTATATTAAAAATCCGAGATGCTCAATGAATTACCCTAGACTTCTTAAAAAACTACTTCTAAAAACATTTCTTTTATGTCTAACAGTGTCACAGTGTTACAGGCCCTGTGTTCGGGTTATAAATTCTGGTTGCCGTAAGGAAAGTTTCCATTTAACATTTCAACAAACTTATCGCTTCTTATTTTGTTATGCAACCATTTACTTTAAACCGTAAAATTAGAAGATGTAATACTTAATATTTATTTACAAAGGAATGTAGCGAAATTTATTGTAACACTTTTATTTCAAAACTGTTAACCATATCTGCCAATAACTCCTCTAGGTTAATTTTTGGTTTTGAGTTACCTGTTTAGAGATAGTCAGTGAGAGACAGAATAAAGCACCCAGGTACACACATTTAGAGATGCACATAGAGAGGAGTTATCTAATAATCTCCTTTTTTATGTAAGAGTCACAATACATGTATTTCTGTTGAAATTTGGATATCCAATTTTTCTGTAAAATACCATAACCATATACTTCCTGTAAGTCCGGGTTTAAAATGAGAAATAAATGCATTTCATATGGAGTATTCCTTAGAAGGTATACAGGGGGTTTCAAGCGACACAGAACGATTATATAGGAGTAAATAATCAGCTTTTATGCGACACGTATAGATACTCTTACCGCCAAAAGAGCCACATAAAAACGCTCCAGAATGAGTGTGAATTAGGCAGTGACAGAACAAGGCCGCGTGCCTCACGCCATCGAAGTTCGCAGATAGGTGACACAGCGTGCCGCGTGCTGTAACTGTTTGTAAACATACCGACCTACAGATGTATTTTTTTTATCTTGAAAAGTGCAGAGCGATGCGCAGTGGTATCTGGACGAGTCCACCTCAGAACGGCGGCAACTGGAGGGGAGGGCAGGTCAGTTGCGTACCAGTTGCGAGCAACTAAACACGTGCAAAGCTACTCGGTAACACTACAGCTTGTTTCAAAATGTGCTTGTCTCCTGGTTCAAAGAGGGCATTTATAAATGACGCCTCCTAGCAGCACATTAGGAAATAAAGTGCTACATTTAAAAACACGAGAAGTAATGACCAATATACATAGATTTATAAAAAAGGAACAATTGTCTGAGTCAGCTATAAAAATCTGGGGAAGGGTATCTAAGGCAACAGTTGTTTCAGAAAGCAGATTAGGAGAGTTATTAGGGAAAGAAAAGCTATTGGTGCTAGTGCAACAACGTCCTCCTCTATGCCCAGTAAACAAAGATTAAGAACATGCACAAATATTAATTTTAATGTTTTAATTCAGAAGTATTTAGGCGAACTATGAATAATTTTTAAAGCACAGAAAAACAAAGACCAACTTCGAAGAAAGTGCTTATGAAGCTAAAAATTCTACTTACTTCCAAGGCAGTGTCAGAACATTAAGAAGAGTTCTTTTGAAGCTAGGATTATTTGAAAAAAAAAAAACACTAAGCGTGACAGACAAATTTTTTCGAACATAGCACCATACGTGCAAAAAGGCTTAAGTGTATACGAAATATTCCGAGATATCGAAGTGAAGTTTATATGGATGAAACTTATATAAATACAGCACATACTGGACCATATGTCTGTAGTGAAATATGTTACAGGGACTCTGCAGCGATATTGAAAGGCCGGCAGTTGTTTATCATGTCTGCTGGAGGAGAACAGGGGTTTTGTTCCAAATGCCTATGTACTATTTAAGATCCAACAAAAGCGTGGAGATTACTACCATAGTAAGCATTACAACTTAGTTTATAAAAGCTACAAAACTGGCTTCGAGGATGAAATTTGTTTTTAGACACCTTATGCACCCCCGTCCCCTCTCGTAATCTTACGCGTGTGACGCATTGTGGCGATAGGTGCACTATCCGCACCACAGTTGCAACAATCGCAGGATTACTGTCAAGATAAAATAATACTTCTGTATTCCGTTTTAGTTTGCGACCATTGCGAGTTTGTTTGACTTATGAAAGCGCAATAAAGAAGCTATTTTTAGTTATTTGTTAGTGGGTGTTTAACACGTTCCAACATTCCGTTATAACAGTCGATGATGACAAATAAGCTGCTGGACATATGCTACTTAAAACTTTTAGATGTAAGTTAATGTTAGTGATGTTGAGGATGGAAGCTTTAAGTGATAAAAAGAACACAAAAATATGAAAGAGGTTTGTTAGAGTTAACCAAAACTAAATGTGTTATAAAATGTCAAGCATTTTATTTCACTGTGTTTAATAATACTATTATGTGTTTAAAATTGGAAGGTGTTTGTCCTTGAGCGTTAATAGGTAAGTAACCAATCGGAGTCCTGCGGTGTTGTCATATTGCATTTCCCCTAAGGGATGTGTGACGAGAGGTAAACTAATCAATCTCAAATAAATACTATTCGTGGTAAGAAAAAATTCAGATTTTGCAAAAACTGATCAATGGGGAAGGAGAGAGTAACGTATTTAATATAACCGTAAAAACCCCATATTTTTAGCTTAAACATTTTCCTAATACAAATAAATAAAGTAGATATCATTATGATATAACAATGCATTGCGACCTAAGCATTGCAGTGCGTTAACGTATATTTTAATTTACTCAGAACTGAAACGAAAACATTTGACATGGCGTGATGAAAGAGATAGGCACTTTGAATAAGCCAAAGTGTGTTAAATTTGATGAGAGGAACCAATACACTTCTTGCTAGTCTGACATGACGTGTCTGGTCACATTATATCTTTCTTAATGAATGGTTCGTCATCTCTATTTACTCTAGAGGGTTCAAAGCAGCAATATTCAGTTTCTCTTCCATGAGAAAGTGTATCAGCTGGATCAGTGAGACTTGATTCACCTTACCCTCTCACTGCTGCCAGAACAATCCAATTAAGTTAATGTGGGCTCAAATTATGTTGCAAGTAGAATTGATATTTTTAAACTGACTGACGTTGAACGACTTATTCACAAAGAAACTGAGAAGGAACACAACAAGACTGGGAAAACTGCGTGAGACAACAAATAAACTACAAGAAGATGACTTTTAGAAAGCAATAGCACATAATGAGGTTTTGAAACCTATTATCATATTCTTGCAGTACTCAGACGATGAAGACAATGGCAATGACGAATTATCTCTTAAGGGCACTGGGAGGTCAATAGATATCAAAAAATGCATTTTTTAATGCTAAAATATTATATAATTCTTCAGCTGTAAAATGATGTATAACATAGATTGTCAGCTGGTATTAAAGCCCTTTAATTCGTCAATTTAAAGATGGTGGCGTAATGATACGCCCACTTGCTGAGAATGGTGCTTAATCTTTGATCGTGATTTTCCAAAACCTTAATCTTTCATACTTTAGGTGCATGTTTCTCAAAAACTATAAAAGATATTAACACAAAATTTGTGTTGGTTATTTGCCAATGTTCCATGAACACATTCGGCTAACATTTATATTCATGTGATTTATAAAATGGATGAAAACAAATATTCAGTCTTTGAAAATATTATCTTTTTTTTTACTCAAAAACAATTAATTTTTCATGTGCATTGTATGAACTAAATGTGATTTTCATTTAGCCCATATTATAAAACTGTATCTTAGGTTATTAAGGATAAAACTTGGTGCATGTAGCTTTAAATTGCTACAAGTAAAGTGCACCTGAAATATAGGGTACAATATTTTTGCAGGACACACGGTGTGATTTATGCCCCTTTTGCGTGGACCTATGTGAACGGAATTTAAATATTATGCAATAGTTAAATGCACACATACTTATACAGTAATCATACCGATTTCAATTTCTGATAATGTTTAGTTTTCTACATATTCAAATTTTAATATTGGTAAAAAGTAGACTTATCTGGGTAAAAAGAACCTCCCAGTGCCCTTAACGTAAGTAACATTCACAGCTATACGGATGCACCACTGGTATGTTAGTTGGATTAGAAAATAAGCTATAATTAGTTTTAAACTAAATATTTAAACCATTTGGGTAGTATACGAATATAAATGTGTCAACTGCGATTTCAACAACTGCATTAGTGTAAAACATTCCCTTACGTCTGGCGCCAAGAACACTCCCAAGTGTGCAAGAGAGAAGGAAATATATCAACAGTGGGGGTAACGAGGTGGCAACGCTGAAGGATCTAACGCATCTGATTTGCTACAAGCGAGAACTGTTCCCATTTGAATCACGTAGTAAATAAAACATTTCTAAATGAAAAGGAAGCTGTAAATTAAGATCATAGAAAAGTGAGCAATCTTGGATCTGTTCATTATCGACTTTCTCACAAATAACTGTCCCTTGCCCTAACACGTGAAAGTGAGGCTAGGGTCACTGATAAATGAGCAAGGAGCTGTGATTTTGTTTTCGTGACCGGTGCGTCCCAATAACTTTTGACGTCCGCACAACAGTGGTTCCTCCGCTGCCTATACTTAACAGAGCTTCGAAGCTACGACACCGAAATTCGGACCAGTTATAACTACAGACTAAATTATTACAGATACAGCGTGGATACATCTTAAGAATCATCCGAGGATACCGCACCATCTCCACTCCAGCAGCACTCATTATTGCTAATATTGAACCCATCTTTCTTACTGGTGTATATAAGGCAAATATCATCAACATTAGAAATGGCCGAGCCTTGCCACAACATATTTCACAACTGCAACTTGAACAAGCAGTTAAACAAGCTTCTCATCCAGTCACCTGTGTCTCTAGTCTCCTTGAAGATTGTGTAGCAGAATATCACCAGTACTCCATTTACACAGATGGCTCTCGGATAGCTGAAGGGCTTAGTAAAAATGCTAAAGGAGGATGTGCGTTTGTGGTATTCTCTCGCTCCATAGAATGCCATTCTTCCATGTTCAGACTTGCCAAGGAGTGTTCAGTTTTTCAAGCTGAATTATTAGCAATCCGTGAAGCAGTGAAATGGTGCAACAACTTACAATGTACCGCTCGCCTTTACAGTGACTCACAAGCAGCAATTGCAGCTTTGAAAGATATCAAAAACAGAAGTCTGATTGCAGCGGAAATAAGAAGTCAATTATTATGTAGTTCTCATCTGTGTATTAAATGGGTCAGAGAACACGTAGGGATTGCCGGAAATGAACGTGTAGATGAGCTTGCAAAAAGAGAGCTGCGACTTCAGATCTTCCAGAGACATACACTCTATGTCCATTTCTTATGTGAGGCAAACGTTAAAGGAGATTATCATCAACGACTGGAATGAATACTGGTTAAAAAGTGATTGTGGTTCTTTGACTAAGAATTTATATTTCCCAACAGTTTCTGACAAACATAAATGTAAATTCTTTAATCCTAACTATGTTCTCACTGAATTCTTAACTGGACATGGCAAATTTTCAGCTTACTTATTTCGATTCAATGTCAAACCCACATGTGACTGTATTTGTGGAAATCGTCTTCAAGGTGTCCCTCACATTTTATTTGATTGCCAGTTTTTCTGTTTTGAAAGATTTGCTTCAATCCTTAGTTTACACTTTCTTAAAACCACTTACAAGAGATTGGGAATTTAATGTAATTGTTCCAATACATAAGAAAGGCAACCAAAGTGATTGCTCAAACTATAGACCTATATGTCTCTCCCCGGTTGTATATAAAGTGTACACTGAATCCTGGAACAGAAATTGAGGAAAATACTAGAACAAGATTTAGAAGAAGAACAGGCTGCTTTCCGAATGGTTAGACAAACCCAAGACCAAATTTTCTCATTGAGAATTATAATAGAGAAAGCTATAGATAGAGGAAAGGGTATTTATTTAGGATTCTTAGATTTAAAGGCAGCATCTGATTCAATACCTAGGGAAGAAATTTGGAGAGCTCTAAAGAACAAAAAAGTACCTATGAATTTTATTGAAGCAATACAATCAGTTTATCAAGACCAAAAGGGATAATAAGATTAGATGGACAAGAATCAGAACCATTTCTGATGAATAGAGGAGTTAAACAAGAAGATAGCCTCAGCCCACTCTTATTTATTACTGTGATGGATGAAATATGGAAAATTTGCAAAAGAAGAACAGCAAGAACTATGATAGGATATAGAAATTTAAGACCAGTTTGGGCACAATCGTTGATATATGCTGATGACATCATATTAATAGCAAATAGTAATAATAATTTACAATTAGCGCTAAATGAATGGAAAGAAGAATCAACTAGTAAAGGTTTAGAATTAAACATACCTAAAGGTAAAACCATGTATATAGGAAGGAAAGAAGAAGAAGTTAAAATTAAATGTAAAGATGAAATGTTAGAACAGGTAGACAGTTATGAATACCTGAGCACAATTATAAGTAAGGGTGGAAAAATAGAGCAGGAAAATTTAAACAGAATAAGAAAGGCCAATTCGGTCTACTATCAGATTAATAATACTATTGTGGGAAAAAAGGAAATAACAAAAGATACAAAAATTATAGTATTTAAAACAATAATACTACCAATTCTATTATATGGAGCAGAGAGCTGGACTCTCCTACAGAAACAAGAAAGCAAAATAACAGCTATTGAAATGAGATATTTAAGACGAGCTGTGGGGAAGACAAGAAGAGATATGATTAGAAATGTAACAATAAGGGAAGAGTTGGGTACACACTCCGTTAAAAGAAATATTGGAAAAAAGACAACTTAAATGGTATGGACATGTACCTCGCATGTTAGAAGAAAGAAATCCCAAAAAATATTTAGAAGCAAGACCAGAAGGTAAAAGAATTAGGGGAAGGCCACGCATGTTGTATCAGAAATACAGTGAGAAGTTGGGGAAGGATAGAGGGAAAACCATGACAGAAATGAAGAGAATGATGATGGACCGAGAAAAATGGAGGAAATGGGTAGAAGAGGCTTGTACTCCACGCTTAATGGCACAAAGGAGTTAGAGAAAGAAGAAGAAGAAAAACCACTTATACATATTCTGATGAATTACAAAGCTTATCAATATTTCATGGCTTTTTTAAACAAAATATTTCCTAAGCTAAATGATTCAACTTGAAGTTTACTGTTTGTCAACTTGATATCAAAATGGTTATGTTTTTGTAAATTGTATTATATTCATAAATTTGTAAACTATATTCCTAGTATACCTTTTGGGTAAAATACGAATAAAAAATTGGATAATAAATAAATAAATAAATAGTTATAACAACGAAACTGTTATATTCATTCGGCTTTGTTTCGAGACAACCTGTATATGCATCATTATAGAAAACGTCTGGAAATATACATTTATGAAGATAAAGTAGGCTTTGCTTGATTGTAACAAAGTATTAACCTTTCATAGATATGCAAGATCAATAAAACCATATCACAAGCCAGTCATTATAATCTGAGATATTATCGGATTCTTAATTAAGGACAGAGCTTTCTAATTCTGTGTAGCCTATCTCCAGTTGGATATCTCCTGACCAAGGTACACATCATACAATTTTCTAATTATTTTCTTTCAAAAGAGAACCAGCAAACCATTAAGTTTTGCAAGGAAATTTTCATTAAAAATACATGCGTTGCCCTTCTGCCTTGCTTCATTCAATACTCCTGGGCTCCTTCATTATTACGTCATAAATGCTTAATTCCCTCATTACTTTATTAGCAGCACTGGGACTTCCTGCCTTATCTCCTTCTGTAAACTTCCTGCATTTGTAGCCTATCCTCCACACAATTTCTTGAGGGTCGTACACGCACAATGCCGGCCGAAGACAGGAAGTCAAAGGAAACTCGGAAAGGATAAATCATTTCAAAGTTTACATCGCTTTATGGTACAAAGGAACAGTACAAATAAAATATTCCGCTTCCAAGTGGGCTAACAGATGTTTCACAGCTCTCTCTGGAGACTGAGAGGTACAATGGCCCCCTTATTTTACGAGAGGGAGAGAGATACCGAAATGAATGTGGTAAAAAGATCTGAGAGAAGTCAGAATGGGGAATAAAGGAGAGAGACAAATCGTATTCAGCAAAACAAAGCAAATTCTTCCTTAAGAAACAGACATTTCTGTTTATACTGTCTCATATAAAGGGATATTAGAGGGAACGCCGCGTAATAAATATAGCCCTCGAAGTAGGAATTTGTTTATTTCCTTACTTCTCTCAAGAAAACATACCATTGGTTACTTCTTCAATGTTTTCTACCTTATAAAACAAATGGGATACCAACTAAAGTATATTCTGCCCTCTTTGGGATTTTACTGTTAATTCACAAAGTAATTTACTTCAAAATTTGGCACGTTGGCCATAGTAGCTCAAATGGTTAGAGCGGCTGGACGGAAACCAGAAGATCCGTGGTTGAAATGACGGCTATGGCATTGAATTTTTCAGTCTGGCTTTACCCTTTCATAGTGCGTCCTACACACGGCTAGTGTGAAAGAACAATTAATTTCCATTAATTGTACGTAATAGTGATCCGAACTATAAAGCCTGGGCCTTAAAGTACTTACAGCATAGTAAGTCGCCATTAAGGTAGTTGTCTCCTGTGTTTATGAGAACTCCTAGTGGTTTACCGGGAGAAATACGAGTCAGTTGGAGAACTTAATGTCATGTTGGTACGTTGGCCATAGTAGCTCAAATGGTTAGAGCGGCTGGACGGAAACTAGAAGATTCGACTATGGCACTGAACTTTTCAGTCTGGCTCTACCCTTTCATAGTGCGTCCTACACACGGCTAGTGTGAAAGAACAATTAATTTCCATTAATTTACTTCAGTTTTAAACGACCTTTTACCAGTTTATTTCAGCTCCCATCGTCAGCTTAATTTGTTATCTAGTTCAGTTCTATCACTGAAGTGCTGCGATTTAGTTCAGCTTTCACTGGTACTTCACAGATGTGAATTAATGTAGTTCTTGTCACTTCATTAATTTGTTCCAGTTCAGTTCCCACAATCTGTTTAACAATATGGTCTAAGCTCTGTTTCGTATAACCTTGCCCCGTTGAAATTCATCACTCTGCGTGCAACTACCTTCCACCTCACCCTAATTGGCTAATGCTTTCACGCCATAGGCCATAGGCGGTGCTTTCTCGTCACATTTAAACCTGCAGTAAACATCATAATAATTGCCAGGAAGATAGATAAAATCGTACAAATAAGAATATGAAGGCATGCAAAAATAATTAAGTTTATAAGGAAACTGATAAGGCTGAAAGTGAATGAATAAGCAATGAAACTGAAAAAAGTTTATAATGGAAGTGCTTGGGCCTTTTTCACTAGGATTTTTAAAACCAGCACATATACCTTGCAAAAAAGCTTGTTTTCGGTCTTAAGAGTCGTGTCACGCCATTGTTGTGTGTCCTTCATTCACCCAGGTCTCGTTTAGGTATTATTTTGCCATTTGTATACCGTACAGTCTGATTGTCCTTAAATAACGTCTTCGCCACACAGCAACATCGCCCCTGGAGTGGTAAGTTTTCCTGTTGTCTCAATTTCATGTCGCGATGTTCCTACGCATCTAACACTCACACCTGTAAGTTCAGAGCACAGCTGTTCGACTTATCTCACTGACAAAGACGGATTCTTCTCTGTGAGTCCATTAAACACATGCAACACAATTCTTTTTCCGCCGCTTTGTAAAAGTTTTCCCTTGCGATGCTTCAGCGAAAAACTGGCGGTAGACTGCCATTATACATATAATAAGGACACGCGCAATAAACGTCTGTGGCCCGCATTCGGGAGGCCTGGGTTCGATTCCCGTGGCCAACCTACCTGACCCATGGCTCTTTCCGTGGGTTTTACCGGGTCCTAGGTGAATGCATTGAATGTACGTTAATTGCATCCCACGAATTTTCATTTTGCCTCCATTTCATCTGCATTTTCGTTGCATATCATCTCTCATCTGTTGGTCTCTTTCAGAGTAGAAGTGTCGGCGGTGCATGGCAGGATGATATGCTCTGAGGAAAACTACTTCCTCCTCCGGTAGGTCGGTTGCCGGTCTCCGCTCCTCTGCTGGGACCATTTCGTGACCGCCAGCAAGGGACCACTTGAGGCTCGGATCGCCTGCATGGGGACTTTAGGACCCGGCTGCTGGGCTCGTTGCCGTCCCGCTGTAGGGGAGCGTGTTCGTTGTCCAGGCCTGTCGGGGGAAGACTATATGCAAGTAAACTGTAGGGACCGTACCCTCTGTACTGTTGTGGCTCCTTTGGTCGGCAGCTCTCTGCCTCTTCTCGCCTCATTGTTCCTCCCGGGGGTGCCCCACTTGGGGGCATAGGAACAATGGGCCCAGCATGTTGGCCTACGTACTAAACCCGCTCCGTAATGAAATCCCAATTCCTAATCCTCAATATTACTTCACCAACGTAGAGTAGTACAGCTCTCAGTATCATTTCTAGGATTGAACAAGTTCAGTTAGATCACTTCACTAATATGAACTAGTTCAGCTTTACCACTTCACTATTATGAATTAGATCGATTTTTGCCAAGCAAATTGCAACGCCGTAACATTTGTGACTTGCATTCGGCAGATTCCGGCTTTTTTCCCGACGAAAGTTCACTTTTCGTGGTTGGTCCAAGTCGGTAGGCGAATGCTGGGGTGGTTGAACCTTTAACACGAGTTTCTTGTAAATCATTTCCTTTTCTCATAATTTCTTTAATTGGTATCTGTTTCAGGGTAGAAGCTCTGCCCAGTCAGAAGGAACAAGCTAGTGAGGCCTATTCAAAGGAATCGCAGGATGTTTGTGCTCTTTGTCATTAGTATCTGATTGCCCTTTAGGTTTATCTCTCCTCCTTCCCTCCCCGGGGTCACAGTAGAAGCCCAAAGAGCCGAGACCATATGTGTGACACCGTGCCCAGGTTCAAGGAGATGTCCGTCCAGGCTTTCATCATTATTATAACTATTTTACTATCGACTCACTTTTCCTTGCGACGTAGCGAAGAAACCCGCCAAGCAATCCGTACTTCTGAAACCTCGTCACGTGCTATTTCTTTCTTAAAATCGTCTTCTTGCATGCCTTACGCAGTTTTCCCAGTCCTGTTGTGTTGCCTTGTTAATTTCTCCGTGAAGAAGTTGTTTAACGTCCGCCAGTTTAAAAGTATTATTTCTGTTTGCAATCCACTTTTTATTTGAGCCCACAGCAACTCAATTGGATTATATTGGCAGTGGTAAGGTGGGAGGCGTATTTCCTCGTGTGCCATTTCAATTGCAAGTTGATCCAGCTGATACACTTTTTCCGTGTTTTTAAACGGAAGTACTCTTTACAATAACTCATTTTTAGTTTCTATTACCGAAATTTTTTTGAAGAACCTGTACACCTTAAATTAATACTTCAAGCCTGACTTCGCAATACCTGCCTTTTTGACTCGCTACTAAATTCACTGTATGAAGCCATTGCACTATTTAACTCTTACTCCACTGTTGTGTAAAAAACAACTGAATGATATTGAGCTGAAATCTCCAGAGTAAATAAACAATTTTTATCCAGCATTTATTCATAAATATAAACATACAGCACTCCATAGACTAACAGGAAATGAAGTGCTTGCTGTTCCTTAAATTTAACACCTTGACTTATTCAAAGTAATTCTTTTATCACGTCATGTCAGTAGTTTAAATTACAGTTCTGAGTAACGAAAAGATATGTACGTACATACACACCAACCACTTTGAACTCTCTGTACTAAATAGAGATTACGAACCATTCATAAACAAAGATATAATGTGACCAGACACATTCTGCCAGGGGAGCAGGAAATTCATTGTTTGCTCTCTCTCAAATTGGATTATTCAAAGTAATTCTTTTATCACGTCATGTCAAATATTTACGTTTCAGTTCTGAGTAATTAAATATACGTACACGCAACCATGCGAAATCCATACAGTGCCTACGTCTCGATTTATTGTTATAATTCGGTTAATAGCAGTTTATTCATTTGTATTAGAAAAACTATTTGAGCTAAAAACATGGGGTTTTCATGGCTATGTTAGATACATTACTCTATACCTTCCACAATGATCAGTTTTGGTGAAGTCTGAGTATCTGTCTTAGCGCGAATAGTATTTCATACAGATTGATTAGGTTGGCGCTCGTCACACATCACTTAGCGGGAATGCAATACGACAACACCGCAGGACTCCGATTGGTTGGTTACCTGGTAGCGCTCAAGGACGAAAACCTTCACCATTTGAAACACATAAGTCATCTGGAGTCCGGAAAATTAGTTTTCAAGATAAGCAAATAATATTGCTCAGTTTGTAAAATAGAAGAAAAAAGGCCATAATTAAAAGTACACAAAATCAGGTAGGGTATATTTATAAGGAATGGAGTGCATTTCTTGTGGGTCCAGGTGGAGGAACTAAAGGCGCCCAAGTAACATCTCTAGGAGAAAATATCCACAAACATAAGAATTCTGAAGCTCATGTGGCAACAAGCATACAAGAGAAAGATAAGAAAATTTTCTACAAAACCTTGTGGTTGAACAGCAGAAGATATTTTCGACAGTACGAAGAAAGTGTTCAGCACTGCATATTTTGTAGCGAAATATGACAAAACGTATTCAGATTGTTCCGAGCTCCTGAGTTTGCAAGTTGAAGATGGACAGGAAATGGGCGAAACACTATACAGCAAACTCAGTTATGTCAACTCCTTCTGTATGTCATCTCTCATCTTTGATGTTTTACACGGACCTCCAGTACATGTGTGGAACCCAGAGAATTACATAAAAGAATGGATAAAAAGGCGCACGCATGCTTAGGACAAGCAAAGTAGGAAGTCGAATCTACAAGTGCAGCTTTCTGATTGGCTCTCCAGCATATGGTAAAAATTTTAGGTGAGTCCCCCACTTTTTTGTTAGGAATACGGCCCTGGATATAACCGACAGCTCTTACGTAAAGTTCTCCATCTAGACGCCCAATAACGTGATCACTTTATGCTGTATATTAGTACACTTTAGTACATATTTACATTCATAAGCACTCAGTGGTTAAGGGAATACATAGGTAAGCAAATAGTGGCTTACAAGCTCCCAGCGTATTTCATTTGTTTTCCAGTTCTAGCTTCATTTACAATTTAAATCCATTAGCGATGTTCAGGCATCACCTGTGTGTTCATTCATGTGTGAATACAGTGTAATTTTATTATTTCACTTGAATTGTAAAATATTTTAAATATTAATACACGGTTTGTTGTTAGTGAATTTAATAATGGTGAGGATAATAGTAACAATGATGATGTTAATGGTGATTTTCTTTTTAAAAAATTAATTTTAATTCCTTAATAGTGAAATTTTTCAACAAACTCCTAAATTAGCAATGGTAATCCCCTTTCACCTTTTCTTCTGATCTTTTTATGAGTTTTTTTTCGAAATGCAAGTTACTAAAGAATTCTCTTTATTTTTTAAAACCTGGTATAGATATTTTTGCTATTGTTCTTGATAAACAAGTAAATGATGCTTTAAAACTACTACATTTACCAGATAAAACTATAAAATTCACATTAGAAACTGAAACTGATGGTTTTATTCCTTTTTCTAGATTTGAAGATAATAATAAATTATAATAAATTACATTTTTGTATTTATAGGAAATCTACTCATATAGATGATCGCATGAAACATAAAAATTTTAATCCTTTTCCACATATATTTTCTGTTTTCAATAGCTTGATTTATAGATTAATAAATATGCGCCTGAATAAAGACAAATTTAATAAGGAATATAAGCAAATTATTAATACTGCTTTAATTAATGGTTTTAATAAAGACTTTATACAAAAGAAGATTGAAAAATTTAAATATAAAAAAAGCGTTAATGGCATTTCGACCCTTAAAAAATAAAAGAGGATTATAATTTTAAGAACTTTACTTACCATCCATGGTTTAATAAACAGTTTCAAAATGTTTTTAAAGAGTTTGGTACAACTTTAGTTCCTCAAAATAAATATAGTACTAAAAATTAACTACATTTCTCTAAAAGAGATGAAATTCCTAATAATAAAAAATCTGGTATTTATCAATTTTATTGTTTAGATTGTGATCAAGTTTACATTGGTAGGACGAAAATTAATTTGGAAACCAAAACGAAAGAACATTTTCGTAACTTTAAGTATAAACACACTGATAAATTGGCCGTAGCAGATCTTTTTAGGTCATTTTACCATAATATAAACTTTGAAGTTAAATTAGTAATACAATTAAATATCTCGATATGTTTAATGGTTTAGGAAAATATATTTATTTTAAAAAATAAACATCGTGTAATGAATTTTGAAATACCAGCAACTGATTCTGTTAGTAAGTTTGTTTCATGTTCGGATTTTGGTAATACTGGAAAAACATAATAACATAGTAACTTCCTTAACGACGAATTTGTTTTCTCCTGTAGTTTTCTTTGACTGACAAGAGTTCGCTTCAACTAATTCAACTAATAAGATACATCAACATCAATTTTCTTAAGATAAGTGATGCTTTTTGTTACCAATACTTATATTTGTGTAATACTTATTGCTTCACTGCTACCAGCTTCATTTTCTACGTAATGATGATGATGATGATGATGATGATGATGATGATGATGATGATGATGATGATGATGATGATGATGATGATGATGATGATAACAATTTACTCAGTGTTTACAAAAAATCTCCGTATTCAACCAGATTATTCCAGCTATTTCTGGTTAATTTAGAATAAATCACCAATTCAAATGTAAAATTACGTTTTACGAAACATTATATAGGCATAGGATAGCTTACTTCTTAAGAATATATCACTGTATATTGGATCTGAAGTGGTAACTTTGTACGACTAAAAGGTGAAAAAAGAAAAGAAAAGAAAAAAGAAAAGTTGGATAACACTGTTCTACAAATTTTGAAAAGTTGAATGTTACAATAAAACGATTACAGATTTCTTATGTTATTTAGGTCACTGAAAACGAAAATGATACTTAAATTAAATTAAATTAAAATAATTAAAACTAATTAAATTGTTGGTTAGCAATTCGTTTTCAAGATAACATTACTTATTATATGTAAGATGAAAGGATAGAGTCAGACTGAAAAATTCAATGCCATAGCCGGGATTTGAACCACGGATCCTCTGGTCTCCGTCCAGACTCTCTAACCATTTGATCTACTATGGCCAACGTGCCAACATGGCATTAAGTTCTCCAACTAACTCATGTTTTTACCCGGTAAACCACTAGGAGTTCCCATAAACACATGAGACAACTACCTTAATGGCGACTTACTATGCTGTAAGTACTTTAAGGCTCGGGCTTCATAGTTCGGACAACTATTAGGTACAATTAATGGAAATTAATTGCTCTTTGACACCAGCCGTGTATAGCAAGCACTATGATAGGGTAGAGCCAGACTGAAAACATTTCTATTATATATAAGTTACAATAAAATATGAAAAATGAAAGCATCGAAAAAAAAAATGTTACTTTAACGCCGACTCCTTTTGGGCTGTATGGATAGAGTCAGTATAAAAAATGCAATACCATGGCCGGGATTTGTGAAGAAATGATTAATTTCTATAAATTAACTAAAATTATAAGAGTTAAATGATGAAGCATGGGACTCAAATACTTACGACAGTAAGTCGCCACAAACGGTGTAGCTCGGATGCGAGAGCCCCGGAGAAATATGGAAGTCCATTGGACGGCATGTTGGCCATGGTAGCTCAATGGGTTAGAGCGACTGAACGGAAACCAGGAGAACCGCGGTTCAAATCTCGGCTATGACATTGAATTTGTCATGTTGACTCTCTCCGTAGGGAAGGGGATCCGTCCCCTTCAGCTGCCGTGGTATGGGCGCTGCGGACCCTCAGCACTCATGGTACTTCTGACGTTACTAGAAGTACCTCTGGCCGAATATTCGAGCCCCTCCCTCGGGGAGTTCTTCGGATTGGTTTGGTCTCGAGAGGGCAGTGGATCCCGACTCCCGTGGGAGATCGGGTACGTGTCCGGACGGGGTTGAGGGAAGCCATCAATATTCCCGGGTACTAGCCTGCAAAGCTTGTAGAAGGTGTGCTAGATCGCCAGGCGGCCCCACCGAGGTCATATCGGTAGCCTTCACCTTTGATGTTGGCGCGCGTAAGTGGCGTATCGACTTCCATCCCGTCTTGTGTCCTTGGAACACATGGGGGAGCTTGTTAGTAACCCAGGTCTTGCCCTATGGAGAGCCCCAAGGAGGATGTCGGGCGCCCTTTGGGGACAGCTTGGATACTCCCTGGTTGTTAGAGGCCCGGGTCTTGGTCCTACGGGTCCAGAACTGATGGGAATAGAACCTCTCGACTCAACTCAATTTTTGACTCTATCAAATACCTTAGACTATATACGGCTAGTGTGAAGAAATGATTATATTCCATCGATTAACTAAAATAATAAGAGTTAAATGATGAAGCCTGGGACTCAAGTACTTAAGACAGTAAGTCGCCAGAAACGGCATATCTCGGATGCGAGAGCCCCTAGTGGTCTACCCGGAATTCACGATTGAACCAGCTGGCAGGTGGGGCCAGGCAGGAAGCATTAAGACCACGCCTACCCATTTGTCTCGTGTCACCAACTGAAGGGATGATTAGGAGAGCGGCGCGAGCCCTGTACCAACTCTTTCCCCTCCCACCAGACGTCTCGAAACCTCGGGATAACTGTGCGCGCCGCGAACCTTCCAGAAACGGCGATCTTCCCTATATGAGGCCTGCAGTTGGCGAGTCAGTCAGTTCTTGGCGAGCAGCCGTGAGGAGCGCCCAGTGAGTGGACGGACTGGAAGACTGTGTACCTGCATCGGAAAAGTGTACGTAATTGCGAGTGCAAAGTGGAACTGTAACGGAAAACTGGTGGATTGTATTTGTGTGCGATAAGTAATTCTATTAAGCGGCAAGTGTTTCAAATGTAATTCGGTGGAAATAAAGAACATTTTGAGTTGTGCAATTGGACTTCTAATTTCAGGGACCCACAAAGTTACAGTATTTTTAAACTGACTAACGTTGGGCGACTTATTTCCGAAGAAATTGGCAAGGAACACAACAAGACTGGGAAAACTGCGTAGACAGATAAACTACAAGAAGACGGCTTATGGAAAGAAATAGCACTAATTAGATTTTGAAACCTATCATCATAAATTTGCAGTACTCAGACGTTGAAGACAATGGCAATGACGAATCATCTCTTAACGTGAGTAACATTCACAGCTGATGCACCTCTGGCATTTTAGTTGGATTAGAAAAATAAGTCATTCATAAACTAGAATTAGCTTTAAAATAAATATTTAAAACATTTTTATAATATACGAATTGTGATTTGTGACTTCAACAACTGTATTATTATAAAACTTTGGAAAATTCAGTTTGCGTTAGCACCAATAAGACTCGCAAGTGTGCGAGGAAGAGGGAAATATAAGAAGAGTGGGGAAACGAGGTGGCAACGCTGAAGGCTCTAACGCATGTGATTGGCTTCAGGCGAGAACTCTTCCCATTTGAAACATTTAATAGAGCTAACCTGGAAATTTCACGGCCGCGCCGTGGCTCAGTGTTTAGACCGCTTGGCTCTCACCAAGGCGGACCGGGTTCGATCCCAGGCGACCGCAAAGTGAGATTTGTGATGGACATCACGGCGCTGGGGCGGGTTTTCTCCGGGACCTCCGGTTTCCCCCGCCATCTCATTCCACCGGTGCTCCTTCTTCATCTCATGTATCATCAGTGTCACCGCCTGCGGTGCCGTATGTAGTAAAACCGGGCGTTAAACACTACACATTTCATTTCCTGGAAATTTCAAAGTCATTTCCAAATCCAGTGGCCCCGAATTCATCAAAATTTGCTATTTACATTTCCATAACATTTTGTATGTAGAACTGTGTAATTATGTTCCATTTGACGAAAGAGTAAAACGTATGCTAAGGATTTAACCAAAACCCACGGCACTCCTTTATTTTTCTTTAACCAACAAGAAACTCCATTTTTTAAAATCTTACTTGACTAGCATGAAGAAAATAAAATAATATCAATTCTGAAGAACCGAATGACTAGAGAACGTCATGTGAGTGCAGTACTTCATTTTATTTCAGGACTGATTCCACTTATACAGTTATTATCTGGGCTATAGTAGGGCCCGATTTTTGAAAGAAATGTAAGGTTTCTCTCTGGGCTTTGACTCGGTAGCCGTTCGTTTAATGTGTACGCTAGTTGGCTTTCCCCGCAGGGCTTAGGACCTTTGAACTTGCCTGGAACGGAACCATTATCCGCTAGGATGGCATAAGCACTTCTGCATTTCATCTTCCTCGAGAATCCGCTCACTCGTGCCAAATGATCTTTAGCTTTTTATTTCCACTTTGGATGCGCAGATAAGTGCGCAATCTTCATTAAAATCCGAACTTAAAATCATCTGATATCAGATTCTCTTTCTCGTGCCACCTACAGAGTTGGTACAGATTGTGCTGCATCCCATCAAACATTAATAGGCAGATTTCAGTGGGAATATACGTTTTAAAGATTCTATTTCAAAAATAAATACATAATCAAAAAGTGCCAAAGTGGCTTCAATAGCTTTCGAGGATGTGATACGCACATTTCTAAGAAAAATATTCCACCCCAAACCATCTGTTAAGGAAAACAAATTGATTTCCTCAGAAAGATGACAGGAGTAGTTGGAAAAATAAAACCTGATAATAAAATAAAAAATGAATACTTTAATATATCTTGAATTTCCACAATAGCCACTTCTAGAAGAAATCGCAGCTTGGCCTGCAGTGCTCAATATTTGCCCTATAATTCCTTACGGTACTGCTGCATGGGGTGATACTATATTGTTTATGGGTGGCACACAATTCCACGTTGGGACGCCAATTTGAAGCAACAATATATTTGGCGAACAATGTTCCACTTGACAATACAGTTTGAAGCACTTTTGTTTAGCTCAGGTAAAACAATGAGGTTTCTCACAGGGTATTCGTGGATGTGTGTGAGAAGGATATTTAATGACACTGGAATGCCCGTTTCCAATTTATTTATTCACTGCTTCTTTTTTTTTAGAACATCGAAATTGAAGTTGCCGACCAAGGGTTACCAATATCCCTGTTTAGAGTTACTGACGGCAGAATGTGTATTAGTCGATAAACTTTATTCGTTCCTCACGTATATATGAACCGACAAATATCCAAGACAGAACAAGAGGACTGCCCTAATAGGCTTCACGCCTCGGACTGCTCTAATCGGCTCCCCGCCGAGGACTCTTGTCCACAGCTGCACGTATGGGTGTATATGTCACTTTCACTTTCTGAAAGCCTCTTTTCAACCAAGATCCCTTTGTAGCTGTTTTGTCATACCATTATGAATGATCCAAAGAATACCCTATACATACAAGTCAAGTGAGCCCCTTTAGAAATCTGCTAAGGACACTGTTACTTACATTGCTTTTGTTATAACAACTTTCCCCCACAACTGCTATTCGCCTCAGCTGCCCTTGCAGTTGTCGTAACAAAGAACCAACATTCCTTTGACATCCATCATGATTCTTAACTTATGGCAAACCTTAATTTCGGTAGCAGGGGTGCAGCCAGCAAAACTCCCATTGCGCACAAACACGTCTCATATGTAATGTTTCTGTCACCAACGTGTGGGTGGCACCCAACGAAGTGTTCAATATATCAGAAAGTGATTTTAAGGTAATTCGTCGATATTGTGACTTTGTGGGTTCGTGAAATTAAAAGTACAATTGCACAAACTCAAAATACTCTTTATTTCCACCGAATTACAGTTGGAACACTTGCTGATTACACAGAATTACGTAGCACACACAATTACAATTCGCCAGTTCGTCTGTCACAGGTCCACTCTACACGCACAATTACGTACAACTCCTCTGATACACGTACACAGTCTTCCAGTCCGTTCACTAGCACGGCGCTCCTCACAGCTGCTCGCCAAGAAATGAACTGACTCGCCAACTGCAGCTCCTTTTTATAGGAAGATCGCTGTTTCTGCAAGTCTCGCGGTTCCGTGAATCATCACGAAGGTTCCAGACGTCAGGGTAGGGGAAAGAGATGGTACAGGGCTCGTGCCGCTCTTCTAATCGTCCGCTCAGTTAGTGACACGAGATAAATGGGTAGGCGTGGCACGAACGCTTCCCGTCTGGCCCCAGCTGCCGCCGGTTCTATCGGGAATTCCGATGTTCGGAATGAATGAATGTGTAGTGTTTAACGCCCGCTTTTACTACATACGGCACCGCAGGCAGTGACACTGATGATACATGAGATGAAGATGGAGCACCGGTTGAATGAGATGGCGGGGGAAACCGGAGGTCCCGGAGAATACCTGCCCCAGCGCCGTGTTGTCCACCACGAATCTCACTTTGCGGTCGCCTGGGATCGAACCCGGGCCACCTTGGTGAGTGCCAAGCGGTCTAACCACTGAGCCACGGTCTCTCACAACGGCAGCAGCAGTGTTGATGTTTTCTTACGTATGAGTAGTAACTTGAGCACCGGGTCCACCTTCCTTTGAAATTGATTGTCTTCTCACTTTAAACATTTTAAACTACCTCCGAGCTGCGCTGTAGGGAAGAACACACTCCATACACCTCCTGTAACATTGTATAGGCCTCGACGAAAGCAGAATTTCAAAGCCACATATTGTTCCTCGCGTGTTACCTCCATTGCAGCGGTAGGCGATACTGAAAATGTCTGAACTTAGCTGGTTCTCACAGGCCGGAACCAGGAGTTCCAACAGTGAAACTCAAAATTGTGTCGGAGGTTCTATTCCCATTAGTCCTGGACCCGTAGGACCGGATCCCGGACCTCTCGGTTTCTTTTTTTTTTTTTTTACCGTAGGACAGTACCTAATTTATAAACTGCCCCCCCCCCCCGCCGCTGCACACGGCAGACAGGACGGAGCTGGATACGCCACTTACGCGCCAATCCAAAATGGACCGCCAGTAGGGCCGCCGGTGATCTAGCACACCAGCTACTAGCTCTGCAGGCCAGTACCCGGCCCGCCTCGATAGTGTGGTGGTAGCAGGTCTGCCTCATGTTCAAGAGGTCATGAGTTCGAATCTCGGTCAGGGTGAGTTACCTGGATAAGGTTTTTTTCCGAGCTGTTCCCTTATCCTGAAAGACGAATGTTGGGTAATTCTAAGCTCTATGGACCCTGGACTCATTTGAGCATCATATATCATTCATTCCATTCATCGTCCGATATGACAACGCTGGAGGATGTAAATTACAAAAAAGAAGCTAGTACCCGGGACTTATTAGGCAATCCTCTACCCCCTCCGGAGGGGGTACCCCCTGGATGGAGGTACCCAATCTCCCGTGGGTGTCGGGAACACACTGCGCCCTGGAGTCCAACCCAAACCGAACGGCTCGAAATCAGGGAAGGGCTCGAATGTTCGGTCCGAGACTACTACGGCGTGTTAGTTTCACATTAAGCTAACAGAATATAATGATATTGAATTTCAGTGCGAGCAATTATGAGCATAAAAAATTTGATTTATTCTTTGTTGAACAGCGCTCGTATTTTCGGTTTTCTCAATTGCACAAAAATCGTCTGCATATAGTAATACACTAAGTTTTGTCTTTCGATCTAACTGTATGACTTCTACCTTACAATGACTTTTCCATAATCTTAAGGAACAGTCAATTTATATGCTAAAATTTGACTTTGCTAATCTGCACCCTGGTCTTACAGCTGTTTTAGTGTGTTTAACGCCCGCTTTTACTACATACGGCACCGCAGGCGATGACACTGATGATACATGAGATGAAGATGGAGCACCGGTGGAATGAGATGGCGGGGAAAGCGGAGATCCCGGAGAAAACCGCCCCAGCGCCGTTTTGACCACTTTGCGGTCGCCTGGGAACGAACCCGGGCCGCCTTGGTGAGAGCCAAGCGGTCTAACCACTGAGGTACGGCGCGGCCCTGCTCTATTCAGTAGAACCATCTTAAAAGTGAGGTGATTTA
Source organism: Mantis religiosa (assembly GCA_030765055.1). Taxonomy (NCBI): domain Eukaryota; kingdom Metazoa; phylum Arthropoda; class Insecta; order Mantodea; family Mantidae; genus Mantis; species Mantis religiosa. Next base: position 135,240,208 of record CM060956.1, on the reverse strand, counting down.
GCTCTATGTTAAAGCCTTTTTTAAACAATTAGCAGCCAGCTTGGCATAACAGCCTTATGCTTTACTGAGGGATTACCTGTATCCCTTACTTTTCTTTACAAAATGCTAAGTCCGGCCATTCTTCCTTGCCCCCTTCGTAACCTTTGCTTCTAACTATCCTCAATCATTTATCTTTCGTTTTACCAAGAAATCTTCCTACATTTTTATTCCTATTACGTTGCTTCCCTTATAGCATTCTTATTGTTACAATTTTGCCGTCAACTTTGTCCCTTTTTTTCCTCCCATGCCTCCTTCCTCCACTTCTCAAATTCTTCACGCCTTTTTTTCTTTAATCTATGGTTTTGGAAGCTTTTTCCAAGAAAATATTAGTTTGCTATAGGAGAAATTCCTTGAAATTTGGTATTAAATGGAGTTTTGGTCTATGAATTAGGCTATTCAGAGGTAGCGAAAATGCTGCAAATGCGTTTATGGATTCATGGCGATATCAGGTCATGTACTTTCGCTCAGTTTTGGTATCAACTTCTCTGAGTGGAATACGCTACTTCCCCAGCTTACTTTAAACACGTATCACGGAGAGTAAATACTTCTAGTCTTACACTTTATATACAGGCGTGTCGTTTTCTCTACCAAGAGATATTTTGTGACTTTACTGTTTAGAGGCAAATGTATTTCCGGCTCCCTAGTTAACAGATTACACGTCGTTTGAGCCTGCGATCAACTTCTCACTTAGCATAACATTAGCTCGATATACACACAAGATAAGTACTGTTTCCTGGAACAGACATACATAATCCTTGGGAATAACAGTGAGCAAGCACATCCCCGCTTTATCAGGCACATTCACTAAACAACGAAATGCTGCATTTCCATGATCTACTTAACAAGCAACTAAAATGTATTTTAAGGGAGAACAACGTTTGGGATACTTTAAGGCGAACGACGTGCAAATTTGGTCCAAGTTACTGCAAAACTTGCATTCTTAAGTTCAGTATTTTATACACTAAGTAGAAAAGATTAAATTCAGTATTTATGGAGGGCATCGTTACCATGTTTGGGGTTCTTTTACCTGCCCTAAACACATGACACGAGAGCATCGTCCTTAATTGCTTACCGAAGACGGCATGCTAAGTATTGTCACCCAATTATCGGCAGGAACGACCAACTGGAGCTGGGTAGGGGACAGGAGGCTTTAGACCACGCCCACCCATTTATCTTGTGGCGCTAATATAGGGGATGGTTAGGAAAGTGTCACAAGCCTGTACCGTCTCTTTCCCGTTCCCCTGACGTCTGTAACAATCATGATGATGTTCCGAGCCGCGAAGCTTCCAGAAACAGCGATCTTCCTATAAAAGGGCTGCAGAGGGTGAGTCAGGCACTACAACTCAATATGGGTCTTACGCTATATAAAACACTAATCAGGCCAATACTGACGTACGCAGCCCCTGTCTGGGGATACGCTGCGAAAACACATACGCAGTCTGTATAAACAGACTGCAGACACTGCAAAACAGAATAATACGAATTATTGCAAAGGTTCCTTTGGTAGCTCCAGCTTATCCACTGCACGAGGAACTGAAGCTCCACTCGATCGAACAATTTATTAAACTACTCAGTTATAACTTATATCACAGAAAGGCAAAAAACAAAAACCCTCTAATTCGCGACTTAGGCGCATACGATACACAACATGACATTCACAAAAGACCGCTCTCATTATTTGACAGAACTCTTGGCCTGGGCGAACCAAAAATAAACATTCAAGATTACCTAAACAACTTAGTACCACCTTAATCATAAGCCATGGCTTAGCTAAACACTACTGACAGATCAGTTGCCCTGGAAGTCCCTGCTAGGGGTCGTAGTGAAAATGACCAAAGCATCACACATGGACATAAGAAGACAACTCAATTGTAAATACATAAAAAAACAATAATCTAGCAAGATTAGCTCACGTGACGTGGACTACACTCAATCCAGAGCATATATCCAAAATATTTGGTTGTTATTTAGTTAAGTTACACTAAATATATCAATCTTCATATTGAATGCGTGTAAACCAATGCCCAACAAATTGACGCCAGACTCAGAGCCGCTCCTGGCCTGATATCTTATCCAACTTATTCTTAAGCACTAACAATTAATGACACCGTACTTATGTTTCAGGACCTCACAGATATCTTGGAAGACGGTGCCTCCGTCCGGAGGCACACCAATATTACACAACCCTATTCCACTCCTGAATTTCCAAGGTCGCAATAGGACCTCGGTCATGCTTGTGTCCTGGCGCCATCCCCACCCGGCCTAGGCTTTGCCTGGCCGTAATATCCTCTCCCAGAATCCGCATGTGCAATAGCGGTACTGCTGCACTCCCTCTCCCGAATTCTCACCGGTGGTGGTTTTTTAGTGGGTAGGGCTAACGGATCTCTCTCCGTCAGAGGAGTCCCACACTCCGATCCCGGAGCTAGTGCATAAATGCATTTTTCCTCCACTCGAAAAAAAAGTCAGGCAGGTCCTCGTGGTCAGGGGGCGGTGTTTCTAAGAAGTCCTCCAACACTCGTTCCACGAGATCGGCATGGTCGTCGCACTCCGGAGCCTATACCATATCTTCAGATCAACAATGCTCATCCGACTCAAACTCCAGCTGTATCGGGCGATCATTCCGCCTAAGATTCTGCACGGCTCTGAGATCTGGGGAACAATGGCTAATACCACTTTCGTCAGGCTCCAGACGCTGCAGAACAAGGCACTCCGCATCATTTACGATACAGGCTGGAGATTCCCTGCTCATATCCTACATGAGCACTCCCTGATCCCGTACTTTGTCGATGTCATCCGTGAGAGGGCACGATCAATGTACGACAAAATCCAAATTCACCCCAACCCTTTAGTGAACTCCCTGGGAAGGTATGATCAGAGGGATCAAAGACGCTTGACGTCCTTCAGACTACCAAGAGACGTCTTGGGGACCCTTGGTTAACCCAAGAGAAAACCCAGATATCTCTGGGACCAATTTTTACGCCTGATGGATCAAGCGCTACACAACCCGTAACCAAAACGGAGCAAAAAATTAAATCGTGTCTCCCCAAACGGGGGAACGATTAAGTGCAGCTGCCTACGAGACTTAAACAAGGGCATCCTATTCCAAATTCCAAACAAATTCAAACACCCCAGCAGAAAATGAAACCAAATACTAGCTCATTTCGCAGGTTAAGCCGCAAAGCGGCTGGGTACTGCGGCATAAGACACCCGGACGGGGAAAAAGAAAAATAGCCCCGCCCGACTAGGACTACCTCTGGACCTCTGGTCAGGCAGCTCTTGGCGAGCAGTCGTGAAGACCGCAGTGCTAGCGAACGGACTGGAAGACTGCGTACGTGTATCAGTGGATTGTTTAGTCAGCTCTAGAGAGAGAGAGTTGTACGTAATTGTGATTGTGGAGTGGACCTGTGACAGACGAACTGGTGGATTGTTATTGTGTGCGCTACGTAATTCTATGTAATCGGCAAGTGTTCCAACTGTAATCGGTGGAAATAAAGAACATTTTGAGTTTGTGCAACTAGACTTTTAATTTCACGAACCCACAAAGTAACATCTTTATGCCTGAATAAAGTCATTGCTTTCCACCGGTTTTGAACCTCGGGTACAACGATTTCAAGGACTTTGGTTTAATCCAATGTACTCAATTGTACTGGAATTTCAAGAAAATTTTGGATATTTTGTTCTAATCATTTTAATATATCTATTTTAAGAATATATAGAACAGATTTTTTTCGAATTAGGGATTCTAAGACTGTATTCTCTGACATTTACTGTCACATTGCACATAATGGTTACGCATCCTTTTCTTCGTCCATGGACAAAGATGTACAGGTAAGTGGTACCAGGCAGGGAGTACATTACACAAATAAAAAATGTTTTTTAATGATATCTCTACTGATCTTAAGAAGTTGATGTTAATACTCCTTTCTTCTTTTTAAAATCGATTTTGAAGGCAATTTGCATTAATTCTAAGTTTTAAATTTTAAAAGATTTACTTACCATCCTTGGGTTAATAAACATTTTCAATTTTTTTAAAAGACGTTGGTATAACTTTGGTTCCTCAAAATAAATATAGTATTAAAATGTATTACAATTTTCTAGAAAAAGGATAAGATTCCTAATAATAAAAATCTGGTATATATCAATTTAATTGTTTAAACTGTAATCAGGTTTATATTGGAAAGACAAAACTTAGTTTGGAAAACAGAAATAAAGGAAATTTTCGTTAAATTAAAAATAAACAGACTGATAAATCGTCCGTAGCAGATCATTTTTTGTCATTTAACGATGAAATAAATCCTGAAGTTAAATTATTAAAACAATTAAGTGTCCCCATAGATTTAATAGTGTGGGTAAAATATTTATTTTAAAAAATAAACATCGCGTAATAAATTCTGACATACCGGCAATGCTTTTAGGTTTGTTTCGTCTTCAGATGTTGGTAATGCTGAAAACATAACATAACAAAGGAAAAAAGAACATGGTCACCGAGATTACCTTAACAACGGAGTTTATTTGGAATAAACCTGAGGATGAATGCAACTTACCTCCGAAGTAGATTTTAAAAAGAAGAAGTATTAACATCAACTTCTTAAGATAAGTGGAGATTATTTAACAAATATTTTTATTTGTGCAATATTTATTACTCCACTGTAACTAGCTTAATTTTCATGTACTCAGCTAGTACATTGTTTTCCATACTAAACCTTCTAACGTCACCAATCTGATTGCAACCTTAAGGTGAGAGAATTGATTTATCTCTCGAAAAGATGGCAAAGGTGCCATCTACAGACGGAGTGACATTGGTGCACTTTTCTCAGAAACTATTGGAACTAGAAGGGTACCATTTTTACATAATATAAATATTACTATCTTCTATAACACAGGCTGGATTTTGTTGAAGTAAGAGACGAATTTAATGTTAAAGGGTGTTTATAAGTAAATTTAATGGAACGAATTGGAAGTCAATTTATTTCCCAGCAACTACACAGAAAATTATTAATACTTTCATCCTGTTAGATACACATATATCTGAAAAGAGACTCTCCAAAACTTCAAACTTCTATATAATATATTTTCTGAAATGATTGCACCTAAAGGTGATGAATTTAGCAGTGGCGGGATGAACGGTACAATCTCCCCTTAAGGGCACTGGGACGTCAGTGGGCTTCAAAAAATCAATTTTTTGTTTTAGAGTTAAAAATTATATAATTCTTCATCTTTTAAATTATATCTATAACATAGGGTGTCAGCTGGTATTAAAGCCTTTTAATCCACCAATTTAAAGATGGCGGCACAATGACACGCCCACTTTCTGATATAGTATGAAGGGAAAGATTCCTCCAGGTGGCAAACCATTTACAGGTCGTAGAAGACAGACACTTAAATTGAGCTCCTCCAGCAGTATTATGGACTAGGCATCATGAGAAATACAGGAAAAACAATTGCAGAAACAAGCTATTTGGGTCATTTCTTTACATAAATTATCCACAGATGGTAATCCACAACATAGTCTGTGTCCTAAAGGTGAAGATACATGGTGTGGCTTTCAAAGAGCTCAGATTAAGAAAGAAATTTATAAACTAAACACTCTCATCCAGATAAGGTTCTTTTAGCAGTTAAACCAGTATTTAGGGAACTTTCTCAAGATGAATTACTGAGAAAGTGCCTGCATGGTCGAACCCAAAACGCAAATGAAAGCTTTCATCATATAATATGGGAAAGAATTACAAAAACTGTGCAAGTTGGGCCAAAAACCTTAAATATTTGTGCATATGATAGTTTTATTTGTTATGATGTTTGGTGCAGTGGTAGGCATAAAGTAATTGCAAAAATGAGTATAAAGGTTGGTGAAAATATGAGGGCAGCATGTCTAAAGAAGGATGTGCGTCGACTCTCAGAGGCAAAAAGAAGAGCTCAGTTGTTTGAAAGTGGAGCTAGAAGTAAGTAAAGGAAAGCAAAAGATGAGGAAGACCTAACTGAGCAGGAATATGGAGCAGGCATGTTCTGACAGTATTTATAATTTAAAAAGAATGGTGCTTAGTCTTTGATCGTGATTTCCCAAAACCTTGGTTTTTCATACTTTAGGTGCATGCTTCTCAAAAACTATAAACTATTGTGACTTTGTGGGTTCGTGAAATTAAAAGTTCAATTGCACCACTCAAAAATGTTCTTTATTTCCACCGAATTACAATCGGAACATTTGTCGTTTACACAGAATTACGTAATGCGCACAATTTCAATTCTCCAACTCGTCTGTCACAGGTCCACTGCACTAGCAATTACGTACACTCCTCCGATGCACGTACACAGTCCGTTCCCTCACACGGCGCTCCTCAAAGCTGCTCGACAAGACCTGAGCTGACTCGCCAACTACAGGCCTTATATAGGGAAGATCACCATTTCCGAAAGTTTCGCGGCGCGCACAATTATCCAGAGGTTTTGTGACGTCTGGTGGGAGGGGAAAGAGACGGTACAGGGCTCGCGCCGCTCTCCTAATTATCCCTTCAGTTAGTGACACGAGACAAATGGGTAGGTGTAGTCTGAATGCCTCCCGCCTGGCCCTTATGCCGGCCGGTTCTATCGGGAGTTCCGACCTTCGGGTGACAATATATTGATAAAAAATTTTAGTGCTTATTTTTAATGTTCCCTGATCATATTAATCTAACCTTTATATTCAAATGATTTATAAAATGGAGGGAAAAGAAAATTCAGTCCTTAAAAATATTATCTCTTTTTTAACACAACTAAATAATTTTTCATGTAAATTGTATGAAATATGTGTGCTTTTTATTTACTTTAGACTATTAAACTGTGTCTTATGTTATTTAGGAAAAAAATTGTTGCCTATTGCTTTAAATTCCTACAAGTAACCTAGACCTGAAGTATAGGGTGTAATACTTTTTTCAGGATATATAGAGTGCCTTATGCCCCTTTTACAAGGAACTGTATGAACTTAATGTAAATATTATACCGTCGTTAAATGCACACATCCTTATACCATAATCATACCAAATTTCAATTTCTTACAATGTTTAATTTTTTTGTATCGTTTTAATATTGTTAAAAACTAGCCCTGAGAGGGTAAACATAACCTCCCAGTGCCCTTAAGGTATCTTCATGGGAATGCTCTTATAACAGTCTCTGAACTCCTCTTGACTCTACATAACTGTTCTATAACAGATAAGCATTAGTAAAGTTGAAATATTACCACACAAAAATGTACATTTCCTTAGAAAACATATTATTTATTACAATACAGTTATTATCGCATTGAACAACTTCGATACAATTTTGTTATTAATTGAAATACCTATACCTTATTTCAAATGGCAAGTTGCTTATTGCCTTTCCCTTTTGCGGTCCATTTATAAATCGCCTATAGCATCAAAGGTCATATCAACGTATGTTTACCTTCGAAACAATTGTTTAAGCGGAAATTAATTGTTCTTTCACACTGGCCCTGTGTGGGCTAAACTATGGAAAGATAGAGTCAAACTGAAAAATTCAATGTCATAGCAGGGATTTGAACCACGTATCTTCTGGTTGCCGTCCGGCGGCTCTAAACCTTGAGCTACTATGGCCAACGTACCGACATGATATTTAATTCTCCAACAGACTCATGTTTTACCGGGTAAACCACTAGGAGTTCTCATAACCACATGAGACAAATACCTTAATGGCGACTTACTATGTTACTATGTTACTATTAGGTCAATTAATGGAAATTAATTGTTATTTCACACTGGCCGTATGTAGGCTAAGCTATGGAAAGATAGAGTCAGATTGAGAAATTCAATGCCATAGCCGGGATTTGAACCATGGATCTTCTGGTGGCGCCCTTTCGGGACAGCTCAGTAACTTCCTGGTCGAAGGAGGCCCGGATCCTTGGTCCTACGAGTCCAGGACTAATGGGAGTAGAACCTCTGGCATTAACTAAATTAACTGCCGTCCAGCCGCTCTAACCCTTGGGCTACTATGACCAACGTGCCGACATGGCCTTTAATTCTCCAACAGACTCATGTTTTTCCCGGTAAACCACTAGGAGGTCTCATAAATACATGAGACAGCTACCTTAATGGCGACTTACTATGCTGTAAGTACTTTAAGACCCGGGCTACATAGTTCGGAACACTATCAGGTCAATTAATGGAAATTAATTGTACTTTCATATTGGCCATGTGTAGGCTAAACTATGGAAAGATGGAGTCAGACTGAAAAATTCAATGCCATGGTCGGGATTTCAACCACGGATCTTCTGGTTGTCCTCCAGCCGCTCTAACCCTTGAGCTACTATGACCAACGTGCCGACATGACCTTTATTTCTCCAACTAACTCATGTTTAAGTGGTTAATTTTGGTTATTACTAGGGATCAGATTTTTAGGTAAATGCATATTTTTATGTAATTCAATAATTTGAACAATTTATTTATTAGTATATATATATATATATATATTATGCGTTTTATCATAATTTGTGCATATTTTATGCATTATCCTGTAACCTTAGATTGGATTACGTGTTGTTAACAGCTCGCTACAATATAAACATATACATGAAACTCACAGGAAAGAGATTTCGATGTACTTGAACTCAGCACGACTACACAGGTTGCGTGTTAGTTCTTGACTAATGACCTTCAGCAGAAATTCAGTGAGTTGACCTACCTTTAATAAACAGATCATCCATTAGTTTATGTTATGATAACATACTCTTAAATACTCTTTCTGCTGTGTCTGTTGGAGTTATTCCTGTTTCTTCAGTTCAGTTCAGAAACGCCGGGTTATATTTAACATAGGTACTGTGCGATTCGTCGAAAGTAATGTCGAAAGTATAAGGTAGTGTTCGTTTTCGGTTGCAGCAATACGTTAAAGAACTTTCAAACCGATGGAAAAATTCTATATTTTCTGCCTTGTGGAAAGTCTATAAGAGTCGAACAACGCTCCCGACTAAGGCAGCATTTATGCGGCACACAAACAATTCTAGGTGGCTTCAGGGACTTCTATGAAGCATGTGCTTTTAAGCAAAGATATTTCTGATAGACAACATAGGGAAGGCATGTGTTGTATACTGTCTCTCCAAACAATTGACACCTGACATCAATAATTGCATCACTGGTGTCTTATAGAATCAGTTCTCTTTTATTACAGCTCTTTCTTTTATATAAAATGAAGAAATATGCATTTTTGTTTTAGTAAATATCTTGAACTCATTAATGAATATTCTTTGTTATTTTAATGCATAAAAATTAAATAAATTTAACGGTTTAGTATCTAAGAATGTGTTCCCAAGTTAATATATTAAATTCACACAAACATATACACACATACACATATTTCCATTATGAATCGTACTCCACGACTCTTGGGAAAAAGGAGAATTATGCTGCCTAAAGAAAAATCCCCACCATCCCATTGGGAATTGCCACTGTATGAAAGCTAATATGCTAACAACAATACCACAGAGACAGTGTTGTTTCTTCCTGTGATCATACATAAGACACGAGATTTCAAAGGAAATGTTTTATAAAAAAAAAAAGCTCGTTATCTCATAGCCAACTGTTTCCTTCCTATATTTATTAAAAGTTCATTTAATTAAAGAAAAAAAGATAGTGAAGAGTTTGTAGAAACATTCATATGAATATCGCACATAGAGTAGCTTTACGTTTATGTAAATGAAAATACCATTAGAGGTTTTTTCCCATGAAGAAACACAGAAGTGTGCCACAGTTCATCGTTTATTTTACCATTTACATAGTAATTTATTCTTAGTTCCTGGGTTTCTAATATCCGGCCCAGTGGTTTCTCTCTTTCTTTTTTTATAATTTTTTATTGATCGATCAACATTACAATGCTTTACAGATGAGAGTGAAAAGAACGTAACAGTACAACAAGAACAATAACACTCAGGGGTAGGCTAACTACATTACGTTAGAACTTCAATAATACTCTCTGAGAAATTATGTCAATATTGAAGATGTAAGACAGACATCAAGCACTAGAATCACTCGAATCAGATGTATCACTTAGAAGCAGGTCCTGTGGTAGTCTCCTCTTCAAGCGTGAGGGCTGGCATGTGCGGACGCCGATGCTATAATTCACAGCTCCTGGAACTTCTTGCAGCGTGGATAAGAAACGACGAGCGATCTTGCGAATGTAGTCGTGAAGAGGTAACAGTCCTAGTTCGTGATGGAGCTGCTGATTACGGATGAACCATGGAGCGTTGGTAGCGATGCGCATGCACCGATTCTGTGTAACCTGAAGATGACGCAGATGACATGTGTTTGCGGCCCCCCACACTTGGCAGGCATATGTAATAAGCGGACGAACGAGTAATTTGTAGAGTAACAGTGAAGACTGTAGGCCGAGGCTGGAACGGCGATGAGACAGAGGTGAAAGTTTTGAAAGTCGCCCGGAGGCCAGTGATATAAGACGATCGATATGAGCACGGCAGGTCAATCGAGAGTCCAAAAGCACTCCAAGGTATTTATCGGGAGTTGTAGTGGGGAGCCAAGGGACATTGCTCCTGTAGAGACACAACGGAGTAAGCGGAGTATATCGGCGAAGAGTGAAGATTTTAGCTTCGGTTTTTTGAGGGTTCAATGAGATCTGCCAAGTGCTGAACCAATGAGTTAGGCGATCTAAAGGGAGCTGTAATGCTTGTTGTGCGTGCTGGAGATTAACATGAGAATAATATAGTACTGTGTCATCAGCGTAAAGAGCTAAAGAAGTCGGAGCTAAGTCAGGAATATCAGAAATGTATATATTAAATAGAATCGGGGCCAAGATAGAACCCTGTGGGATACCTGCGGTAATCTTACGTAGGGATGAAAGCTTTCCACCAATGCGTACTGAAAAGCTGCGGTCGTAGAGGAAACTGTGGATTAGATGTGATAAGTAATTAGGAAGACCGATGCGGTAGATCTTATGGAGCAAACCATCATGTCCAACCCTGTTGAATGCCTGTGCCAAATGGCTTCTCTCTGAAACCATGTTTTCAGAGCGCTTAGCCAAGCAGCCCACTGGCTTCGGATTGAAACCGGCAGTATGTCCCTTTAACTAGAACCCTCTAGCGTAGGAATGCAGTACTGGTTCCAACAACTGAGCAGCGTGGATAGCGCCAGTGATATTGTAGTGTGGCAGTGTGTGTGATGCCGTGTAGTTTACGCGCGCTTTATTGTTATCATCTGTTGTGGTGTATTCAATATACCTTTTTTCGAAAACAAGGTAATATATTATTTGTCTTTAGCCTATTAGTGATGTTATAAGTCTTGCAAGATTACATTTCTAATATCCGGAAGATATTCTTGCAAAAAATTGTTGGTTTCTGTATGAAACCACTGGGATACACAGGTTTTCAACACTTGGACCCGTGAGAGGCGGAATCCCCGAAGGCTCTGTACTATCTCCCACCTTATTCAACGTCTTTAAGACGGATCTTCCCACAGAACCACGAGTCGTAATGGCACAATATGCTGACGACGTGCTTCTGTTCTGCAAAAATAAACACATACTCAGAGCCTTCAAACCCATACAGAGACACCTCCGTCTCACAAAGCAGTGGTGTCGGCGTTGGCGGATGTCCGTAAATCCGGACAAAAGCCACGCCATACTTTTCACAAAGCGCCAAACCCCCGCAGACTACCCCAACTTCAGCTTCCGAGGTCGAAGGGTAGTGTGGACTAACTCTGGTCGATACCTTGCAGTAACATTGGATAGAGGCCTAACCTTTCGCCAACACATCAGAGACCTTGCCGCAAGGGTACAAGGAGCTATCGCTTCCCTGTATCCTATTCTGGGGTCGAGCTCGATGCCGCTTGGCCTGAAGTTATACCTCTTCCGAGCGCTGGTGATCCCCGTGATGCTATATGCAGATAGCTGGTTGGCATGGCTTCAACGTGCACAGAATAGAGGGCTACAGTCTATCTATTCTGTGGGTCGCTGTTTTCCTACCAGGTTGCTTCACGAAGGCTCGGGACTTCCATATGTGGAGGACGAAGTTAGGCGCCGGGCATCATAATTCTACGCAGCTTTACCAACTCACAGAAGCACCCTTGTTAGATCACTGGGAGATTATGACCCCACTAGACGCCGATATAGACAACATCGGGTCCCCCGCATGGCATGCGGGCACCCAAGGTAACCCAGGAGCTAATCCTAAGAGCAGCTAAAGCTGAGCTCCACACAATCTCCTAAGTTGTTTGGAAACAGAATTCTTCCCAACCGAAACCAAAATTAAAACACCAGGGTACTGGTTATTGCACCCTGTCCCTTCACCCCGAAGGTAAAACAATTGTAACCTCACAAAATTCATCAACCTCAAAATATACACCATGTCCATCCTACAAAATCCCGTTCCAATATCTTACCTGCGGTTAAACCCTTAACGGGTGGGCACGCAGCAAAAACCTTCTGGCCATATACAGCCAGCCAGCACCTCATGGTCATGGTTATGGTCATACACAGGTTTGTTTTACAGTATTTCCTATCACATTTATTTATCTTTACAGAAGTTCATTATGGAAGAAAGACTTTATGCAATGGACATCCTTGCGGAAATTCCAAGCGATCCTGAATCAGAAGTTTCAGAGGATGACTCACAATCCGACAGTCAAGTGGACAATATCAGTTACCTGCCATTAATAATGGACATTCTGTGAATATCTACGACAACACGGAGATGCAAAGATGGATCTCGAGTAGGAATTACATGTCCTGCAATTGTAAATGATTATAATGCAAATATGCTAATTGTAGACAAAGCCGACATGCTAAAATCAATCTACGAGATTGACGGAAAAAAATAAGAAATGGTGGCATAGAAGTTTGTGGAATTTCCTTGATGTTAGTACTGTAAATGCCTTTATCATCTACAAAGAAGTACTGGATCAAACATCAGTTACACTGAAGCAGTTTAGACTCTCAGTAAGTGCTGGTCTAATTAGATACAATATATCAGGCTCAATACAATATATAATACAATATATAATACAATATATATACAATATATCGGGGTGATATGCTCTGAGGGAAAACTACTTCCTCTTCCGTTAGGTAGGTTTTCCGGTTTCCGCTCCTCTACTGGGGCTTTTTCGTGATTGCCAGCCAGAGATCCTTGGGGCTTGGATCGTCTGCCTGGGACCTTTAGAGCTCGGCTGCTAGGCTCGTTGCCCTCCCGCTGTAGGGGAGCGTGTTTTGTTTGCTTGAGTCCAGAGTTTCCATTCCTATTAGTCTTGAACCTGGAGGAAAAAGACCCGGGCATCTTTCAACCAGGGAGTTATCCGAACTATCCCAAAGTGCGCTGGGCGTCCTCCGTGGGGCTTTCCATAGGACAAGACCTGGGTAACAAACAAACCCCCCATCTGGTCCAAGGACACAAGACGGTATGGAAGTGGATACGCCACTTACGCGCGCCAACACCAGAGGTGAAGACTACCGATATGACCTCGGCGGGGTCACCTGGCGATCTAGCACACCTTCTACTAGCATTGCTGGCTAGTACCCGGAAATATTAATGGCTTCCCTCAAGCCCGTCCGGAGACGTACCCGATTCCCACGGGTATCGGGAACCCCTGCCCCTTCGAGACCATCCCAATCCGAACAACTCCCGAAGGAGGGGCTCGGTATGTTCGGCCCGAGGTTCCTCTGGTAACGAGAGGTACCACGAGTGCTAAGGGTCCGCAGCACCCGCACTTTGGCAGCTGAAGGGGACGGATGCCCTCCCCTACGGGGAGCGTTTCCGTGTCCTGGCCTGTCGTGGGAATTCTCTATGCAAATAAACAGTAGAGACCCTGCCCTATGTACTGTCGTGACTCCTTTAATCGCCGTCCTCTGTTCCTTCACCTCATCCTTCCTCCCGAGGGTGTCCTACTTGGGGGAATAGGAACAGTGCGCACAACATGGTAGCCTACGTACCAAATTTCCTCCGTAATGAAATCATAATTTAGTCCTAATGCTACATCCTGTATTTAAAAGGCGTTATGGATATCGTTCTCTAATACGTTGAGTGTACGGGAATTTGTTCGTATAAAATATACAAAATGTACTAATAAATTCAGCTTTACCAATAATTCGGATCTACCATAAACAAAGGATACCAAACTATAAAATCATATAAATACATTATCGCAATTACAAACCATACAAATAACTGTTGGCAAAGTTACAACCGTATACAAGCATTATACGAAATAATTTCAAACGGAAAATATATATGGGAGCTGAATTTATATAAATAAATACATTTGTATACATGAATAAAAGGCTTTGCATATCATGAAATTATTTTTCAATGCGAGTATTGATGCTTTAATACCACAGAGGGCCAATGCTGTAATAATTCAATTCCTTATATTGTATTTGAAGAAAAACGCTACAAAAGAATTATCAACCAATGTTCTAAAATGTCATTATAGAATTCCGAAGTGATTAATAGCCTTTTGCTGCTGTTGTACGAATTTATAAGCTTAAGTTTTGTGTGGCGAGGTTTTATGCCTCTTTTAGGCTTTACCATTTATGCAAAAGTCATTCGGAATAAGAGGATTTCTGAAGAAATTGCTAAAGAATCCGAGACATACTTTATTTTTCATGAAAATGTCTTAGACCTTTGGATTTTAAGCAAAATGATTTGAACAGTATTTCAGAAAATGAAAATGATCTAAAACTTTTCAATGGAAAGAGTGGTTTGTTGTGAGGTTTTTTTTATTGACATTGTTCGTGTTGCAGATGCAATAATGATAGCATTATTAGATTAGAATAATAATGATATGGACTGAAAGAAAATTTCTAAGGCATGTGCAACTATAATTTTGCCTTGCATTTAACCTTGGGTTGTCCGTCCTATATAAGCTTTATTAAATAATGCGGACGGTCTGTCCTGGTGCTGAGAAGCAATACACAGCCCGAACGTTTTTGCTTGACGCAGACCCTGTTACCTAAGAACACTGAGACGACATATAACCTGATATCAGAAAGACAACGACACAAACGTATAAATTTAAATAAATGACGTATACCAGAACAGACATAAGCCATAAGTGAGTGAGTGTGTGGTGTTTTGGGGCCCGTCGACAACAAGGTCATTTGGGCCCGAAGTCAACACTAAAACCTAAAAGCTACACTAATTAAGCTAAAAAGGTAAAATATAATAAAAACACTCAACGATTAAAAGTACATAAAAACTCATCCCAGTCCTAATAATAAAAAGCTCTAAAATTAATAAATATAAAATACAAGTCAGACTTGTTTATTAAAACTAATTTCCGCAACAAACCGCAGTGCCTTATCCCCGGCCAATGGGTCGTCCCCTAAAACATCCAGCAAGTTAGTCCTTAAGCCCAAAGACTGGCGAACGCGGGTGTACTGCGGGCAATCCAGCAATACATGCCGCACAGTGAGGCGTACTGCACACGGAGCACACACAGGGGCCGGTTCCCCTCTTAACAGATGGCCATGAGTCGCACGTGTGTGCCCAATTCTCAGCCGGGTGAGTATCACCTCGGCCCGCCGGTTATCCCTGCAGGAAGTTGGCCAGGGTTGTACGCTCTCCTTTAGCGCCCGGAGTTGTGTGCCTTCCAAAGCTGTCCAGGAGTGCTGCCAAGCAGATCGGAGTTGGCGACGGAAAAAACGTTGCACATCCTGGTACGGCACCGTAGTTGTTAAACTCCGGGGCAAATGGCAAGCGGACTTAGCAGCCGAGTCCGCCTCCTCGTTCCCGGAAATCCCTAAATGGCCTGGGGTCCAAGTAAAAACAAAATTGTATCCGCGACTGTGCATTTGCGAGATCTGGGCCTGTATTTTTAAAACAAGGGTGTGAGCGGCAGTGGGCTGTTGCAAGGCCTGAAGAGCACTTAGAGAGTCAGTGCAGACAATAAAAGAGCCAGGAGTTAACTTGCAAATAAAAAGGAGCAAAAAGAAAATGGCATACAGCTCTGCGGAGAAAACTGAAGTGGAGTCCAGAAGGCGAAATTTATGAGCCTCGCCGTTAATGACGAACGCGCAACCCGTAGTGCTACCTAACTGAGAACCGTCTGTAAAGACCGGAACATAATAAGGGTATCGGCTCAGTAGTTCGGCAAAAAGTTGTTGGAACACCGAATGTGGAGTAGCGAGTCTAGAGTTGCTTGGGGCATGTCCCCATGGGAATAAGATTTCGGGATCTCCTACATTCGCATGGCCTCCGAATGCCTCGCGGAGAGAGGTCGTCCACCTGCCCTTATCCTGCATGGCAGCTCAATCGTGCACGGTTCGATCTCGCTCTTTCAAGCAACTCTAGACTCGCTACTCCACATTCGGTGTTCCAACAACTTTTTGCCGAACTACTGAGCCGATACCCTTATTATGTTCCGGTCTTTACAGACAGTTCTCAGTTAGGTAGCACTACGGGTTGCGCGTTCTTCATTAACGGCGAGGCTCATAAATTTCGCCTTCTGGACTCCAATTCAGTTTTCGCCGCAGAGCTGTATGCCATCTTCTATTTGCTCCTTTTTATTTGCAAGTTAGCTCCTGGCTCTTTTATTGTCTGCACTGAATCTCTAAGTGCTCTTCAGGCCTTGCAACAGCACACTGCCGCTCACACCCGCAAAGGAACACTTTAGAAACATAAAATATAAACAATTAGAAAAATCAGCAGTTGCCACACATTTTTTGGAAAAAAACCACAACATAAATCCAGAACCTACAGGCCCAGATCTCGCAAATGCTCAGTCGCGGATACAATTTTTGCTAGCATATACTCCGGAGACCGCCACAGTGACAGGGCCACTCTACGAAGGTCAGTAAACTCCCCTTGCAATCCATGTAAACAAACAGCCCTACTCTATTGTCTTTTTTGCCCTCAAGGAAAATTTGGTGCCTTCCAGTCGGAAACCTACCCATTGTTAAAATCCCATGCGTGCTTTTGAAAACATGCTATAAGATTTTGACCGTCGCGCAGGGCACATGCATTCGCATAAATGTTTGCAACGAACCGTTAGAGAAAGCGTCTCTGATGTTAGGTCCGAAACTGTGATTTCTGAACACTGACCTCAAGTGGGGATAGTTAAGAGCCAATAGAAAATGGATATTTGTTCATGTGATTTTGCAAACTCCGAGAAATACCTAGAGTGAGGGTAATTCAAAGAGATGGCGGAAAGTACGTTTTGCTAGTAAGAACACTTCGGTCCTGAGTTCTACGTGAGACGGATGCGTATTCGGCACCGCCTAAACAGGAAAACTACACTACATTTTTTTGTCTTTACCTTGTTGCTACCTTGGCTTACATGACATTCTGGTCTTCTGATGTCAGGTAGCTCATTAACCTCTATACCTCCTTGTTACTTAATTAGTCCCATTCGTCCCCCTCAACTTCCTTTCTTATATTCTTTACATTTCTGGCCCATTATTCTTTTAATTTCTGCAAGAACTCACCAATACTTCTTACCTTCTTTTCCTCATTTCCCGTTAAAATTAGCTACTATCCTCTTCTCTATTTTCTCCCATTTTTCCTCCCACACTTTTTTCCTCCACATTGCAACATCCTCGCATTCTTTTACATAGTGTTCTATGCTTTCTTTTCCCCCACACAATTCACAAATTCCCTTTCCCCTACCTCTTATCCCTCTTTGAAATATTGTTCCTGTTCTCATCCAAGCTAACCCTTCTCTCTCTTGCCTGTTGCAGTAATCTACGAGGGCTGATCAATAAAGAATGATCAAATTTTTTTCTACAACGTACCTTTACTCATCTTCATAATTTTGATGGTCCATCACAAAATAGGCTCCCCTGAATGCAATGCACTTGTCCCAGTGTTTCTGCCAGTCTTCAGAGACATGCTGGAAACCATTTTTGAGAGATCCTTCAAAATCGCCTCCGCAGCCTTCATCACTGCTTCTGATTATGGGTAATGCCTTCCATGAAGGCATTTCTTCAAGTTAGGGAATAGAAAAGAAGTCACATGGGGTTATATCCGGACTATAGGGAGGGTGAGGGATGCACTTCACGTTGACTGTTGCAAGATATTCAGCAAAAACATTTGCAATATGCGGCCGCGCATTATCGTGTTGCAGCATCCAGCCTGCTTCACGGATATGTGGTCTTTTCCGCCTGATATGGGCCCTGTAGTATTGTCCAGTTACTGATGTGTATCCAGGTACAACATACTCATAGACAATTCCACGAATATCAAAGAACGAGATGACCATAACTTTCCCAGCAGAAGCAAACACTTTTGATTTTTGGGGGGTTGATGTTGAAAGAGATTTCCAAACTGAGCTTTACTGTTTGCTCTCAGGATCAAAATAATGTGGCCAAGTTTCATCACCAGTGATTGCGTTTGAAAAAAACACCGGATCTTCCTCTAACATCAACTTTAACTGCATGTTACCTCCATTGCAGTGTTAGGCGATTCTGAACATGTCTGAACTTGCCTGGTTCTCACTGGCGGGAACCAGCAGTACCAACAATGAAACTGCTACGGCGCGTTTGCTTCACATTAAGCTAACAGAGTATAAAAAGATAGAATTTTAGTAAGAAAAACTATGATCGTATAAAATTATGATATTGCTTTATTGAACAGCCCTCGTACATATTCTTCTCGCCCCCAATTTATTTTAATTTGCTTGTAAAGTTGTAATGATTTCATATTTTCTAGACTTCCCCATATTTCCTATCTTTCTATATCTTCTATTCTGAATTTTACTAATTTACCCACATCGCTTGTATTTCTTTACTCCAATCTCCATATATCTCCTATTCCTATATTTTCCATAATTCTTCCTATCTCTGCCCACCAACTATTTCAGTTCTGAAATATGTTTTTGTTATCTCATGCATAATTTGAAAATGTCCCATTCTTATTGGGTCAAACACCTTTACCGAAACGTTATTATTCTTTCCATTATTATTCCATTTCTTCTTGTCTTTCCTAATTTTATATATGTTTGCTTCATAAATTCCTTCGATTCCTGTTAGGTGTTTACGACAAAGAACGCCTGCACTGTATGTCCTTATCACAACTACGGCAACGAAGTTGCCTAATTATGTAACCCCTACATAAATCTGTTTACATACACAAGGTCATCGAAAGTAAACAAGGCAATGAAATTTTCAAAACAAACTTTATTTTTTGCAGTATACACCGTTATTGTCAATAACATATCTCCATTTCTCAGGAAGCTTATCAATTCCATTTTTCCAAAATCTTGCAGTTTTCTGGTTGACGAACTCTTCTACGGCTAGTCTGCAATCCTCCAAGGAAGTAAGGCGTTTGCAATTAAGGAAGTTTTGCAGGGATCGGAATAAATGATAGTCGGATGGGGCAATGTCTGGAGAATAAGGCGGGTGAGGTAAGACATCCCAGTCGAAATCCCGTAATTTCTGACGATTTACCACAGAAGTGTGTGGTTTGGCATTGTCTTGATGAATGACGACTCCACCATTAGATGTTACTTCTGGCCTTTTGTCTCCTAGGGCAACCTTCACACGATCCAACTGAGAACAGTATTTCTCTGATTTGAAGGTCTTTCCAGTAGGAATAAATTCGTAATAAATAATTCCTTTCCAATCCCACCAAATGCACAGCATAATCTTCTCAGGACGAAGCCCTGGTTTAGGAATTGAGAGTGGTGGTTCCCCTTTCTACCGCCATGACGTTCTCTTTCGGATGTTGTACACAATCCACTTTTCGTCTCCTGTAACCAGCTGTTTCAGAAAAGGGGCAGTTTCATGGCGTCTTATCAATGCGTCACAGATGGAAACGGGCTGAACTAAATTTTGTTCACTCAGTTCGTGCGGAACCCATATATCCCGAAGATTTACGTAACCAAGTTTCTTTAGGTGCCTGGCTACAGTTGCATGGGATCAGTTTAGCTCCTGACCTACCTCCCGAATTGTTATTCTGGGGTTGTTCGTAATCATGTCCTTTATCCTTTCCTCATCCGTAACCACAGGTCGTCCAGAACGAGGTTTGTCTTTCACTGAGAAGTTCCCAGCTCGAAGTCGAGTAAACCACTTTTGCCATGCCCGATTCCTCACTGCATCTTCTCCGTAAACAGCACAAATTTTCCGTTCAGATTGTGAGGCGGTTTTACCTTTACGGCATTAAATGATGAACATTTTCCTTCTTGCCTTCCATATTAACATTCACAAGTTACCACTCCACACTGTTGCATCCACAAACTCGTACTGAAGTTTGGTTACCAATTCTTACATAAGTTGACGTATTTACCTTTGGCCGTGAGGTCGTTGTGGTGTGTGTTCATCGCATTCTTTTCAATTATTGTATTTGTAAACAAACTCCATATTGCTAGGCAACTTCTTTGACGTAAAAGTAATGGAGGTATGCAGTGTTCTCAGGAGTTCTTAGTCGTAAACACGAAACAAGAAGCGAACGAATTTATGAGACAACCCGATACAAAAGCTACTCGCCTAGGTTTTACTTTCACTAAATTGTTTACAGTTCGTTCACAGCCGTTGCTGTAGCATTATTTAACGTAATATGTAGACCTTTACTCTTCTTTACAAAACTTTACCACATTGAAAATTACATTTAAACTTTGTGAGCGTATGGCGTTTTTTGCATGTTGAGTTTTTGGAAGCCGTCTACTGTAAAATACAGCTGCTGTTTTGCCGAATGGTAAAAGGAATGATGACGTAATACCGCTTATCAGTTTTTGTTTTTACGCAAGCTTCCATTCTTGGCATTCGTTCTACAGAAATGATGTAGGCATATGTATTAAAACATTAGAAGGGACATCCACACTTAGAACTGGAGGCCATAGGCAGGTTGGCAACACTGTAGTACCTACACCTGAAACATTAATGTTGCTGGGAAGCTCTTCACCCCAGAGACATAGAAGGCATAAGTCAACTCGCGCACCGCTGGTGCATTAGCTCTGCTAATAAAACACAATTACACAAATGGTGTAGCGCCAACACACTTTCTTCTGTACGTGTGAGAGAAGCATAGGACGGTAATAAATAACATATCCCGGCTAACCAAGTAATGATTGCGATTGGACCCATTGCACAGGTAAACAATGGAAATATGACTGTACTTTTTAAAAAGTGAACTGTAATGAGCACACAAAGCTGGAGTCACGCGACTCTCTCTGTCCCTCTTGAATAAAACACTCTTATAAACGCTTATAGTTCTTATTTAAGTTTGATTTATGAGTCACTATGTTTACACTCTAGCTTCACTTACTTGTTGTTGTATAATTGAAACGTTTTAAAGATCATTCGATCTCATCCTCAGCTGTTTGGTGACTAAATGAACCTTACTCTTCTTCCACTATACGGAGCTCCGATCACTCTGCCATCTGGTGTTAGGGGCACTAAGTTTTAATACTTCATCTAATGCCGGGACTTCAAAATTTATAACTTTATCACGGTTTTTGTTTATGAATATTTTTCCCCAAATATCCAATTCTATGGGTGTACTTAAAGATTTTAACAGTTTAATGTTGTGGCCAATGTTGTGGTTTTCTGTCCAAAAATGGTGTGAAACTGCAGATTTTTCTGTTTGTTTCAACTTAATGTTCCTCTGGTGTTCTTTTTGCCTGGTTAACAAGTTTCTCTTAGTTTTTCCTATGTAGCTTTTTTCACAGATTTCACAATTAATCTGATAAATACCTGACTTCAAATTGTTGGGGATTGTATTTTTCAGTGGTTTATTTAGCAGGTTCCTCAGACTGAATTTGTTTTGGGGTGCTAGTTTTAAGTTTAGTCTTTTCAAGATTCGTTCAAATTTTCTAAAAGCTCGTGGATGGTAGGTGAATTTTCTATATTGCCAATTTGTGTTTTTAAGTGGTGTGAGAGTGGTATTTTTTATATTATCTTCAGATTTTCTTTTCTCTTCATCATGTTCCTTATGATGGCTGGGTTGAATCCTTTTAATACCGCTATGCCTTTTATGTGTTGTTGTTCTTTCAAAAATGCATCCTTACTCAGTGGGATGTTGTATAGCCGGTGAATTAGACTTCTAAAGGCAGCTAGTTGATGTGAAACTGGGTTGTATTCATTTTTCTTTATGTATTTTAATATTTATTTATAGTTCTATCTATCTCAAAGTAACCTATACAGATGTGGCCAAATTATTAGACTAAACCTCTGAAATACTTCTTCATTTGGAAATTAATTGTTTTTTTGACGCTGGCCGTGTGTAGGCTAAATTGTGGAAATGTAGAGTCAGACTGAAAAATTCAATGCCATAGCCGGGATTTGAACAACAGTCGGACTACGTTTCCACAATTTAGCCTACACACGGCCAGTGTGAAAAAATAATTAATTTCCAATAATTAACCTAATAGTGGTTAACTATAAAGCCCGGGCCTTAAAGTACTTACATGTTGTAAGTCGCCATTAAGGTAAGTTGTCTCATGTGTTTATGAGAACTCCTAAGTGGTTTACCGGGAAAATACGAGTCAGTTGGGGAATTTAATGTCATATCGACACGTTGGCCATAGTAGCTCAATGGTAGAGCGGCTGGACGGAAACCAGAAGATCTGTAGTTCAAATCCCGGCTATGGCATTGAATTTTTCAGTCTGACTCTACGTTTCCACAATTTACCCTACGCACGCCCAGTGTGAAAAAACAATTAAATTCCATTAATTGACCTAATAATGGTTAACTATAAAGCCCGAGCATTAAAGTACTTACACGTTGTAAGCCACCATTAAGGTAGTTGTCTCATGTGTTTATGAGAACTCCTAAGTGGTTTACCGGGCAAATACGATTCGGTTGGAGAATTTAATGTCATGTTGGCACGTTGGCCATAGTAGCTCAATGGTAGAGCGGCTGGACGGAAACCAGAAGATCGGTGGTTCCAATCCCGGCTATGGCATTGAATTTTTCAGTCTAAATCTACGTTTCCACTACTTATTTATTTAATATTAATATACGAGCTCTCAAATACATACACTCCTGGAAATGGAAATAAGAACACATTGACGCCGGTGCGTCAGACCCACAATACTTGCTCCGGACACTGCGAGAGGGCTGTACAAGCAATGATCACACGCACGGCACAGCGGACACACCAGGAACCGCCGTGTTGGCTGTCGAATGGCGCTAGCGGCGCAGTGTTTGGGCACCGCCGCCGTCAGTGTCAGCCAGTTTGCCGTGGTATACGGAGCTCCATTGCAGTCTTTAACACTGGTAGCATGCCGCGACAGCGTGCACGTGAACAGTATGTGCAGTTGACGGACTTTGAGCGAGGGTGTACAGTGGGCATGCGAGAGGGCGGGTGGACGTACCGCCGAATTGCTCAACACGTGGGGCGTGCGGTCTCCACAGTACATCGATGTTGTCGCCAGTGGTCGGCGGAAGGTGCACGTGCCCGTCGACCTGGGACCGGACCGCAGCGACGCACGGATGCACGCCAAGACCGTCGGATCCTACGCAGTGCCGTAGGGGACCGCACCGCCACTTCCCAGCAAATTAGGGACACTGTTGCTCCTGGGGTATCGGCGGGGACCATTCGCAACCGTTTCCATGAAAGTGGGCTACGGTCCCGCGCACCGTTAGGCCGTCTTCCGCTCACGCCGCAGCATCGTGCAGCCCGCCTCCAGTGGCGTCGCGACAGGTGTGAATGGAGGGAGGAATGGAGACGTGTCGTCTTCAGCGATGAGATTCGCTTCTGCCTTGGTGCCAATGATGGTCGTATGCGTGTTTGGCGCCGTGCAGGTGAGCACCACAATCAGGACTGCATACGACCGAGGAACACAGGGCCAACACCCGGCATTATGGTGTGGGGAGCGATCTCCTACACTGGCGGTACACCTCAGGTGATCATCGAGGGGACACTGAATAGTGGAAGGTACATCCAAACCGTCATCGAACCCATCGTTCTACCATTCCTAGACCGGCAAGGGAACTTGCAGTTCCAACAGGACAATGCACGTCCGCATGTATCCCGTGCCGCCCAACGTGCTCTAGAAGGTGTAAGTCAAATACCCTGGCCTGCAAGATCTCCGGATCTGTCCCCCATTGAGCATGTTTGGGACTGAATGAAACGTCGTCTCACGCGGTGTGATCGTCCAGTACGAACGCTGGTCCAACTGAGGCGCCAGCTGGAAATAGCATGGCAAGCCGTTCCACAGGACTACATCCAGAATCTCTACGATCGTCTCCATGGGAGAATAGCAGCCTGCATTGCTGCGAAAGGTGGATATACACGGTACTAGTGTCGACATTGTGCATGCTCTGTTACCTGTGTCTATGTGCCTATGGTTCTGTCATTGTGATCATGTGATGTATCTGACCCCAGGAATATGTCAATAAAGTTTCACCATCCAGGGACAATGAATTCACGGTGTTCTTATTTCAATTTCCAGGAGTGTATATAAAACACAGAAACTTGAGTCAATACTTTGTATACATTCCTTTGATAGAAATTAGCACTTTTATTCGGTTAGGAATTCCCTCAACCAATGTTTTACATTTATTTGTAATATCCCATCATGTTGCCAGGTATTTATAAGTGTCTCGATAAGCTGAGTTTTAGTTTTAATATGGGTTTTTGTGACTTTCTTCTTCATAATGGACCATAAATTCTCGATCGGTTTTTTATCAGGACTATTTCCTATCCAAGGAAGTACTGAAAGGTCTAAATCCCGTAAGTATTGTGGAATTTTCATGGCTCTGTGACGCAGTGCACCATCGTGCATAAAGTTACAGAATAATTTCCGAACCAATCCCTTATATGGAGCAGAAGTCGAGTTTGAAGAACTCCTAGGTACTGATTTTGCCCCATAGTATCCTCAACAATGTAAAATTACCTTTGAAGGACGTTTCACAGTTGGTTGCACTCACTGTGGTTGAGTATTGTCCTCCGGCCATACTGACAGCATTTTTGTATCCCGATTTATTGAACCCTATTTTACACAGTGGTATAATAGGGTTAGAGTTGATACATAAAAATATACAATTTTAACAAAAATATTTTAAATACTAGAAGGAAGAATATATTGTGACTTTGTGGGTTCGTGAAATGAAAAGTCCAATTACACCACTCAACAATGTTCTTTATTTCCACCGACTTACAGTTTAACACTTGCCAATTACACAAAATTACTTGCTGCACACAATTACAATTCACCAGTTCGTCCGTTACAACTTCACTTGTACTCGCGATTACATAAACTCCGATACTCATACACAGTTCGTACAGTCTTCCGTTGCACAATCCTTTCGTTCATTAACACGTCACTGACTAACTCTTACACCAAGAACTGCGACTGTCTTCTCGCTCACACTCACTAACCAACTGATTGACCAACTCAACACAGCACAACAACTGACTGACTGACTCTGTCTGTCTGTAACCCTCCTTATATCGGAATATCGCCGGTTTCTGGTGTTTACAAGATTGTTCTGGTAACAGAAAGATCGAGAACCAGGTGGAAGGAAAACAGACGCACAATTATGTTTCTTTCCGACCACTGGCTGTCACCACTATAAGACAAACGAGGGAAGGGCGTGGCTAACCGAGCCTCCCCCCTGCCTTCCGTTCGCAGCTGGTACAGGGTGCTCCGGCAGTCCCCGTTACACTGCTCCCTCCTCAAAGCTGTTCGCCCTCGAACAGCCCCATCGTAGCGTGCGAGGCGGTCCAGGTGTACCACCAGCATCTGCCCGGAGTCTGAGCCAGAAGTAGCGCTGCCGTAGTTTGTGAATCATTCGGTTCGCTCCCAGGTGTCCTCCTGAAGTACCGGCGTGCACTTCCTCCAAGACTTCCGGGACCTTGCTCCGGGGAAGTACCAACTGTCCTCTCCGCACCTTCCCATCGGGTGACTCCCATACCCGGAACAGCACGCCCTCTCTGGCCTTCAACGAGTCCCATTGGGCCCAGTGCGACTTGTAGGTGGCGCTCCTCGGTGCGATGTCCTCCCAGGTTGGCCTCGTCCCTGCGTCCACTTCCCTCAAGAGTGGCCCCAAGTCTGCGTCCGCCAGCTGCTCCCTCCTCAGGCCTGCGCTATCCCAGCCATCCGCAGGCACTGCCGTGACTACCCGGACTGCTGCGGCACGCTCCTTCTCCTCCACTCTTGTACACTGGCCGCACTCTTCCGGACAGGGTCTTCGGGACATGGCGTCAGCGTTACCGTGGTTCTTCCCTCTACGATGTTCCGAGGTGAAGTCGTACTCCTGTAGCCTCTGGACCCAACGTGCTGTCTGGCCTTCCAGGTTCTTAAAGCTCAATAGCCAGGTTAGGGCGGAATGGTCAGTCCTCAGGTGGAATGGCTGACCGTACAGGTACTTGTGGAAGTGCTCCAATGTCTTTACTACCGCCAGTAACTCCCGTCGGGTGACGCAGTAGTTCTTCTCTGCCTTGGATAGCGTCTTGCTGTAATAGGCTATCACCCGCTCATGGCCGTCCTGGATCTGCGACAGGACGCCTCCAATGCAATGGTCGCTGGCGTCGGTGTCCACAATGAAGGCGCCACCCGGTTGTGGGAAACCCAAAATTGGAGCACTGCACAGGGTCTCCTTTAGGTGCTGGAAAGCGTTTTCGGCGTCCTCTGTCCACACATAAGGCCGGTGTTCCTCCGTCAGGCGGGTGAGGGGTTTTGCGATGTTGGAGAACCCCTTTATGAAGCGGCGGTAATAACTGCACAGCCCCAGGAAACTGCGCAACTCTTTCCTATCCTTTGGGCGAGGCCAATCTCTCACAGCCTGTGTCTTCTCCGGGTCTGTGGCCACTCCGGTTGCTGAGACTATGTGGCCTAAGTAGTTCACTTTCTTGCGGAAGAGCTGGCACTTCTTCGCGTTCAGCTTCAAGTTGGTCGCCTGCAGTCTCTGTAGCACCTTACTCAGATTCTCGAGGTGATCTTCAAAAGTCTTCCCGACGATGATGATGTCGTCCAGGTATAGCAGGCAGGCATCGTAAGTCAGTCCTCTCATCACTGACTCCATGAGGCGTTGGAAGGTAGCTGGTGCGTTGCAGAGGCCAAAGGGCATAACCGTGAACTGCCAAAGACCTTGGCCCGTCGAGAATGCGGTCTTCTCCTTGTCTCTCGGGTCTAGAGCTACCTGCCAGTAGCCCGACTTCAGGTCCAGGGTCGAGAACCACTGTGCACCAGCTAGCGTGTCCAGGGTGTCGTCAATCCGGGGTAACGGAAAGCAGTCCTTCCGGGTGACAGCGTTCAGCTTTCTGTAGTCTACGCAGAAGCGCAGCTCGCCGTTCTT
Source organism: Mantis religiosa (assembly GCA_030765055.1). Taxonomy (NCBI): domain Eukaryota; kingdom Metazoa; phylum Arthropoda; class Insecta; order Mantodea; family Mantidae; genus Mantis; species Mantis religiosa. The sequence continues at coordinate 135,213,012 of CM060956.1, read as the reverse complement.
CTTCGTCACCAAGACTACAGGGGAACACCAAGGGCTGTCGGACTCTTCAATCACTCCCCTGGATCTCATGTCCTCCAGCATGTCTCGTACCGCCCCTTGCTTCGCCAGCGGAACGCGTCTATGTGGTTGCCGAATAGGCCGGGCGTCTCCGGTGTCGATGCGGTGAAGCACTTTGTCCGTGCGGCCGTAGTCACCATCGCCTTGGCTGAAGACGCGCTCGTATCGCCCCAGTAGTTGTCGAACCTGCTCCAGCTGTTCTGCGGTCAGGTGGTCGGCCGCCCTCTCCAGTAAGCCTTCTAGCCGGGGCCCCAGGTGTTGCTTCGGCGCCGGCTCCTGTGTCTTGTCGATTGCTGTTACGCTCACTACGGGCTCGCACGTTCCCAACTCCGTCCCGGCCTGGACGTCGTGATCGGTGTCCGTTGGATTTAGCAGTCTCACTGGCACCTCCTCTCGGCACGGCAGCAATGCCCTGGCTACACACAGTCCGTGTACAGGCGTCTTCTGGTCCAGCATCATGTTCCTGGTTCTCTGGCCCTCAAGTCGCGCCGTCACCACCACCTCGCTCCTCGCGGGAACAACCACGTCTTCGTCCAAGACGACCCTGCACATTCCAAGGCGCTCTTCGGGTTGACGGAGTATAACCTCTTCTCCGTTAAGCCGCAGGACCTTCTTGCCGACGTCGACCGTCGCCTCATGGCTCCTGAGGGCATCCAGTCCCAGGATCACCTCCTCAGCCACCTTCGCGACGAACACCCACAGACGAACGGCACTCCGTCCCAAATTCAGCTCCAGCAGGGCCTCCCTCTCCACAGGCAAGGTGTCGCCCGATGCCGTGACAAGCTGGTATGGCCGGCTTGGCTTCCTTGTCGGCAAACCCTTCGCCACGTCAGGTCTGATGATGGTCACGGCCGCCCCGGTGTCCACCAGCACGCGGCACGGCTTTCCTCTTATCCAACCGTCCGCGATGAGGCTGTCATCCATACGCCGGCTGACGGCGCGCAGTGTCACTCGAGGGGATGGTGGTGATGGCGCCGACGTGCCCCTCTCCACGACGGCCCTTACTCGTTTTCCGGCTGCTCTTCCTGGTGTGGGCAGTCTCTCTGCAGGTGTCCGGGCTGTCCACACCCCCAACACAGGCCACTAGGTGTTCGCCGGCGTCCCTCAGCTTTTGCGGCGAGAGCCTCGTTCGCCACCTTCATTTCCGTGGTCAGTTCGGCCATCTTTGAGGTCATTGTCGTGGCCAAGTTGTTGTTAGCCGTTTCCGTCTTCGCTGTTAATTCGGCCTTCATTTCTTCCATCTTCCCGGTGATGTTGTCCTTAGCCGTCCTGATTAGTTTCAGTTCCGCGGCCAGGTTATTTCTAGTCTCCAGCTTCTCTGTTAGGCTGTTCTTTGCCGCTTCTGTTTTTGCAGCGAGGTTTTCAGTTGCCGTCCTCATTTCTCTCAGTTCCGCCGTCATTTCCGTCATCATCTCTAAAATTTTCTCCAATGCCGCGTCCATGGTTGTAATGTTCGGTGATGTTATCTTCCCGCTTCCTGACACCAGTGTGACTTTGTGGGTTCGTGAAATGAAAAGTCCAATTACACCACTCAACAATGTTCTTTATTTCCACCGACTTACAGTTTAACACTTGCCAATTACACAAAATTACTTGCTGCACACAATTACAATTCACCAGTTCGTCCGTTACAACTTCACTTGTACTCGCGATTACATAAACTCCGATACTCATACACAGTTCGTACAGTCTTCCGTTGCACAATCCTTTCGTTCATTAACACGTCACTGACTAACTCTTACACCAAGAACTGCGACTGTCTTCTCGCTCACACTCACTAACCAACTGATTGACCAACTCAACACAGCACAACAACTGACTGACTGACTCTGTCTGTCTGTAACCCTCCTTATATCGGAATATCGCCGGTTTCTGGTGTTTACAAGATTGTTCTGGTAACAGAAAGATCGAGAACCAGGTGGAAGGAAAACAGACGCACAATTATGTTTCTTTCCGACCACTGGCTGTCACCACTATAAGACAAACGAGGGAAGGGCGTGGCTAACCGAGCCTCCCCCCTGCCTTCCGTTCGCAGCTGGTACAGGGTGCTCCAGCAGTCCCCGTTACAATATGTTTTAATCTGATGCATATTAATAAACTATTCCAGACGTTTAAACACTGAGTTTATAAACATCATGAAGTACTTATACTGTTGTGGCTTCATTAGCAAAGATGTGAGCGCAGCACAAAATTCAGTTCCTAGAGAGTCTAGCTTGAATATTAATTCTTGTCTTTCTCTCCAGAAAATGGGACAACGGAAAAGGAGATGAACGACAGTTTGAAGTTCTTCACCACACATGCACACGGGGTTGGATGTTAAGTGAAAGCGTGATAAGTATTCTCCAAATTTACTATGTCACTTAAAAATTGTGTCAAAACAACATTTGGTACAAGAGTTTCACATTTTCCTCTGTCATATACACTAGGGAAAAATAGTGCTCTTGTTAAACTTCCATTTGGAGTTGTTAGCCATTGTTGGTTCCATTCTTCAAGAATATGTTGATGTATTATTCTTCTTAGAGTAGAAATAGGACATAAAGAGTATGTCACAGAAAGATTGGATTCTGCAGCCTTCTTAGCCAAGCAATCAGCTCTCCCGTTACCTAAAATTCCACCTTGTCCTTTAAGCCATCCCATGCAAATATGTCCTGGATGGTGTTGATGCAGGGTTCTGATTTCATGTGCAAATGAATTTAAATTGTATTTATCATTAATAGCGAGGAGAGCTGATTGTGAATCACTAAGAATACGGGCACTGTCATTCGTCAGTAGCTTAAAGCTTAGATTCATCACTAAAGCACAGCAGGAAACAGAAATCCATATTAATGGTAGCTATTGGTCAGCAATGTGCTCAATAAGTTATCCAGAATAATACTTTTGTATAGTTTATGAAAGTCATCCATAATTGAATGTAGTTATTAAATTAAATTATCTTTGTGAGAAAGAGTAAACCCAGTGTATCACATTATTTACCTTTTTCCAATCATCAGAAGATCAATGTTAAAGTCCCTTTGTCCGGTGGAGTCTCTTTCTTGCCATATCTGGTGTGAGCTTTGCTTTTTCTCTGGGCCGAACAGGGTTTCCCTGATAGTTCTTTCTTTGAGTGTCTGTGCTACCTCATTTTATGCATACAGTTTTTTTGAAATTAGTGCCCTCGTAATACCAATTTTTCTAGTTGATAAGTCACTTTTCTTCCCCAAATCCTCAAATTTCCTTTAAATTAAAATCTTACAGCTTCTCTAGTCCTTCACTGCGTTAGTGAAAACAGAAGAAGTCTATGGACAAAATAAAATCAAGACAACATTTGTAAAATCCATTAAATGTGCATGGGCACATATTACATATTTTCACACGAATATCGGAAGGCCCGATAGAACCAGCTGGCAGGTAGGGTGAAAGACAGGAAGCGTTTAGTTACGCCTACCCATGTGACTGTGTGGCGCTCGCTGAGGTGGTGGGGAGAAAAGTACCATACGTCACCATACCGTCTCTTTCTCTTTCGTTGAGCCTCGAAACTTCCAGATGCTGCGATTTGTCTATATAAGCGATGCATTGGACGAGTCACTTTTTTATTTAGTCAGGTCTAGAGAGAGTTGTCCGGCAAGATGCCGAGTAGTGAGTTCAGTGTGGACTTGTGTCCTGTGAACTGGTGAATTGTGGTTGTGTTACGTAATCGTGTGTGGTACGTAATTCTACTGTTATCTGAGATGTAAAAGTGTAATTCGGCTGAAATAAAGAACATTTGGACTTGCGTAACTTGACCCACAAAGTCACAATATACACAATAAATATATTCTTACGGCAGCTGACAGCAAATGCAGCAGTTATACCAGCATATGCTTACAAACTATCCCACAAATCATCATAACATATCCCTGTATGATTATGTTTAATTTAATCATTGTTACATACAATGAAATAAGTTCATTTTTATGTCTGAAATTCAGCTTAGTGCAATAGTTCGGCCACCTCTGTATATATACTGCAGCTCCGTCCTTCTATTCGGTATTGTATGCACGAAACATTAATATTTACACCCTGAAGGAGAACCAAGGTACTGTGAAATCCTAAAGACGTCTTTTCAGGCATATAATATAAGCAAGGTAACAACAAATGCTTTCCGAAAGAGCGTGGTGGAATACCTGGTAACTGGCTGAGAGGGTTAAGCTGGTGGTATATAATCATGCAAAGACTAGGTTCTAAAAAAAGTCACATTGTTCTTTTTTACCTTTTTTTGCTTTCTCCTATTCTTCATTGTCTGTATTTTAATTACTAATTTATTTATTGTTGCTACTGGTTCTCTTGTGAGCCAAAGGCACAATAATTACAATCCGATAATAAGGAATCTACGGGAATTGGCTTCCCATATAAGTTGCGCCAGGCAGTAGGAGTGCACCTTGCCCTTCAAAGGGAAACTATGGGCTATCTTCATTTTATTTTCAATTGGGGATCATGTTAAATCTCTTGTAAAACTAGCAAGCCAAATAAGTCCTTAACAATTGTAAATAGTCAACCTGGCGGGCGTGAGCCCAGCTTCTGATGTCGATTTGCTATATGTAAGACCGTTTAAATGGCATTCGTAATAGAGTATGGCCTTTGTGGAGAAATTGTTTTGAGGAGCTATCAGAAGAAAATTTTCTACAGTGGTACAGACTGTCAAAACAATTTGTTATGGAGGTTAGTGAGGAAGAACAATAGAGGCTAGAAGATGCAACGAGATTAATATGCCGATCCCGCCTTGCTTCAAGTATTAATACCTTTAATATTTTATAATTCACTGAATTATGTGCATAATACACTGTCCACCTCACGTATTGAAACACCCAAGTCACGTCACTTGGCCTTCTTCGTTCTTCGTTTTAAATTTACGTAATATTGACGTTAGAACATGCATCAAAAAGAATATGTGGATATCTATAATTACCTGAATTATGTGGATAACACACTGTCCACCTCCCGTCTTGCAACGTTCAAGTCCTTCATCATTTGTCCTTCTTCGCTCCTTGTTCTAATTTACGTAATGCTGAGTTAGAACATGCATCGAAAGGAATATGCCGATCTCGTCTTTGCTTCAAGTATTAATAACGTTGCGAATTTATAATTCACCGAATTAAGTGGATAATACACTGTCCAGTTGTCCACCTCCCGTATTGAAGCGTTCAAGTCAGTCGTCACTTGTCTTTCTTCGCACCTCGTTTTAAATTTACGTGATACTGATGAAGCTGTTTCGTGCTTCTAGTACTGACACATGTATTTGTATTAAATTCGTTTCAATTTTTCCCCAAGTGACATCTTTGTTTTTTACATTCACCGCATCCGTCCTCTTATTTTCGACGATGTCCTTACACTTCGACACCAATTGAATTTACAATTCTTTCTCCATCGATGAGAAATTTGTCTCACGGCTTTTGTTTAGGATTTTGTTTGCCCTCTATTTTGCAGCTGCGTGCAGACGACAATGAAAACAAAAGTGCTTCGCAGTACGTTGAGAAAATAATACATTCATCCATAGCCTCATATTGCTGTAATATTTACAAGTATCTAAGTGTTGACACGTGTTTGTTAACATTTTCAGAAAACAGGTTGGAAGAAAGTTAACAAATTTGTTAGCAATATGAAAATTGTTACGTTACATTTGTTAACGTTGGTAATATCGGGCATAAATCCTCAAATGTAAGCAGCTGACAAGATTGTACATAAAAGAGTATTGGAAATTTGTGTTTGAAAATGCAAGAAAGTACTGTATATTTAAGTACAAGCTAACTGCTACGAAAATTATTCTTTCATTAGAGTAACTCTTTCAAATAGTGACAAATCATATCTGTAAATCAAGAGGTGGTAATGCTATTTGTAACAACAACAAAAAACACGTATTCTGTAAGCTCCTTGGGGGTTTATCTGACGTGATAACTGCTTAGTTTGGCAGCACAGTGTGACTTGTCTCTAATTAACAAGTTGATAAGAGCACACTCTCGCGGGCATGTCTTGCATTACAGCTGTCTGTACAACTCTTCTTCACTTTAATTTCACAACTTACTCTTCTTGGCAGAGGGAATGTTAACCACAGACGAGGGAAGTGAAAGAAACTTGTGTCTAAGTTTCCCACACTGAGGCACAGGCGTGACCTCTGCCAGACACAAACGAAACCTCGTAAGCGAGTGCCTGAATTAAGGAAATGCGCAACTGAAAGTGAGAAGTTGTCGAAATTAAGACGCCAGCTCCGTGGAAATAAATTCCTTTGCGCCTCAAATTAAATCTTTGCATCAAAGAAAATCACTGGATTATTATTAAAAGGGCGATGTCTATCAGAAAACCACTCGGCACCATTTGTATTTTACTTTCTATATTTCTTGGAAAGAAAAGTCTGTTCATGGGTTATTTTAGAAGGTTTACTTTTAACCCTGGCGTTTATCTTTTTTTTTACAACGAACTGAAATAAATATAATAGAAGACCTGAAAACTGGATCACTATACTGTGGCCATACGTACCCTTTCTCTCGGCCACTGCTTTTTCTACTGCAAAATAAGTGACTGGTCGGAAATTCTAGTAAATGCTGCCCTTTTATCTATAGCGTTTTCCACGTCATGAAGGCACAAATAAGTTCTTATGGACCATGCTTCATTTTTTTTTATTTATCGAAGAATCAATTGCGCCGTTTGTCAAATGTTTGTGTCTTCAAAGGCAACTTAAACAAAACAGCAGCGTGCACTTCGATGTGAAATTTGTAGAATACGCTGGTGTGTACTGTACATTTTTTAAAGAAATAACATTTTTTTTATTATTTTGGATAACCAAATTTAAACTCCCGTCTCGGTAGCGTAGATGGTAGTAGGTCTGCTCATGTTCAAGAGGTCCCGAGGTCGAATCTCGGTCAGGGTGACTTAATTGTATACGTTTTTTCCGGGGTTTTCTTATCCTCAAGACGAATGTCGGGTAACTCTAAGCTCCAAGGGCCCTGGGCCCATTTCAGCATCATTTCATCCATCGTCCGATGTGAGTTAATGTGTGTGTGCGCCTGTGTGTCTATGTGTGTATTTAATGCTCAGAATTTGATAGTAAAATCGTTTTTCTTCTTGCTTCCCAATATTTGGAGACTAGATCTTGATTTTGGAGAGTTTCACATACAGTTAGATGATCGTTGTTCATCAAATTGACCTTGCCACATAAACAGCACTGTGGAGAAGTCGTCAATCCAACCTTGAACAAATGTCCATTCAAACAATCATTACCTGTGATTAATCTGAACATTGCTACTGAAGATCTTCGAGGTAGTTCTGGAATTGTCTTTAGTTTGTTTTGAAGATCTTTCCAGTTAAGTTTTTCAGAGGAAACTAGATAGTTGTTATATAGTTTTGTGAAGATGTTTTTGATTAATATTTTAAATGTTTCATAGGGGATATTTTGTTTCGTTGTTTGAGATATTTTGGAACCCTTCTTGGCCAACATATCTGCTTGCTCGTTGCCAGAAATTCCACAGTGAGATGCTATCCATTGGAAAACTATATGTATATTTAAATTTTGAAGATGTTTAATCATATTATGAATTTCATTTATCTTTTCGGTTTCTGGGCTGTCATTTGAAATAATAGCCTGAATAGCTGCTTTAGAATCTGTTAAGAAAACTATGTTGGAAAGCTTATTTGTCCAGGCAAATAGATTTTGTAAGGAAGTATAAATTGCATCAATTTCTCCATCAAAACTTGTTAAATAAATTCCAACATGCTTATAGAAAGAAAAGAATTTACAGGTAGCTCCTGCTCCTGCTCCATCTTCTTGATTGTAAAGAGAGCCATGGAGCTAATGTTGGAGGACGTAAATTACACAAAAAAAACTGCTACACAGACTGCTGAATCAATGAGGCCTACTTGAGCGGAAACGTCATTGGCAAAGGCACCCTGTGTAGTTGTGGGAACTCATCAGTACTCCTCTACGTGGTAAACCAGTCAAATACACAACAGAATCAGGTAGTGTTTATATATTTATACATATTTTATTTTCAGAATGGGCTTATAAAGTATACTGAAAACGAAATTCCTGTGTTATCCACACATACAGAGTTGTGACAGGTGATCGAAAAGGTTTGAGTGGTGTATATAATAAAGTGATTTTGATGAATGTTTATCCTACTCACCATTAAGTAGACAGAAAAACAAGCTTCTTAAGAAATAGTTTGTGTAGGAATATCCTCAGAAAGATGTCTCTTTTAGAAATGCTCTATTTGTGATGAATATAATTTAAAAAGTGAACTGGATGTTATAAATGTTCAGCACCATCTATAGATTCAACACCAAAGTTTTCAGAAAAATCTCTCCACCATAAACAACGTATTACATCGAAGATTTTTCTAAAACCTAACTCAAGGGAATTTGACTAAAATACCATATGCTTAAAATAATTTCAGGACAAATGAAAACTCTCTGCTGCAAGGACACATTTTTTACACTATGTTAACCTGGTCATCTGTAGGATAACTGTCTATTGCAAGTTGAGGCAGCTACACCGAACAACATGACACATGAAATGTGTATGATATTTACTAATAGCTCCCCAGTTCCAGTTCATTTCCAGAACAAACACCACCTGGTTTCAAAAGGTCCATCAATAATTGAAATCGGGCTAATCACATTGAGGGCCATTGTATATTTTTGCACCTCCTCCCCCCCTTCCTAAACCCCGGGCTGCAGCAAATCTGGTTAGTTCAATTAACATTGTTACTGGATAGATGATAATCGTTACTGTCACCATAGCAAACAAGTAGCTGGTACAGTCTCTGAAGATAATAAATATGTCGGATGTCCCCTTCTTGGAACTGCACACCAAACTGTTAAGTTCGAGATGAAAACTTTCCTAAATTTTGAATAACACGTTCTGCAGAGCTGCAAGCCATGAACTGCACGTTCTGAAGGCTCTCTTTTATTTATTAAATTTTTGTTATTGTAATTTTACATCCTCCAACGTTAAGTTATATCGGACGGTGAATGAGATGGGTGAAATGATGCTCAAATAGACCCAGGGTCTATGAAGCATAGAGCTACCCAACATTCGTCACTAACGATTAGGGAGAACCCCGGAAAAAAACCTTATTCAGGTAGCAAAAATAACAGTCAGTTAAATGATCCTTCGGTTCCCTCCAAATCATGGGAATTGCAAATGGCATATGATGTGTACCATTTTTCCACCCAGTCAGCAGTCTAACACACAAAACACAGCATTTATTTGGGGCCCAGCTCTAATCAAAATCACCAACTTGACAGCCAAAGTAAAGTTTATAACACTTCTTTACAATGGGGTCAAATTTCGCCTCTGAGACTTGAAGGTCAGCTCACCACAAAGATAGCAGAAATTATCTGCATGATTTACACAATTTCTTGGCATGATGGAAAAATAAAGCACAGAATTACGACATGCACAACATACACAATACACTTCTAAACAGAAAGGAAGGAAATATTTCACTACTCAACAATCTCACAGTCAGCTCAATACTGACACATCACAATGCCAAACAGGTCTGAACATGTCTAAACAACAACAATGAACAACAATGAACCTCCATATTAATGTTTTATTGCGCTTCAGCATGACATTGCAAATAATTTCAATAATACAGCTTGAGTAAAGTAGCTACATATGAGGTAACGGTTCCTACAACAGGTCAAAGAAAATGCTAAAATCATATTTTGAAAAGTAGCTTTTACAGAAAAACTATGCCTGATGGGAAAATTCTTACTACATATCTGAATTCAGGTAGCTCACCCTGACCTAGATTCGAACTCGGGACCTCTTGAACGTGAGGCAGACACGCTAACATCTATGCTAACGAGGCGGGAAGGCTCCCCTTGATTTACAAATGGGCCAAATGGGCTTTATGAGGGACAGGATATCTTGTGGTGCAATAAGTAGGAGGAAAAAGTGAGGCAAGGGAAAATAATTCATTTAGCACACTAAAATTATTTGATTTTCTAAACCTAAGCTTAAAGACAGTTTAAGAATTCGAGTGAAAAACGATTTTGTGTTTGCTATTTCATGATTTCGAAGTAACACATTTGACGCACTTTGATAGTTCGATTTTAAATGAAATTTACTATATTTCTTCTTGTTTTAGCTGCCAGAATATTATTAATATTACCTATAAGTATATATTAAAGAATTCTATAACTTATTTTATGTTTTAGTATGAGGGCCTTATATTATTGCAGGAAATACGAACGAAAATAAAAGTGAAAAATAAATAATGAAGTAGGTGCAGCATTTAAATTGTCTTGGATTTGATGTAAGTTTTGTAAGTGACAGAGATTAACAAATTCATCTTCACAAGTATCAAACATACGTGAAACTGTTAGAAGACATACAAGGAAACAAATACAGCCTAAAGTTTATAATGTTACGGTGGTACCAGTAATTTTTATGGGAGTGAAAGTTGTGTTTTAAGAGAAGAAATGAAAGTGATATTCAGGCAGTTGAGAGGAAAGTTTTGAGTGCAGTTAAGGGAGTAGCAAAATAAGGTACATTAACTTATAAGAAACAAGAGAATATTTAAAGTATACTGAAATAGAGGTAACATAAAGAATAATAAACGGATATGGCAAGATCACCTCAGTAGAATGTATTCCAGAAGGATATCAGAAATGGTGCTAGAATACGAACCTAAAGGTACAAAATGGATGAGAAGAACAATGTTAAGTAGAAGTGAGACCGGAACAGGCCAATGGCCTAGTCCATGAAATGAGGTAGAAGACCTCCGTATTACGTACAGCAGACAGCGAAAGCTGAACACTGATTGGAGAGACGTAAATTACTTTAGGTTAGCCTTTAATTTGATGGTACCGTATACTGGACAGAATACGAGAGTAGATCTTGGACCATTGCACCTCTACACAAGTATAAAAATATACAAATCAAGACATTTATATAAACATGAAGCCATGTAAATAAAAGCTGGGTCATACAATATTGCCCGATATGTGTGGTTAATGACTCTCAAAACTGAATAAAACAATTCAATATTTCTTAATGCAATAATCGCATTTATAATTATCAGTTATGTCAGCTCCACTGTATTTCTCATGTGCCCATTCAGAGCCGGAGACAGAACGGAACCACAATTCGTTATTTTTTCCAAAGTCTCAAAATTAAGACAGATATATTTTGATACAGGTTCCAAATCTTCAAGTTGGTTATCGTCACACTTATTTAATTACGAGGGCTGTTCAATAAAAAATGATCACAATTTTTTTTGACAACGTATGTATACTAATCCTCATAATCCTTATGGTCCTTCTCAAAATAGTCTATTCTGAATGCGATGCACTTGTCTCAGCGTTTCTGCCAGTCTTCAAAGACATGCTGGAAACCATTTTTTGAGAGATCCTTCAAAATCGCCTACGTAAGCTTCACCACTGCTTCTGATGATGAATAATGCCTCCTACGAAGGTGTTTCTTCAAGTTACGGAATAGAAAAAGTCACATGGGGCTAAATCCGGACTATAGGGAGGGTGAGGGATGCACGTCATGTTAATTTTTTAAGGATATTCGGCAATAACATTGGCAATATGTGGCCGCGCATTAATCGTGGTGGAACATCCAGCCTGCTTCATAGAAATGTGGTCTGTTTCGCCTGATATGGACTTGCAATGTTTTCGGGACATCCCTGTAGTATTGTCCAGTTACTGGTATGTGTGCAGGTACAGCATGTTCATAAACCATGCCACGAATATCAAAGAATAATATGTCCATAAGTTTCGCAGCATAAGCAACTTTTTTGCTTTTTGGGGGGTTGGTGATGAAGGAGATTTCCACACTGAGCTTTGCTGTTTGCTCTCAGGATCAAAATGATGTAGCCAAGTTTCAGCAACAGTGATTACCTTTGAAAGAAACTCCCGATCTTCCTCTAACATCAACTTAAACTGTATGCAGACGTGCATGCAAATGTCCTTTGTTTGGGAATCAACAGTCCTGGAACCCATCACGCACAATCACGTCTCATGTGTAATGTTTTATGTCACGAACGTGTGGGTGGCACCCAATGAAATTTTCAGTATTTCAGAAAGTGATCTTAAGGTAATTCGTCGATGCTCTCTCACAATGGCAGCAGCAGTGTTGATGTTTTCTTCCGTAAGAGCAGTAACTGAAACACCGGGTCTACCTTCCTTTGAAATTGATTGTCTCCCTTCTTTAAACATTTTAAACCACCTTCGAGCTGTGCTGTAGGGAAGAACAGACTCTCCATAGGTCTCCTGTAACATTATATAGGCCACAACTGAAGATTTGTTGAGACGAAAGCAGAATTTCAAAGTCGCATATTGTTCCTCGCCTGTTACCTCCATTGCATCGGTAGGCGACACTGAACATGTCTGGGGAACCGGAGTACCAACAATGAAACTACTACGGCGTGTTTGTTTCACATAAAGCTAACAGAATATTTTAAGATTGAATTTTAGTGCGACAAAATTATGACCGTAAACAAATTATGATCATGCGTTACTAAACAGCCCTCGTGAATCACCTTAAAGCTACATTTAACGAACCTATATTAACAGATCAAAGAAAGTCACATATCGTCAGAAATTGGCGATACTTAAAACCTCACACATATTAAATTCACATTAGAAATATCGCCGCAACGTGGTGCAAAATCACACATTTAAAACGCGGCATAAAATTACTCTCACAGTTCCGATAGCCAAATTGCAACTTTTTTTTTGTTTGTATCCTTGCATTATTTTCAGATATATCCAGGTGCTCATGGACATTTTAAGAAGAGGTGAAAATGGCGTTGTTAGTAAGGGAATTGGGGTTCATTATGCAGTGCGCACTAACGGTAGCCAAATGAACTATTAAAAGGAACACAACACCAGATTACTACTCTCGTGTTTACGTATTCCATCAGAGCAGCGATGCAGTATTTAAAACGTTACTGCCACTGGCTTGGCGGTCTGTTTAGACATAAGCTACATTCCTAGCCTCAGCTGTTTTATTTAGAATTACAGCATTTCTAATAATTGTCTTCCCTAATTTGTAAAACTTCACTACGAAAGATTCAATGAATAAAGGAAGCACTCCATTTAAGGTTCAGCGATGTAGTCAAATCTCTTTGAGAGCTGGTTGTTTTTTGGTGGCTTGAGGGTGAGAAGGTACTTGCCTATCCCCACAATGCTATTTCCATGCTATTTGGGTGCACAGTACTAATAAATTATTATTGGTGTACACATTAAAATTTTGAGGCATGTTCTTAAAACCTTTATCTTTAATAATAAGAGAGTTGTTCAATGAAAAATGATCATAATTTTTACGGTCATAATTTTTCGCACCAAAATTCAATCTTATTCTATTCTGTTAGCTTAATATGAAACAAACACGCCGCAGTAGTTTCATTGTTGGTACTCCTGATTCTCGCCTGTGAGAACCAGGCAAGTTCAGACATTTTCGGTATCGCCTACCACTGCAATGGAGGTAACACGCGAGGAACAATATGCGGCTTTGAAATTCTGGTTTCGTCTCAACAAATCTTCATTTGAGGCCTATGCAGAGTCTGTTCTCCACTACAGCACAGTTCGAAGGTGGTTTAAAGTGTTTAAAGAGGGTGCACAATAAATTTCAAGGGAAGTTAGACCCGGTGCTACAGGTACTATTCATACGGAAGAAAACATCAACACTTCTGCTGCCATTGCGAGAGAGGAAAGACGAATTACCTTAAGATCACTTTCTGAATCACTGAAAATTTCATTGGGTGCCACCCAAACGTTGGTGACAGAAACATTACACATGACACGTGTTTGTGCGCAATGGGTTCCAAGACTGTTGATTCTTAAACAAAAGAAAATTCGCATGCAGTTCTGCATGCAGTTAAAATTGATGTTAGAGGAAGATCCGGAGCTTCTTTCAAATGTAATCACTCCTGATGAAACGTAGCTACATCATTTTGATCCTGAGAGCAAACAGCAAAGCTCAGTGTGGAAATCTCCTTCATCAACAGCCCCCCCCCCCAAGAAGCAAAAGACGTTGCTTCTTCTGGGAAAGTTATGGTCATCTCATTCTTTGATATTCATTGAATGGTTTATCAGCATGTTGCCGCCAAGTGCCAGTTGCGTGCAGTGATCCTTTTTTGGAGTGCTAAGGACACTACCCCCACTGAAATTCATCGTCAGTTATGCGACGTCTATGGGCCCCAGTGTATGGAAGTCAAAAACGTGAGATATTTGGTCAGGGAGTTCAAAGACGGACATACAGACGTCCATGACAAACGGCGATCTGTTCGGCCTTCGGTTTCAGCCGAAACAATTGCAAAAATGGAGCAAGAAATGCTTGAAGATCGGCGTGTGACAGTTCACGAGCTGTGCAAACTTATCCCTGAGGTCAGCAAGACTACGATTGACAAAACTTTGACCGAACATAATCATTATCGCAAGGTGTATGCTTGGTGGGTCCGCAAAATGCTCACCGAAGACCATAAACGGCAACGTGTTGAAGCGGCCCACTGGTTTCTAGAGCACTAAGCAGAGCAGGGCGAGGAATTGCTGGATTCAATTTTCACTGGCGATAAAACCTGGATGAACTACACAACACCAGAAACTAAAAGACGTTCTCATCTGTGACGACATTCGAAATCGCCGAAGCCGCGAAAGTCCAAAGAGACACTTTCTGCCGGCAAAGTGATGGCCAGTGTGTTCTGGGACAGAAAAATGTGTATTGCTGTGCGAGATTATGCCTACCGACAAAACAATAAACGCCGGTAGCTACTGTGAGACTTTAAAAAAATAGCGACGTGCCACACAAAATCGAAGGAGGGGAATGCCGATGAAGGGAATGCTTTTTCATCAATATTACGCTCGTCCCCATACTGCACATGCAACGGCGGATCTCCTGTCCCAATTAGGATGGGACATCCTCACCCATACCCGCTACAGTCCAGACTTATCACCTAGTGATTATCATCTGTTTCCTGAGTTGAAGTCACACCTGGCTTGAACACATTTCTAGACAAACGATGATTTGAAAAACGAGGTTCAGCGCTACCTGCTCAACTTGGCAGGAGAGCGCTATGACAAAGGTATACAAAAACTGCCACAGCGCATGAAAAGTGCATCGATCGCAATGGTGCTTACGTGAAAAATAGCTGTAAGTTCCACCTTTCCATCCCTGGAACATTCATTGACAGTAAACATGTTTTCTACGAGGGCTGTTCAATAAAGAGTGATCACATTTTTATTGACAACGTACCTTTAATCATTCTCATAATTTTAGTGGTAGTCAAAATAGTCTCCCCTGAATGCGATGCACTTGTCCCAGAATTTTTGCCAGTCTTCCAAGACATGCTGGAAACCATTTTTTGAGAGACCCTTCAAAATCGCCTCTGCAGCTTTCACCACTGCTTCTGATTATGGATAATGCCTCCTACGAAGGCGTTTCTTCAAGTTAGCGAATAGAAATAAGACACACGGACTACATCTGCACTATACGGAGGCTGAAAGATGCACTACACGGTGATTTTTGCAAACTATTCAGCAACAACACTGGCAATATGCGACCGTGCATTATCGTTGTGCAGCATCCGGCCTGCTTCTCGCAAATGTGGCACCTAGTGAAATGTTCAGTATTTCATAAAGTGATCTTAAGGTAATTCGTCGATCCTCTCACACAATGGCAGCAGCAGTTTTTATGTTTTCTTCCGTAAGCGCAGTAACTGGAGCACCGGTTCCACCTTCCTTTGAAATTGATTGTCTCCCCTCTTTAAACATTTTAAACCGCCTTCGAGTTGTGCTGTAGGGATGAACAGAGTCTCCATAGGCCTCTTGTAACATTGTATAGGCCTCAACTGACGATTTGTTGAGACGAAAGCAGAATTTCAAAGCCGCATATTGTTCCTCGCGTTTTACCTCAATTTGCAGTGGTAGGCGATACTGAACTTGGCTGGTTCTCACTAGAGGGAACCATAAGTATCAAGAATGGAACTACTACAGTGTGTTTGTTTCACATTAAGCTAACAGAATAAACTAAGATTGAATTTTAGTGCGAAAAATTACGACCGTAAAGTATTATGAAAATTCTTTATTGAACAGCCCTCATGTATTAAATGCAATTGGAGACCCTATTTTACCGACACGCCTCGTACTTTTCTGACGCGTTCATTTTACTTATACAGCTGTAGGCAGTGTTTTTAAAACTATAAAATTCTTAAAATGGAACCTGAAACTTTCCTGGCGAAGATTATTCTCACTTTCTTCTTGGGAAACAGGTCAGGTGAAAAGATGATTAGATAACAACGTTTCAGGAGTGTGCATCTCTCCCATCATCAGCATACTTATAAAACGTTAAAACCACAAATGAAACACTATATATTACACAACTATAAGTAAAGACAAAACACTATAAAAATTTTCATTGCTGAACAAAAGACTGTTTTCAGTAAATTAAGTGCCAGGTCAGGAGATGGCGTGAGTATAGAAAATTTTGTCACGGAAAGGTAACTACTTAACTTGATTATCAAGCTGTACTGGTCTTTGCTTCTTAATTCGACGGATTTCCATTTTAAGGCCGGTTTCCAAAACGGTTGTTCCGAATATGATGCTGAAGCCTCGACCACCAAAGCTAGGAAAGCGAAACCTATAATACAGCAAAGGTCAGATAAGCCTACCGATACAGCCTGCATCCCGTTTACCGGCAGTCTATCCGGTAGAATCAGCAGAATTCTCGCCAAATACAACATCAGGACCATCCACAAGCCACCTCCGAAGATTAAACATCTATTAAGACCAGTGAAAGACAAACTGGATTTTCAAGTTCCGGGAGTGTACAGCATTCCCTGCGAATGTGGGACACCGTATATAGGACAAACCGGAAGGACCATTGCTACTAGAAAAATCTAACACAAATGGAGCATTCCTTTAATGTAACCTGAGAAGTCTGGGCTGGCAGAGGATTGTTTTGATAACGACCATAGGGGCAACTTTCGGGAGACGACCATCTTGGAAAATACAACAGTTACTGGGAGTGAAAAATTAAGGAGGCTTTGCCGATTTCCTCTGAAAGGAGCACGATTAATCGTGATGCTGGATTTCAGTTCAGTTCCTCTTGGAAACCGGCCTTAAATAGGAAACCCGTCGAGATAAGAAGCAAAGATCAATACAATTCCATAACAAAGTTAAGTAATCACGTTTCTTTGGCACTATATTCTATACTCACTCCATCTCCTGACCTGGCATTTAATTTACTGAAAAAAGTATTTTGTGCAGTAATGCGAAGTTTGAGAGTTTGTTTGTTGTTTTTTTTTTTTTGGCAATTTACGTCCTCCAACGTTAAGTCATATCGGACGATGAATGGAATGGATGAAATGATGCTCAAATGAGTCCGGGGTCCATGGAGCTTTGAGTTACCCGACATTCGTCTTACATATTAGGGGAAAACCCCGGAAAAATCTTATCCAGGTAACTCACCCTGACCGAGATTCGAACTCGGGACCTCATGAGCGTAAGGCAGACGTGCTACCACCACGCTACCGAGGCGGTCGGTTTTTGAAAGCGTTTTGTCTTTATAGTTGTGTTATACCCATGTTGCGTTTGAGGTTATAACATTTCATAAATAACCTGAAGATGGGAGAGATGCACACTACCGAAACGGTGATATCTAATCATGTTTTTACCTGGCTGGCTGCCCGAAAAGAAAGTGTGCATATCAAATTCCTGTGTTGTATTACAACTTCTGAAGTTTAGTTTACAAAGCTGAGTCACACTGAGAGGTGGTTTTGATGATTATTTTGTTTAAATCTGGCTTCAAATCCCGTAAAGAACGGTCGAGCTGTCAGACTGGGCAACGGCTGTGCGAGGCAAGTAATTACACTACCTTTGTACCGGTCCTCCTGGCCTCAGGGCTACCAACACAAGGGACAAAAGCAACCGCACCATAAACACGATAATTACCGCTTCAAACTGCCTCATTACGTCATTACATTCGCTTTTTGCACAAGGAAAGCTTGCAACAAAAATTAATGGATTTGTAACCAATCTACATAATTCAAAGGCCTCAAATGCTTGGTAAGGATCACCACCGAGCTACCGTGGTAGGACAGTCCCACGAGACTTTCGGCTGAGTGACAAACTTTGGCGTGGTAGTGTAGCGGGTTGTATTATCGACCTTGCGGGTTTGTGCTGACGTCTGCAAAGTTCGCCGCATTGGAATCCCAGAAGATGTAACCAGCGAGCTGATTGGCTGGCTTGAAATTCCAATCCAATTTGAATTACAAACAAGCCTTCGAGTTGAACCACTTATAATGCACTAAAGATTAGCAGATAATACGATTGGCAGGCGGAGTCCGTTTATCTAACCCCACGTTCGATATCCCAAACATACACAAATCGCGCTGGTCGCTAAATCACACGATATTGACACATTTCCCGATAATTAGCCGCTTTTGGTCATAATTAACCTGGCAAGTTTCTATGAGGTCATCTTAACATTTGGCAAGTTCACAAAATGGTCCAAAACTCCCTCAGAAGTATGGTACACGACAGTTATTTCCGGAAAGCGGTTATAACTGTCGCAGTTACAGTACTTAACGGCCCACGGTAACGGATAATTTATTAAATATGTTCAGGCACGGTTTTATAAAAGATAATCATATGAAAATGATCTTCAGTCAAGCTGGTTGTATAAACACTGATCTAAGTTCATGGCCACTTGATCCAAGATCAAACATAAGTGGTGAATTTTCTCAGTTAATTTTATTGAACTTAAGATCAGCAGAACTTCAGAATTTACACAATAGTTTCTGAGAAGAAATAAGTAATGGAGCCTTAAATAAATAGTAAATAAAGCATTTTTGTGGTTACTTGTATAAATAATTGTTAAAGATGCATTGTTTGTGTTCATAACCTATACAGTTTTATTATTTTCAGATTTCAGATTACTCTGATGATAAGAATTTTTAATTTGAAAGGTCTCCTCGTGTTTTCCAACATAGAGGAAATCCCATCTCAGAACTAAATGACAGAAAATTCAAAATGAGATTTCGACTATCAAAGCATGTAGCTGAATAACTGGAGCATAGGCTACATGCACAGTTAAGAACATAAACCCTGAGGAATTATGTACTCAATCCAATATTTATGATCCTGCTCACATTACGGTTCTATGCAACTGAAAGCTTCCAAATGGTGATTGGGGATATATTTAATATAAACAAAGGGACTGCGTTTAGAACAATACACAAAGTTACAAGAGAGATTGCAGCTTTAAGACCTCATTTCATCAGGATGCCTATGGAAAAGGGTGAAATAAGAAAGGTTATGCGAGATTGAAAATTAGTGGTACGCATCTTCTCTTTAGCTTGAACTTCCATTTTGATATACAAATATAATAATTTGTAACCTAAACCTTCACTTATCTTCCATTTTTTGTTTATATTTTCCAGTCTCATTTTTCCCATTTCATTCATGGTCTGATATTATATGACGTTGGATGACCCAATTTTAAAAAGAAAGAAATAAAGATATTAAGAAAGAAAGAAAGAAGCAAGGAAGGAAGGAAGGAAGGAAGGAAAGAAAGAAGGACAGAAGGAAATAAAGAAGGAAAAAAGAAAGAAGAAAAGAAAGAAGGAAGGAAGAGGGAGAAAACGAAAGAAAGAAAGAAAGAAAGAAAGAAAGAAAGAAGAAGAAAGAAAGAAAGAAAGAAAGAAGAAAGAAAGAAAGAAAGAAAGAAAAGAAATAAAGAAAGAGAGAAAGAATGATAGAACGAAAGAAAGAAAGAAGGAAGGAAGGAAGGAAAGAAGGAAAGTAAGAAGGAAGGAAAGAAAGAAAGAATACAGGGAGAAAGAAAGAAAGAAATACAGGGAGAAAAGAAAGAAAGAAGAAAGAAAGGAAAGAAGAAAGAAAGAAAGAAGGAAAGAGAAAGAAAAGAAGGAAAGAAAAAGAAAGAAAGACAGAAAGAAGGAAAGAAAGAATAAGGAAAGAAAGAAAGAAAGAAAGAATGAAGAGAGAGAAAGAAAGATAGAAGAGGGAAGAGAGAGAGAGAGAGAGAGAAAGAAAGAAATAGAGAGAAGAAAGAAGAAAGAAAGAAAGAAAGAGAGAAGAAAGAAAGAGAAGAAGAAGAAAGAAAGAAAGAAAGAAAGAAAGAAAGAAAGAAAGAAAGAAAGAAAGAAAGAAAGAAAGAAAGAAAGAAAGAAGAAAGAAAGAAAGAAAGAAGAAGGAAGGAATGAAGAAAGAAGAAGAAGGAAGGAAGAAGGAAGGAAGGAAGGAAGGAAGGAAGGAAGGAAGAAGGAAGGAAGGAAGGAAGGAAGGAAGAAGGAAGGAAAGGAAAGAAAGAAGAAGAAAGAAAGAAAGAAAGAAAGAAAGAAAGAAAGAAAGAAAGAAAGAAAGAAAGAAAGAAGAGAAAGAAAGAAAGAAAGAAAGAAAGAAAGAAAGAAAGAAAGAAAGAAAGAAAGAAAGAAAGAAAGAAAGAAAGAAAGAAAGAAAGAAAGAAAGAAAGAAATAAAGAAAGAAAGAAAGAAAGATAAAGACTTAGAGGTATGCATATACCCTAGCTATGTCAATGTGTTATTTTTGTGGTGATTTATAACACCTGAATTCATTTGTAGTTGCTTCTGCATTTCTGCATAAATGAGTATATACAGGATGCCCCACTCAAATAAAAAAATATTTTAGATTATGTAATTTAAGCTTTACACACATACTTTCACTTATATTTTACTGACACCGTCACTCTAATTTTCATAATCAGTGCAAGTGTTGAAAATAATTCCCTTTGTCTTCCCCACAGTGGTGTGGACGTTGTAACCAATTTCGGGTGGCCTTTTGGATAATTTGATGTATAACGCTGTTCCAGGCGTCTGTCAGTACAGCTTCTAGGTCATCAGTGTTTTTGATGTCTCTCCCGAGATCTGGAACCTTCTGTGGCAGTGTATCCCACTCCATCACGTTGAGATTTGGAATTCCATTACCTGTTTCAAATGGGATGACGTTTGTCCTTGAGAGCTACTAGGTGAACAACCAATCGGAGTCCTGCGGTGTTGTCGTATTGCATTCTCGCTAAGTGGTGTGTGACGAGCGCCAAACTAATCAATCTCTAGTAAATACTATTCGCTCTAAGACAAACTACTGATCCACTAGGAAGGAGAGATTAATGTATTTAACATAACAAAAAAAAAAAAAAACAATCTTTATAGTTAAAATAGATTTCCTAATAAAAATAAATAAATAAAATTGCGACGTAAGCACTGTAATGAATATTATTATTGGTTGGCACGTATGCGTAAACATATATTTGAAATTACTCAGAACTGAAACGTAAACATTTGATATGACGTGATAAAAGAAATATGGACTTTGAATAAGCCAAGGTGTTTGTTAAATTCGATGAGAGGAAACAATACAATTCCTGCTGGTCTGGCAGAACGTGTGTGGTCATATTGTATCTTTGTTTATAAATGGTTCTTAATCTCTATTTACTCTAGAGAGTTCAAAGCAGTATTATTCAGTTACTCTTCCGTTTAAAAATCATGAAAAGTTGTATCAGCGGGATCAGTGAGACACGAACCACCTTTCCCCTTACTACTGCCTGAGTTAATGTGGTCTCAAATTACGAGGCATGTTTTTTAAGTGTGTACCGTTTTGCGATTCTGCCGCCGCAGTGCTACGTTCGGTGTTCCGCGCATGCGCGCTGGTTACCTACATCTCTTGTCTATGCACCGACACCATTACAGTCTGATTCTTCATTGTATACGTTGGTTACTGAGTGTTTAAGATGCCTCCAACAATCTCAGTCACGCCGATTCTGAAGTACGGGCTGTTATACGATTTCTTAGTGCTAAAGGCGAAAAAACCGATCGACATTCATCGTGACTTCTGTGAAGTTTACGGACAAAACATGATGAGTGATGGAATGGTAAGGAAATGGGTGAGAGCATTTAAAGATGGCCGCAAAAATGTGCAAGATAAAGAACAGCGTGGGCGTCCTTGGATCGTTACTGAAGATTTGGTGCAGAACGTGGACGAAAAGGTGAGAGATAACAGACGCTTTACAATTTCATTATTGTGCGACTATTTTCCTCAATATTCTCGTAGTGTTTTGTATCGCATTCTGACCGAGAACTTGAAGTACCGGAAATTGTGTTCACGTTGCTTTCCGAAAATGTTTACGGATTTGCACAGTACCCAACGTTGAGGCAGTGCATTGACATTCCTTGAGCGGTACCACAATGAAGGTGAAGATTTTTTAGACCAAATTGTTACTGGTGACGAAACATGGGTGGCCTACGTCACAACAGAATCGAAATAACAATCCATGAAATGGCAAAATTCATTATCACCCACAAAAGTGAAGTTTCAGCAAACAATTTCTGCCCAGTAAATCATGTGCACCGTTTTTGGGACAGAAAAGGATTATTGCTAGTGGAGTTTCTGCCTCGTAATGAGACAATCAATGCAGCGTCTTATTGTGAGACATTGAAGAATCTGCGCCGTGCAATCCAGAACAAAAGACGTGGCAAGATGAGTAAGGGTATCGTTTTGCTGCATGACAATGCCCGTCCACATGTGGCTAATCGGACCAAAGATCTCATCAAATCTTTTCAATGGGAAACTCTTGGTCATCCTCCATAAAGCCCTGATCTGGCGCCAAGCGACTACCATTTGTTCCTGCACTTGAGAAAGCATCTGGGCGGTCAGCGTCTTCGAGACGCGGCAGAATTTTATGAGGAGGGTATTCAAAACTGGTGCCATGTTGTGACAAGTGCCTCAATATACACGGAAATTATGTAGAAAGGTATATTAAGGTATAGGCTTTCATGTAGAAATAAAATTATTGCGATATCTATGCACGTATTTTTTTAATTCCAAAACGGTACCGACTTAAAAAACATGCCTTTTATGTTCCAAGCAGATATAATATTTTTAAACTGACTGATGTTGAACGACTTATTCACGAAGCAATTGATAAGGAACACAACAAGACTGGGAAAACTGCGTGAGCCATAAGATAAACTACACGAATATGACTTTTGGAAATAGATGGCACATAAGGAGATTTTGGAATCTATCATCATAAATTTGCAGTTTTCAGGCGACGAAGGCAATGACAATGACGAGTTATCTCTTTACGTAAGTAACGTTCACAGCTATACGGATGCATCGCTGGCATTTTCGTTGGATTAGTAACATAAGTAATTCATAAACTATAATTAACTTTAAACTAAATATTTAAACCATTTGCGTAATATACGAATATTTATTTTGCAATTGTGATTTCAACAACTACATTATTATAAAACTTTGGAAAATTCAGTTTTCGTTCCTTTCGGTCTAGCACCACTAACACTCGCAAGTGTGCGAGAGAGAGAGTGACATATAAAAAGAGTGGGGATAACGAGGTGGCAACGGTGAAGTCTCTGACGCATCTGATTCGCTACAGGCTAGAACCCCTCCCATTTCAAACACATAACAGACGGCCAGTTAGGTTGGATGAAGTCATTGCAAATGTCATCCATGTCACACCTTTCTTCTTTATCCTGGATCTTAGTATAAATTTCCTGCTTTACTGTGGGGCACCCTGTAGAACTAAAGGTAAGCTAAGCTATAACAGATCCTACATAAAATAAGACTTAAGAGACAAGGCAGAAAAATCCATAATTGTTGCCAAAACGTTTAAGTATTTAGGCATAGTGAAAAGGCAGTAAACGTCATCATGAATCTAGCGTCAACTGTACAAAAGAGTTATAGAATATCTTTTACAGCAACAAGGATATATCATATGAGTTTTGTAATAGGTATAATAGCATATGGCGCAAGTACATGGGCACATAGGTTAAGGGTCAAATCCTGCGCAAATTTAATTCGAAAAACTTTGAAACAAATACTACTTCGCAGCAGCAGAGCTACAAAAACGACATCTACTTTGGCCCTACTAATAGTAGCGGGGATTTGGCCTATTGACTATTTCATTAGTTTAAGTGGTGCAACTTATTAGCTAAAGAAGCAAGAATATGGGAATGTTTTTAAAATTATGGGAGAAAGACGCAATACTGATGCCCGATTTCACCAACAGATGTTAAAATCGAAGTTAACAAATGTAACGTAACAATTGTCACAACGCTAAAACTAATGTTAAATTTCTTGCATTTCACCAACCTGTTTTCTTAAAATGTTAACAAACCTGTGTTAACGCCAAGAAACTTGTAAATATCACAGCTATAGAAGGCTATGGATGATTTTCTGAACGTACTCCAATGCGTTTTTGTTTTCATTTTCGTCTGCAAAAATGGCGGATGAACAAAATCATCGACGGAGAAAGAATTAATTGAAATGGTGACGAAGTGTAAGGATATCGTGGAAAATAAGAGGACGGATGCAGTGAATGTAAAAGAGAAAGATGTCGCTGGGAAAATATTAGACACGAATTTAATTCAAATGCATGTGTCATTACTACAAGCACCAAACAACTTGTCAGTATTACGTAAATTTAAAACGAGGTGTGAAGAACAAGTGCCTTAAACGTTTCAAGACGGGAGGTGAACAATGTATTATCCATATAATTCAGTGAATTATAAAATCGCAAAGTTATTAATACTTGAAGCTAAGGCGAGATCGTCATATTCCTTTCGATGCATGTTCTAACTCTGTTATGTAAATTTAAAACGAGGTGCGAAGAAGGACAAGTGACTTGAACGTTTCAAGACGGCAGGTGGACAATGTATTATCCACATAATTCAGTGAATTATAAAATCGCAAAGTTATTAATACTTGAAGCAAAGGCGAGATCGACATATTCCTTTCGATGTATATTCTAACTCATTATTACATAAATTTAAAACGAGGTGCGAAGAACAAATGCCTACGTTAGAAGACGGGAAGTGAACAATGTATTATCCATATAATTCAGTGAATTATAAAATCGCAAAGTTATTAATACTTGAAGCTAAGGTGAGGTCGCCATATTCCTTTTAATGCATGTTCCACCTCTCTTGTACTTCCGCAGTAACCTTCATAGCAACATGTTTCGACAGTCTATACCTTCGTAAAACAGTTTTCTTTGGATAGTTCCTCAAAAACATTTCTCCTCAGAGGCCGTACTCTATTATGAATGCCATTTAGACGGTCTTAAATATAGCAAATCGACATCAACCGCCACGTTCATGCTCGTCATCTTGATTATTTACAATTGTTAAGGACTTAACATTAGAAATTCGGCGTGTTAGTTTAACATTAGATTTAACACGAGTGTTACGCTAACAGTTGTTGGTGAAATGCAATTTTTGTTTTAACTATTGCTAAACTCGTGTTAAGTCCTAACATTTGTTGGTGACGTCGGGCATAAGAAAGAAGTGAAAAATTATTTATTACAGGAATGGCAAGAAGAGTGGGATAATGCACACGTAGGAAGAAGAGTACATGATTTATTTCCGGACATTAAAGAGAGGCTAAAATTGGAACATATAAAACCAAGAAAATGTTATTTTCATTTGGTTACAGGACATGGCCCATACAATGTATATTTAAAAAGAATAGGGAAGAAGACCTCAGATATATAATGATCAATGTAACTGTTTAGAATCGCCTGAACGTGTTATTTTTTAGTGTAATAAATATAGTGAATTAGTAGAAGATGGTCGAAGAAAACTTCAAGGAAAATTTTTATGGTTCATCTTAAGAGATGCAGAAGGTTATGTACATTTAGAAAATATGTCTCAAATAATATCCGTTAAGGCGTTGGAGGAATGCATGACCCACGACGAAAGACTTCAGGAAAGAAGAGTAAGAACATTACAATCTATGAGAAAAGAATATAACTTAAGAGATCGTCGGAGGGAAATAGGACCGAGAGAAACTGAAGATACAGATTACCAGATTTGAAGACCTGATCTAAGACGCCAGTTATGGACATCAAAAAGAAGACAGAAAGATCATAGACAGAAAGAGAATACCAGGAGAGAGAAGATATATATGGACCATGACCATGAGGTGCTGGCTGGCTGTATATAGCCAGAAGGTTTTTGCTGCGTGCCCACCCGTTAAGGGTTTAACCGCAGGTAAGGTATTCCAACGGGATTTTGTGGGATGGATATGGTGTAGGTTTTGAGGTTGATGAGAATATATAAATGGAGAGTATCAGAGCGGACAGATATGCAGAAGTGAAGAGATGACTCCCCGGATGTATGGAACTGACGAACCAGCTCCATCTACTGATGCCAGTTTCTTTAAGACATGGATACCAGTAGGAGGAAGCTTAGGATACCAGTTGCAGAAGAGCAAATTTTAAAATTGTAGGAAACAGTCTTTCGTACCTTGTTATAAGAATTAAAGCTGTAGTAGTAATGTAGATTTGATTTATATTGTTGAAGTAGATGTGAAGTAGAAAAAGACTGTTTTAGATAGAATATATTTGTAAGGTTACTAGAATCCAGTAATCTTTAGGTTTAGTTAGTTCGTTAAGGTAGAAAGTAGATTATATCTGCTAAATTTGTAAATTGTTTTGTGAAATCTGATTTAGAAGTTAATAAAGTTAAAAATGTAGTTTGCATAATAAGGCCTGATATAGATTTCAGAAACTCGGCTATCGGATATGCAGATTTTATTTTATTTTTTATTTTATTATTGTTGCCAATATCAGTAGAACTGAGAAAACGCATATAATAATTTAAATATATCGTAGGGTATTGAACAAAATCTTGTAGTGGCATTCTGAAAAGCGACAATGCTAAACAAAAGAAACCTTAATCCCCAATTATACACTACTGTCTACGATGAGAGTTACTATGGAAACATTAAGTTCACTTCGGCCTATTTCTAGTACATGTGAAGTATCTTACCTGACATTCATATGTTCCATTATCCCTTTTCTGTACGTATTTGATCTGGAGAGTCCAGTCGTCGGAACCCTCAGCATGGAGAACCTGGAATCGTTCATCGTTAGTGTACGTGAACATTCCCGATGTGAGAATGTGCCAGTCTCGCCTTCGAACCCAGGAGATCTGAAAAGTGCAGGAGTATTAGTATAACAAAATAGGTTGCTAATGCTTAGATAAATGACTTTGTAATTGTACTTTCAATCATCTCCAAAATCTGTATGTACGTTGGCAAGTTAAAGTCGTATCTCCATGTCCCCATGGTAACTCAGTGATTAGGGAAACCAAACGGAAACTGGAATATATAAAGAATGTTTCAACAAGAGTGTCGTATGTCTAACATGTGATAGCTGACGTCATTGCGTTACAGTAGCCATTGTAATGTTACATAATTCAGCAACGCGTAGAAACTATAAAAACTTATTATCAAAATAGATCATCGTTCCCCAAAACTTCCAAATATTGCCTGAAACTTACCGTGTCCATAATCATAACTGGAAGAGAAAGATTTGGTTTTTGATCGACAAATTGTAAAGAAGTGCTTCTGCCATCCAAAAAAGAATAATTATACGTAATCGACGTAAGCGCTCCAACGAAAATACAGGCGCAGTTCATGAGAGTGTACGCGATAACGTAAAAATTGGGGATTTCACCGACCACAACTTGTCGAATTCTGCCTTCTGGACTTGAAGTTGCACGCTTGTAACACGGTGTTAACTCAAAAACAAAAGCCTAACGACCAAAGGTTATGCCGTGTATTCCCTGACTGGGCTATGGATCAATTGGAAGCTGACCCGGAATTATGTCAAAAATCATCTTCAGCGACAAAACACACCTTTAGATGGATGGTTTTGTAAAGGAAAATTTACGCTAATGGGATAATCACAATTAAATGTAGATTAAAGAACGACCACTTCATCCCCAAAAGTTTACTCAGCAGCGTGGATTTTACTCCGGTAGAATTACTGTTCCATATTTTTTCCAAGACGTAGATGGAGATTCTAACTGTCAATGGAGAAATATGCCGCGCCCTTATAGGGAATATTTTGGCCTCACCTGGATGGTATGGATCTCAGAAACATCTGGTTCTAGCAAGATGGTGCCACATGTCATACTGCTCTCAGAACAATCGATCTTTTGAAGGAGATGTTCAGAGGTTTCTCCATTTCCCGTGATGGTGATGTTAACTGGCCCCCGAGATCATATGATTTAATGTCCTTACTTCTTGTGGGATTCTTTTAAATCTCGGGTTTCTGCCAACAAGCCAGAAAGAGGAAATGATTTTATGAATAACATCACGCATGTCATTCGTGAAGTTGGACATAATTTACGTTCCTATGTCATTGAAAATTGGGTCAAAAGTATAGTCGTAAGCCAACGAAGTCGAGGGTGGTCACTTAATTGATGTTTGCTTCCATATGTAATGACCAGGGATACGAAGTTCGTACCACTTGCCCTTCGCCATGGAGTTCGCGACCGACCTTCCCTGGCATCCAAAAAAGTCATAGATGACAGCGCAGAGGCATTGAAACCGGTTGTCCAGAGATAAAAAATGACCTATGAAACATTCGTAAATGCACATCTATTTAGATTATTATGATTGTAACATTTCCTGGTCGATTGTAAATTAATATCCAGATAATAAAACTAATTTCTTAAATATCTGAAGACTCTTACTAGACAAAATGCCAAAGCAGGAATTTTACTACATATTTACTCATCTTCAGCCTTATTACTAAAACAATAATGTAGCTCTCAAGCCTTTCAAATAAAAAAAAAATAATTCTATGTCCCGTAAAACAGGATTTAATTGACAGATAATCTGTTGCAAATTCGTTAATGATTTCAGCTAATTTAGTTTCTCGAACTGGATTCCCTTTTTTCCATGTTTTTTGAAGTATCCCACTGAAATATAAATGTAAATAATGAAGTAAATAAGGACATGAATAAGCACACTTCTAGAAAACATACAATAGTTGTACAGCAAATTTAGTTGCTTATCTTTGAAGCACAACAAAGACGTTACTCGAATGTCTTCCTTCCTAGCAACGTGCTCTGTGTCATGCAGTTACACCTGTTTTGCAGTAATGAGTTGCATTCTACGATGAACCTTGTCCTTGCTAGTAGCGCTGCGTGGTATAGTCATGCCTGGCCGCTCCTACACTGCTCAAGGAAATTTGTACGAACTTCCTAGTTCTATGTCATGCAGTTACACCTGTTTTGTAGTAATGAGTTGCATTCTACAATGAACCTTGCCCTTGCTAGTTGCGCTGCGTGGTATAGCCATGCCTGGCCACTCTTACACTGCTCCAGGAAATGGGTACGAAATTTCTAGCTCTGTGCCATGCAGTTACACCTGTTTTGTAGTAATGAGTTGCATTCTACGATGAACCTTGCACTTGCTAGTAGCGCTGCGTGGTATAGCCACGCCTGGTTGCTCTTACACTGCTCAAGGAAATGGTACGAACTTCCTAGCTCTGTGTCACGCACTTACACCTGTTTTGTAGTAATGAGCTGCATTCTACAATGAACCTTGCCCTTGCTAGTTGCGCTGCGTGGTATAGCCATGCCTGGCCACTGTTACACTGCTCCAGGAAATGGGTACGAAATTTCTAGCTCTGCGTCATGCAGTTTCACCTGTTTTGTAGTAATGAGTTGCATTCTACGATGAACCTTGCACTTGCTAGTAGCGCTGCGTGGTATCGCCACGCCTTGTTGCTCTTACACTGCTCAAGGAAATCGGTACGAACCTTCTAGCTCTGTGTCACGCACTTACACCTGTTTTGCAGAAAAGAATTGCATTCTATGATGAGCCTTGCCCTTGCTAGTAGCGCTGCGTTGTATAGCCATGCCTGGCCGCTCCAACACTGCTCAAGGAAATCGGCACGAACTTCCCAGCTTTGTGTCATGCAGAGCCACCTGTTTTGTAGTAATGAGTTGCATTCTAGAATGAACCTTGTCCTTGCTAGTAGCGCTGTGTGGTATAGCCATGCCTGGCCGCTCTTACACTGCCCAAGGAAATCGGTACGAACTTCCTAGCTCTGTGTCACGCAGTTACACCTATTTTGCAGTAATGAGTTGCATTCCACGATGAACCTTGACCTTGCTAGCAGCGCTGCGTGGTATAGCTATGCCTGGCCGCTCTTACACTGCTCAAAGAAATCGGTACGAACTTCCTAGCTCTGTGTCATGCAGTTACACCTGTTTTGCAGTAATGAGTTGCATTCTACGATGAACCTTGCACCTGCTAGTAGCGCTGCGTGGTATAGCCATGCCTG
This sequence comes from Mantis religiosa, assembly GCA_030765055.1. Classification (NCBI taxonomy): domain Eukaryota; kingdom Metazoa; phylum Arthropoda; class Insecta; order Mantodea; family Mantidae; genus Mantis; species Mantis religiosa. Next base: position 135,182,849 of record CM060956.1, on the reverse strand, counting down.
GCTGCTCTTACACTGCTCAAGGAAATCGGTACGAACTTCCTAGCTCTGGCAATGACACTGTTCAAAAAAATGAAGCTCTATCGCTCGTGTTTTATTTAAGTTCAAAGATAGGACACTCTGGTTGAGGCCCGCCTCGGCAGCGTGTCTGCCTCACGTTCAAGAGGTCCCGAGTTCCAATCTCGGTCAGGGTGAGTTACCTGGATAAGGTTTTTTCCGCGGTTTTCCCTTATCCTGAAAGATGAATGTCGGGCAACTCTAAGCTCCATGGACCTCGGACTCATTTGAGCATAATTTCACCCATTTCATTCATCGTCCGATATGACTTAATGTTGAGGGCGTAAATCACAAAAAAAAATGGTTGAAGGATTCTTTATGATTCAAATTATAATTGTGACATTGAATTTTTCGGACCCATCTTATCTTTTCAATTTAATATAACAGCCACATGCAAATAAAATATGAGTTACTTAAAATGGTGAGTACACAGCCTCGCATTAAATCCTCATAAAGCCTGCAAACTGACAAAAGCAAAACAGTTTACTAGAGCTCCGTAAAAGATCTACCACGAGTAGATACCAGTCTTTCAAGCCATGTATAAACTGAAACGTAACCAACATCATCCGCAAGTGACGTCATCTAGTAAATAAATCCGCTTGGCCGGAGATCACGGCTGTCTGCGGTTAACTGCACCATGTGACTGTTACAGTAAAGAAGCTAACTGTAATATTGAACAGTGATCTGCACACAATGTAGGACATACACCACCGGAAGTACTGTGTACACTAACGCGCACAAAAACTGATGCTTTTACAATGAGGGACAAAACCACTATGGATACCAATACTGATTTATAAATACCGATATCATACACTGCAAACATCTGTACAAGCGGTAGTGTGTTTGGCAAATTAATTTATTATTAGTAGCATTTGGTGTATAAACGCAGGTAACCAATTTGGCTTTTGTTTATCAATTCCAGATGTCGCATCGCCATGTTCTGACAGAGACACATTTTGCCTCTTTAACTTTGTTGTATTGTGTGATTTACCGCCACACAACAATGTCTTTCTGCACAACTTACGCGCCGCTCAGTTCTTATTATTGTCGCGAACCTGATCGTCATAAGGCGGCTTGCGCTCACAAAGGAACTGATAGGCGAACAGTGTGGAAATAAAGAGCTTACAAAAAGCAGATAAACATAGCGCGAGATAAAGGACTTGCCGGCCCAGATTAAGTTACGTTTATGGAATATTCTGGTGCTGTCTTGACAGTTTCGATTTCTTTTTTGTTCCGGAAGTATTGTTGCATGTATAGGCTGAGCTAGATTTTGAAACTTCGGTGATCATTATTCTGTAACATGTATTGATTCTGACACAAATGTATGTCAAGCGTTAATTCTGCTGACTGGCAAAACATGTACTTTGGACTGTTGGATTAAGGAAATAATTCACAGGTGACCTAAACTGTTCTGCTGATCAAAAGAAATAATTGTTAAGTACGTCAGTACAGGCTTAAACATTCTCTCAATGATGTAAACGGTATGGTGCAAAATTAACAGTTAGTGGGAATCGCTGAATTGACTTTTTGGTAGGACCACTATTTAAGCTTGAGTTAGCCCTCGGGGGAGAAACGTCGCAGGAATGTCAGAGGAGACTTTATGTTGGTCTCTGTGAGAATCAACAAAAGTTTATTTAAAAGTGCTACTACGAATACGATAGCCATCCGGTCTTAGCAGATCATACATCTTTCGACAGCCCAGCCATACAAACAACACATCGCGAAAGGTAAAGTTACATCATGTTGTCATGTATTTAAATAGCACCAAAGCACCCCTGATCTGTCCCAGGTTCAGGGCGTGCCCTGTATAAATTCTAGGCTTCTTCAAAATAGAGTTATTCAGTTTAGTTTGACTTAGATGTTTCCTTTATTCTACCATCTCAAAAGCTACACCCCCAGTTTTAGATTAGGTTTGTAAGTCTTTCAACCCCCCTTACAACCCTGGTATGCAACAATATTAAACACATAAAATCAATAAAATTGTAGCAATTACAAATTAATTATCAGAATACTGCCAATTAATTCATGTACAGTAAGTTGTTATCGAAAATATAACCAGGGGGAGGAAAGCCTTACAAGCCTAGTATGCAACAGTATCTAGAATTATTAATGAGGTATTTAAGAGATTGCGACATGCCAGAGGAGCTGTAAAACAGTCGCGGGAGAGGTAAGCGGAAAACAGCAGAGAGTTGTGAGTAAACAGTAAACAGCTGTGAACAAATGCTGTGTAACGAGAGCTGATTGTTATTGTCATCGACCTTGGCAGATTCTGGTGTGAATATGTGAAGTAATGTTGTTACGTGAGAATTGAACAGTGTGTTTCGCCGGAAATAAAGAACATTTAGAATTTCGGCAAATTGTACTTTTAATTCAACGAACCCACAAAGTCACATTATAATGTTCGCAAAAGTTAAAGGTACGAGGCATGTTTTTTAAATCAGTACCGTTTTGGAATTAAAAAAGACGCGCACAGATATGGCAATAATTTTATTTTTACATGAAAGCCTGTAGCTTAGTCTACTTTTCTACATAATTTCCGTGAATATTGAGACACTTGTCATAACGTGGCACCAGTTTTTGAATACCCTCCTCATAACATTCTGCCGCCTGACGTGTTAACCACTGTATCACAACTGTTTTGACTTCGTTATCGTCTTGAAGACGCTGACCGCCCAGATGTTTGTTCAAGTGCAGGAACAAATGGTAGTCGCTGGGTGCCAGATCAGGGCTGTATGGAGGATGATCTAGAGTTTCCCATTGAAAATATTTGATGAGATCTTTGGTCCGATTAGCCACATGTGGACGGGCATTGTCATGCAGCAAAACGATACCCTTACTCAACTTGCCACGTCTTTTGTTCTGGATTGCATGGTGCAGATTGTTGAATGCCTCACAATGAAACGCTGCATTGATTGTGTCATTACGAGACAGAAACTCCACTAGAAATACTCCTTTTGTGTCCCAAAAAAATAGGCACATGATTTTCCGGGCAGAAATTGTTCGCTTAAACTTCACTTTTGTGGGTGATGATGAATGTCGCCATTCAATTGATTGTTGTTTCGATTCTGGTGTGACGTAGGCCACGCATGTTTCCTCACCAGTAATAATTTGGTTTAAAAAATCTTCACCTTCATTGTGGTACTGCTCAAGGAAAGTCAATACACTGCCTAAACTTTGGGGTTTGTGCAACTCCGTCAACATTTTCGCCTTCTCCGTTCTTCATCATGAAAATTTGTGCGACCATCTTTAAATGCTCTCACACATTTCCTTACCATTCTATCACTCATAGTGTTTTGTACGTAAACTTCACAGAGCTCACGATGAATATCGATCGGTTTTACGCCTTTAGCACTAAGAAATCGTATAACAGCCCGTAGTTCACAATCGGCGGGACTTACGATTGTCGGAGGCAGCTTAAACACTCAGTAACCAAAGGATACAATGAAGAATCACACTGTAATGACGCCAATGCGTAGAAAAGAGATGTAGGTAACCATGCGTGGAACGCCGTCCGCAGCGCTGCGGCGGTGGAATCGCAAAACGGTACTGACTTAAAAAAACATGCCTCGCATATGGATGCGGGTCGTACTGCAGACTCCAACCAATCCAAGGACTGCCTCACCTACCAGCGCTGCCGAATATGGATTAGATTAGATTAGGTTGATTTGCGTTCAGTAGGTTCACTTGTAGCCAGAAAAGGCTGTGAACATTGAACATGTCCAGAGATATAAAGTTTGATATCATATATATGTACAAAAGTTAACATAAGACACATATTATAGTATACAGGCAATATGAACAACAATATGGAAAACAAAGCAGGGATAATTATATATTATACAAAATCAAACACTTTTTAATTCAGCTTTCACTTGACTTATGCCAGTATGTCTCTAACTTTTTGCAATGGATACCAATCATTGTTATTTCTTAAATACATATACATTACAAATACACTTCCAACATGCATCAAAGATTTATTAGTAATGATTTGTCATTGGAACAGTTAAATACTACTTACAGAGCTACAGAAGCATTATCAGCACAATTTGTCATTCAGATAATCTTGTACAGAATAAAAAGATTTTGAGCAAAGGTACTCAGAAACAGAATTTTTAAAAGCACCGAAAGTATCAATTTCTTTAAGAACATTAGGAAGTGCGCCAAATATTTTGATAGTTTCATAATACACACCTTTCTGGAAGCAAGAAAGTTTAGCACTGGGATAATGGATATTATACCTTTGTCTTGTGTTTATTCTGTGAATTACATAATTTGTTGCAAAAAAGGCACGATTGCATACAAAGATTTTTAGGATCGAGAATATATACATGCATGGAAGCGTTAATATCTTCAATCTTGTAAAAAGATCTTTACAGGAGCATCTGTTGTGGGTGTTAGTAATGATTCTTATAATCTTCTTTTGCCTAAGAAATATTTTTTTTTACTTTCTACTGAGTTTCTCCCAAATAATATTCCGTATTCCATAATAGAGTTAAAGTATGCATAATATACTAATTTAAGTGTGTCAACAGAACTCACGTAACAGGCATAACACAGCAAAACTTTTGGTATACGCATCTCGCGTGCCTGAATTGAGAACATTATATCAATTAATTACGCTCGGATAAGTGTTTAAAAATGGCAGATGTCAATCTTATAAAAAGAAAGAATTATATTTTATGATCATGACCGTCCAAATATTCTGTCTCTACGATACTTAGAACAAGAGCGATGCACGTTTTATCTTCACATGTTATGGTTAAATGTTATTGATAAATATTTGAAAATTACAAACGCTGGATTCTTTCATCACGAATGACTTTCACATAATTTGTAAACCTTAACAGACCAAATAATACGATTTTGATATCGATAAAACACAGGTTTTATATCAAATAATTTGTTTGTAAAGTTCACCATTTTAAGATATACATGTTAGAGATTTGAATGTTTGATCTTAGATCGTTCATATGGTTGAAGTTTTGTTCTACTGTCAACCAGTTGGGAAACATTTACAGAAGAATTGGAGTTAGTAGATGTTGGTTAGGGTCACATTCCATACAGAGATGTCATCGCCGTTGTCCAGCATGCTGACAATAAGTTCAAATTCTTAGAACGTCACACAAGGGTTATGAACTGATTCCTCTAAGAGTATTCTGTCTCTTGAAAAACCACGTCCACACAGTAACTTGTGCCCTCTTCAGTAGCGTGGTAGTAGCGTGTCTGCCTCATGTGCAAGAGGTCCCGTTTTCGAATCTCGGTCAGGGTGAGTCACCTAGCTAAGGTTTCTTCCGGGATTTTCCCGTATCCTTAACGACCAATGTCGGGTAACTCTAAGCTCTATGGATCCTGGGCTCATTTGAGCATCATTTCATCCGTCCATTCATCTAACGATATGACTTAACGTTGGAGGACGTAAACTACAAAAACAGTAACTTGATAGTACCAGGGTGTATCAAGAAGTACTGCCTCTTTTTTTTTCCTTAAATAAGTAAGTTATGTGAAAACTTTGAATTTGTAGCAATTCCTCAAAACTTCTTCTTCAATCCCCTGAAGTAGTAACTTCCTAAGTCAACAGGTGGCAGCACTGCATCCTCTTACAAAATGACTGACATCGACATTCGTATTAGACAGCGTTCTGTGATTGAATTTTTGACTGCGGAGGATGAAACGCCAATTCGCACTCACGAAAGGCTAAAAAATGTGTATGGTGATGCAACGGTGGATGTCAGCGCTGTTAGGCGATGGGTTTGTCGCTTTAACGAAACTGAAGGACAAACACCATTGACAGATGAACAATGAAATGAAATGTGTAGGGTTTAACGCCCGCTTTTATTACATACGGCACCCAGGCGGTGACACTGATGATACATGAGATGAAGATGGAGCACCGGTGTAATCAGAAGGCGGGGGAAACCGGAGATCCCGGAGAAAACCCGCCCCAGCGCCGTGTTGTTCATCACAAATCTCACTTAGTGGTCGCCGGGGACACACGGGGGTGGGGACAGATGAACAGCGAAGTGGCAGGCCGGTGACTGCAGTGACTCCATGCAACATTCAGCGAGTCTATGACATCCTTCGTGGTGATCGCCGGCTAACAACAGGTGAATTGTGTCACATTACCTCCCTCAGTAAAGGCAGTGTGATAACGATTATTCAACAACTGGGTTACTCAAAAGTTTGTTCACGGTGGATACCAAGAATTTTAACCGCTCAAAACCAAGAAAGAAGGTAAACAATAGCCTCCGAACACTTGCAGTGCTTTAATTTGTAGGGAGGGTAGTTTCTGGGATTTTTTTTTTTTTTTTTTTTTTTTTTTTTTTTTTTTTTTTTTTTTTTTTTTTTTATACTGGATATGAAACGTGGGTTGATTTTTTGAACCTGAATCAAAGAGGCAGTCAATGGAATGGCATCACAAAACGTCAGCAAAGAAAAAAATTCAAAACTCAGCGGTTGGAAGGGAAATTTATGGCAACAGTGTTTTGGGATGCAGATGCTTATGATTGATTTTTGGAAGAAGGGCGCACAATACGTCCAATACATCAGAACTCTGAAAAGCTGAAAGCACGTCTTCGCCGAATTCGCCCAACAAAACCTATGGGGGATGTTCTTCTTTTGCATGACAATGCAAGACCACACACCAGCCCTTACACCACAGCAGAAATTGAGAAATTGGAATGGCAAGTCGTACAGCCCTGACCTGATACCATCAGACTTCCATCGGTTCGGGCCACTAAAGGAAGCTCATCGTGGGATTCATTTTGAAGATGAGGAGGCTGTGAAACCCTCCGTGCGTCAATGGCTTAGGAAGCAAGACAGTGTGTTCTACCACACTGGAATACATGCCCTAGTTAAAAGGTGAACTAAAACGATGCAAAAGGACGGAGATTATATTGAATAATGGCAAATCAATCGTCAATGTTGTAGGTTTCAGGCTTTGTAAATTGAATTCAATTTCCTTGGGAATTCAAGGAGAAAAAAATAGGAGGCATTATTTTTGACCCACCCTTGTAGTTACCAAACAATGACGTATATTAATTTAGGATGTCCACTTTTTCCCATCCACCGTTGAATGGTGACATTCAGTCATTCGGTCACTTTTTGGGGGATAGGGTGTCTATAATTGTGCTAGAGGAAGTGCAGTGCACCCTGGCAGAGGGAGGGGTTATACTTACAGCACCAAAATAAGCAGTTGCCTTCTATTAAGGTTAACCTTTTAACCCCGAATTTATTTATCAAATCTTGGGTAGTTTTCATATCAGATTCAAATGGACAACCCTGAGTGTGTTAGACGGTTTCAAATGTAAGTGTGGAGGTTCCGCTGTTACAGAATGCAATTCACATAAAGGAAGCGACATTCCTAAGTAACTCATATGTTGTGATACGAAGTAGAAGAGTGCCAACAGAAATATTGACAACAAGCCAAGCTATTTGGCAACACTGTGCTCTTGTAAACAGATTCATTTAATACTTAGCCGGCCCGTTTGTTGGGTCCGTCGACCAACAAGTGTTATGAGAAGATATTTACTGTTCAGGCCAACGAAGCTAATTTTAAAGAGACACTCAAATTTATGTTTCGGACTCCCTATCTCTTTTCACAGTCTTCTTTATGTATTTATTTATTTGGGGCCTTTAACATCAAAGGATATATTACCGGCTCGCTTTACCTTTCTAATAGCACTACCCAAAATGAAACTTCCTCCAGGAAGATAAAACATGTTTTTAGTCCATTTTCAGACTAGATTCTGAAAGTGCGGCTTAAAATGGTACATCAAGTCGTAATTTTTAGATGTTTTAGATACGCATAATCGAAGACGAGTTCGCGTACCAGCCGATATCACGCGTGTCATAGGTTGCACATCCTTGTCCTACATGATTACTTAAAAAATGTAAAGCTGTAAATATACTGTATAACTTCTGAAGACGTGCTTCTGTTCTGCAAAGACAAATACAACCTCAGAGCCTTCAGCCCCATACAGAGACACCTCCGTCTCGCACAACAGTGGTGTAGGCGTTGGTGGATGTCCGTAAATCCGGAGAAAAGCTACGCCATACCTTTTACTAAGCGCCACACCCCTGCAGACAGCTCCAACTTCAGCTTCCGAGGCCGAAGGATAGAGCGGAATAACTCTGTCCGGTACCTAGGAGTTACGTTGGATAAACGTTTAACCTTTCGCCAGCACATCATGGACCTAGCGGCAAGGGTACAGGGAGCAATTGCTTCCCTGTATCCAATGCTGGGGTCGAACTCGATGCCGCTTCGCCTGAGGTTATACCTTTTTCGAGTGCTGGTAATTCATTACATGCTTTATGCCTGTGAAATCTGGGGCATGGCCGCAGATAGCTGGTTGGCATGGCTTCAACGTGCACAGAATAGAGGACTACGGTCTATCTACTCTGTGGACTGCTACTTCCCCACCAGGTTGCTTCATGAAGCCTCAGGTCTTCCATAAGTGGAGGACGAGATTAGGCGCCGGGCATCAAAATTATACGCCAACTTACCCAACAATAGGAGCACCCTTGTCAGATCATTGGGAGAATATGACCCCACTAGACGTCGCTCTAGCCTACATCGGGTACCCCGCATGGCTTGCGGGCACCCAAGATAACTCAGGAGCTAATCCTAAGAGCAGCTAAAGCTGAGCTCCACATATTCTCCTAAGCTGTTTGGCATCAAAATCACCATCAGAAACAAAACACCAGGGTGCTAGGCATTGCATCCTATCCATTCATTCCCAAGGTACAATTACTGTAGCCTTACAAAATAACCCCAACCTAAAAACTCACAAGTCACCCTACAACTTCCCGAACAAACCTTACCTGCGGTTAAACCCAAAACGGGTGAGCAAGCAGCAAAAACCTTCTGGCTAAATACAGCCAGCCAGCACGACGAGCGAGCCAGCGAGTACTGTATAACTTAACTAGGCCTCTACGTTCTAGGATCACACTTTAAACCAGAAAATTCTAAGACAGAAAGACATTCTGTAGAGCAAGTAGACTTGAACGATTTCGCACGCGATTTAAATTTGTAAAACGAAGATTCTGAATTTCAATGTTCCAAGCTGCAATACTTGAAATAACTTGCATAGTATGAGTTGGGTACACCCGAATGATAAAGTGCATGTAAAGAATGGCATGTATAAGTGTCCCTGCAACTCTGATTATGGAGTATTAGTTGAAGACTGTAGCATATTGTGACTTTGTGGGTTCGTGAAATTAAAACTCCAATTGCGCAAACTCAAAATGTTATTTATTTCCACCGAATTACAGTTGGAACACTTGCCAATAACATAGTATTACGTAGCGCACACAATTACAATCCACCAGTTCGTCTGTCACAGGTCCACTTCACACTCACAGTTACGTACAACTCCTCTGGTACACGTACGAAGTCTTCCAGTGCGTTCGGTAGTACTGTGCTCTTCACAGCTGCTCGCCAAGAACTGAACTTTCTCCAAGAGCCAAGAGCAGGTGCAGGTCGCCTGGGTTCTCCCGGGCGGAGGGTTACACGCCACGGTACCTATCCGCTGTGCGGATTTACCCGTGCGGTATAATAGATAAATGTATGTGCGCAAGCTTGTGTGTCGTTTGGTGAAACGTCGCAGTTAGGCCTCTACTGATGCTTCTGGTGCCAGGATATTCCCCCTTGGCGGGGGGACAGTGTCCGTTCCACCATGCGTTTTGCGGCCGCTAGCGATCCGTCAAGCAGAGGGGGAACCAGTAGCGAGAGACCAGATGGTAATTGGTTTTAGGTTTAATAAGACCAAGTCGTGCGCGCGCCCTAGGGCACGACTGCAGGTGTAAACCTTCCAGCCGTGGCCAAGGCGCGGGGTGACCTGGCGGTGATTGGTAGGGGCAGGAGAAGAGGCAGACTTGGGTAGGCGATAGCTCCTACGTCTCCTGGGGAGACGGTGGTCGTATTGACCAAGTGAATTTACCAGCTGGTTAGGGTGAGGAGTGATCTTGGCATAAAACGTGCGTGTTCGTTCACGCACGACGTCATCGACGTAGGTATGGTATGCCAGACTTGGTGTGCAGGAAGTGAAATGGAAACTGCGGTCGGTACCGTAGATCATCCTTAAGGCTCTGTTCTGTACGGCTTGCAGCCTGCGGAGGGTGGTATCAGCCACCGAACCCCAGACCTCACATCCATACAGGATCAGAGGCGGGACGATCACACGGTACGTCCGCAGTTTGAGGCGGATGTACATGGTGGATCGAAAGATGGGGTAGAGTTGCCTGAGCGCAGCGTGGCCGAGGCGGGCCTTTGCCCTGACATGCGGAGTGAAAGTGAGGCCGCGGTCCGGTTGGATTCCCAGGTATTTGGCGGTGAACTCTACCCAGCCCGGCGCGTCGCTTATATAAGACCAACTGACCTATCTAGAAGGCTCCGGGTTAGATGAAACATCCCGACTGTTCCAGACGTCAGGGGGAGGGGAAAGATGCGGCCAGCGACCAGTTACACTTTCCTCACCATCCCCTTCAGTGGATGGGTAGGCGTGGTCTCAATGCCTCCTGTTGTCCACCCAGCTGCCAGCTGGCCGTGCCTTCCGATAAGTAGGTGACAATATGGTAAGGCCAGTTCCCCACTTTAGCTTTCATTCTTTCAATATGTTTCATAAATATTTCATTTCCGTATCATATATGGTGCGATCCATATACATCTGAACCATTTCAAAAGGCCATAACTCTTGAACCAATAATAGCACGCACGTGCAACTTTGCGAGAATATAATACACAATTGGGAGTTTACATTACACTATTTACATCTCAGAGAGAATGTTGAGAGTGTCCTCCACCAGCATCTATATATGTTTGCAAATGAAATGATATGTGTAGTGTTTAACGCCCGGTTTTAATACATACGGCACCACAGGCGATGACACTGGTGATACATGAGATAAAGATGGAGCACCAGTGGAATGAGATGGCGGGAGAAACCGGATATACCGGAGAAAACCCGCCCCAGCGCCATGTTGTTCACGACAAGTCTCACTATGCAGTCGATTGGGATCGAACACGGGCCGAGCCGCCTTGGTGAGAGCCAAGCGGTCTAACCACTGAGCCACGGCGCGGCCTATATATGTTTGCACTCGTCTCACCATATTCTCTGAAGGTTTACCGAGAATATCCTCGCCATTGTCTCTTATTTCGTTTCGAATGGATTCCTTCAAAACATCAATTGTCCATGGCCTACTCTTGTTCACTATTTTTAGATACACCATAAGAAAAAGTCCGGTGTGTTTAGGTCAGTGGATCTGGGTACCATAGACCTTTTGAGATTATTACAGTATCAAAGAAACAGGTTAAAAGCTCCATGGTGTCATTAGATGTATGGCTCATTACTACATCTTGCTGGAAATAACCTTCTCACAATTCGATATCATCTCCGTAAAGCTTCAGAGAATATTGTGAGACGAGTACAAACATGTATGGATGCTGGTGGAGGAAACTTCCAACATTTTCTCTGAGATGTAAATAATGTAATGTAAGCTCCCAATTGTGTGTTATATTCTCCCAAAGTTGCACGCGTATCTTATTATTGGTTTAAAAGTTATGACCTATAAAATTTGTTCAGGTGTATATAGATCGTACGTTATCATTATATCAAAATTATAAATCCAATATAAAATCTTATCTGGAACTTTTGAGGACATAAATGTCTTCATATTCTGACAGAGCGGGATGGCTCAGGCGGTTGTCTCTGTGGCCCTCATTTGGGAGTCCTGGGTTCGATTCCCGTGGCTGATCTACATGACACAAGGTTTTTTCGCGGGTTTTCCTTGTCTCTAGGCGAATGCTGGGTAGGTTAATTACATCTCCGAATTGCCAGTCGCACCATTTCATTTCCATTATCATGTCACATCATCTCTCATCTGGTGGTCTCTTTTAGTGTAGAAGTGTTGGCGGGAGTCTCGGTGGAGCATGGCAGGATGATATTCTCTGAGGCAAACTACTTCCTCCTCCGGGAGGTCAGGTAACGCTCTGTGTGTCTCTGCCGTAAAGTCTGTTTAGTTAACTGGTGTGCACGTCGGCCGCTGCCATTGACGAACCCCTAAAATCGTTTTACAACCCCGACCCTCCTTCTCCCAGTCCTTTCTGCAAGGTTGCCACCTTTCTAGATATGTCATGGGTATCGTACGAGTTTTCGTCTAAATAAATTATCTTATGTCCAATATATATATCGCCAAGCTACAATTCTACTGGATTCCATTATAACCCTTATCTTATTCAAAGTGCAGTATTTGAAACCAGGCTTCTTTAGGAGACGGCGCAAAGTGCAGCGTCCATAAGGAAAATCACAAATTTCTTGCAAATGTACAGCTAATTCGTCTAAGGTAGGCGCTCTCCCTTTTGCATGGAATCTATAAATTTCTCGACGAATTAAATCGCATGTGAAATTATCTACTTTAGAGAAACGTGTACTTTTGTTTTCACACTTGATCGGCGTCTTTTGTATTCCTTTCGTCACAATATTTTTTACTGTATTTCTGTGAATACCCAGAATTTATCTTCAGGTTCATTGCACGACTCCTTACCAAGATTATTTTTCAGCACATATTTATGTGTTCAAAACAAGCGCTTGAATTTGCTCAGAAACAGTTCCCGTTTTAACTTTGTTTTTTGAGGCTTTTCCAGTAACATAACTCGGCCCTGTTATTCACACTATTGTCATCACTTTGATTATTTTCACTTGACTGAAAGTTATCTACTACTTCATTTGCATTTACCACTGCATTTCCCTCCCACGGTCTTTACATCGTGACACACAACGAATTTCTACACGTACTGAAACAGATCAACTGGAATTTGGAACTTTGGCAACTGAGACTCCAAGTGGAGTGGACATGCGACTCTCATTTCGAGAATATCAGTGTTGTTATTGGTCCCCAACGACAGTGTTCCATTTCTGAAGTGTGGAGATAGATTTATTACGGTCATTAGTGGGCGGGAGTGTATTTCCCTTTGAGGAGCAACTGCACTTCCGTTCACTAGACAGACTTTAGTAATTCGGGACCACCAGCCAGGGGACCTCTAGGGCTCGGATCACCTGCCTGGGACCTCTGGGGCTCGGCTGCTAGGCTCGTTGCCGTCCCGCAGTAGGGGAGCGTGTTGGTTGTGCTAGCCTGTCGGGGGAGCCTCTATGTAAACTGTAGCAACCCACCCCTCTGTACTGACGTGGCTCATTGGGACGGCCGCTCTCTGTCTCTCTCTCTCTCTCTCTCTCTCTCTCTCTCTCTCTCTCTCTCTCTCTCTCTCCTTAGCCTCATCCTTCCTCCCGGAGGTGTCCCACTTAGGCGCATAGGACTATGAACCCAGCATGGTGGCCTACGTACCGAATGCTCTCAGTAGTGAACTCCTAAACCTATCTTTTTAACGTAACGTTGAGTGGAGATTTCTGTGGCAATTTTTAAAAGGGCCCATCTTTTCCCTTAAGAATCGCTTACTTTTGTCGTGGAGGTATAAAAAATATTTGTTGGGTAGTGTAATTGCTCATTGTTAATTATATTTACGCGTGTACCCTTATCCTTGCGATTTTATATAGATTCATTCATAGCTTTACGACAGATGCATGAAAATTCAAAGCTAAGTTGCAAACTGTTATTCGACATATTATTGAAAAACTACCATCGCAAATGAAGCAGTTACTTCCTTCTGCTAATGTGCTCAGACGGAGAGATAGTAAAATGATTATTCAATGCTGATTTATAAAGTAGACACCCCCTTCCTCTATTACTAGGATGCACTAAACATGCTTTTACGTTCCATAATGGAGTAACTTGTTCAACATATATATTCAGTTGTCTGCACGTACATTTCTCCACTACTTGAAAAATACGAGCTCTTCTGCGAGGTTTTGAAGCAAACTACGATATAAGGGACAAGCTGTAATTTGTATGCAGTCACATATACCAGCAGTTTAATGGAACATATAACATTAGGAATTTGTTGAAAATGCCCTCTCTTACTTAAATGATTTAGGCATATATCTCACAAGTTTAACACAGGTTTACCCTCAATGCCAGATGAAGGTGGTACTATATATACGGTACATTAATGTATTGGAGCTGGGCTTAGGATGACGATGGTGATTGCATTTAAAGGGCGCTGAACTTACAGGTCATCAGCGCCCTTTAAAAAGCCAATTGGGTTTAAACAACTACGAGAATAAAAGGCTAAAATTCTAAAAGACAAATAAAATCAAGATAAAAACGACCTTGTTGCAAAGAATAAAATAGGGCTTAAACCATAACAACCTGGGTGACAAAAAAGTTTTAAATGGCTCTGACAGGAATTTGTGACCATTCGTCGTTAATTTGTCTCCATCTTCATCAGCCACACGTTCGGGCGTAATTTGGGACAGGATTTCTATGTTGGACGCACAATTCTTTCTCTTCTCATGTGAGTTTTTGCGGCTATCTATTTCCTCTGGTCACCAATTGTATCATATTATTTTAAATAAGAGTCATGAGACATCTGTTTTTCAGGCGTGGTTCAGAATAAAGTCTCGGAGAATTCAAATTCTGATTACATTTTGCTTGAAATTCCTTTCCCTGTCACTTCCAACATATCGATAAATTCTTACTTTGTTATATTTATACAGACTCAAACTATTACTTAAATGTTCTTTATCTTGCACCACTATTCATCACACTCCACCATTACAACAAAAATCTCTCTCCAACAAGATTATTGATTTTTCGTAACTATCGTTACTTCTCTCTTAATTTTGTGATTGGCCGATTTAATTCCATGTAACAAAATTACGTCATATTACGTCATACAATTATTACTTCGACCAATCACAAAATTACATACATTTTTACTTATTTAAATTTTTAAATATATTAACGTAATCATTTTTTATAAATATATAAACTTTTCATACTTCGAACATAACCCAAAATTACTGTTACATGGCTAAGACTTAAATTATAAAATTTATGTTTAAGAAGAATGTTAAAACCTTGCCCACCACGTCTCGTCATCCGCGAGTATCTCTGCCAAACTGACCGGCAGCTGGAGAGACCTCCGGAGACGAGTTAAGCTAAAACAGTCTAAAAGTACGTGTATGACCGTCAGCTCAGCACCGCACAGCGGACAAACTGGTTCTGTGGTCCGGTTTAATAAAGGAATTGTCTAAAATAGCAGTGCCCAATGCGCAACCGAGACAAAATCATCTCTTCCCGTCGAGATACTCGACAGCGGGTCGTCCTGTGAATCGGAAGCGCCTTAACAGTTCTAAGCCTGTTGCTAAGTAGAGCAGACCACTCATCGCGCCAGCACGAGAGCGCCGCTCTACGGACAAGGCCAAAATGCTAGGTTCTACGGTGGCCACCTTAGCTGCAGCATCCGCCCTTTCACTCCCCCGCAATCCCACGTGACCAGGAACCCAAGCATACACCACGCTAACGCCGCAGGTGCGTAAAACGTGGAGGGCGTCCTGGATACGCTGTACAAGTGGATGGTGGTTGTACAGCTCACGAAGGCTCTGAAGTGCGCAGAGGGAATCATTTAGGATAAGGCAGTGACATATAAAATGGCCCGGTATATTGCATAGAGCTCTGCATTAAAATTAGAAGTGCTGCCATGGAAACCGAATGTAAGGGGTTCAGAAATTGGAGAAACCATTGGAAGACCTAGCAGTACAGTAAAGACTATTATATAAAGGTTTTATCAAAACAAAGCTTATAATTATCAATCAGGAAGCGGTTGTCCGAGATGGAGTAGCGAAGGTTACTTAGATAAGTCAAGAAAAATCCTAAAGCAAGTGCTCCAAATGTTGCTATTGTAGTTCATAGACACGACAGGAAAGTCCGTTTGAGCACAAACTATAAGAAACGTGGTTTATGAAGTTGAGTATGGAGGCCGAACAGACCGTAGAAAACCATACATCAGTAAAATCAACAAAAAGAAGCGAGTTACTTTTGCAAAAGAACATAAATACGATGGGTTTGATTTCTGGAAGGAAGCTGTATTTACTGACGAAAGTCAATTTGAGCTATTTAAGTCAAAGCGCGAGTAATATTGTGGAGAATAAAGAAATGGGAGCTTGTGGAAAAAAATATAACAGCTTCAGTTAAACATGGAGGCGGTTCAGTACTTGTCTGGGGCTGCATCAGTGCAAATGGTGTGCGGTATTTGTGTTTTATTGTTGGAATTATGAACAATAAGGTTTATATAAATATCCTAAAAACACATTTGTCCAGAAGTGTGAATAATATGAGTCTTTCTGAGGATTATATTTTCACACAAGATAATTATCCAAAACACACAGCTCTAGATACAAGGCTATGGTTGTTGTATAATACTCCACGATGGATACCGACACCACCGCAATCCCCATACATGAATCCAATAGAGAATTTGTGGAGTATACTGGACAAAATATTAAGAATTGTCAGATACCTAATATAAAGGATCCAAATTACCCTTTACTATAGGAATGGTGTAAAATTACAATGGGAGCAACACAATCTTTGGCGAATCCATGCTAAGGAGAATGCAAGAGATTATAAAGAGGAATGGAGGGCCTACTAGGTACTAACCCTAACATTCTACACCATTTTCAGTATTCAGACGAATACTTATTTTGCAACCTATATTACATATCCTTGCTTTTGAATGTTTAACTATGTTTATATGAATAGATAATGTGTGTTTCTTTAAAAAAACAACCTGGTCATGGCAAAAGCCAGAAATATCTCTAAAACACTATAAATATATAGACTTACAAATAATACATACACATAAACAACTATAAAAACAAAAGAAATCCGCTAGCATTTCTGCAAAGCTGTCCGACAGCTGCAGAGACGTCCCAAGGTGTGCTAGGTGAAAACACTCTAGCAGCACGTGTCGTACAGACAACGCTTCATTGCAAAACGGACACAGTGGAGCAGGCTCCTTTTTAAAAAGAAAACTAGGAGTAAAAAAGCAGTGCCCAATGCGTAACTGAACCAAACTCACCTCCTCGCGACGAGATGACCGGCTGGAGGTAGCCCAGGGAATCGGAAGTACTTTCACAGATCTAAGTTTATTATTGCGGAGAGCGGAAAACTCGTACTGAGAGCACGTTTGCACAGCTCTCCGCAATACGGCCCTAAAATCTTCCGATGTCACAGATGGTATTCAAACCCTGGGTTTCATGGTAGCCGTCTTGGCTGCCGAATCAGCCATTTCATTCCCCCGCAAGCCTACGAGACCAGGGATCCATGCAAACACCACGCTAACGCCAGAAATGTGTAAAACGTGGAGGGCATCCTGTATACGCTGCACAATAGGGTGGTAGTTGTACAGCTGCCGTAGGCTTTGAAGTGCACTGAGGGAATCACTCAGGATTAAGCAGTCCCCCAACTTTCGTCGACGTACGTGTAAAATGGCCCGGTATATTGCATAAAGCTCTGCAGTAAAAATGGAACTGCTAGTGTGGAGTCCGATTGTTTACAATTCGGTTCCACACACGTAAGCACAACCAACACCATTTGAGTTCTTGGAGCCATCAGTATAAATTATAAAATGGTCCTCATATCGCGATAAAAATTCTAAAAAAAAAACATGTGTGGCTACTAGAGATAGATATGGTAGATTTATCATATTTAGTCATGCAAAGATCTACGTGGGACGCTCTGCACAACCAAGGAGGGTGCATATTCTCATGGTATTCCACTATCCATACATCCTTGAATATAAATTCATGCATATTAAAAGCAGAAGCATTATTATCAGTGAAGTATTCTTCATATTTAAGTTTGATTTATGAGTTACTATGTTTACACTCAAACTTCACTTACTTGTTGTTGTATAATTGAAACGTTTTCAAGATCATTCGATCTTATCCTCAGCTGTTTGGTGACTAAATGAACCTTCCTCTTCTTCCACTATCACTCTGCCATCTGGTGTTAGGGGCACTAAGTTTTAATACTTCATTTAATGCCGGGATTTCAAAATTTATAACTTTATCACTGTTTTTGTTTATGAATATGTTTTCCCAAATATCCAGTTCTATGGGTGTACTTAAAGATTTTAACAGTTTAATGTTGTGGCCAATGTTGTTCTGTCCAAAATGGTACGAAACTGCAGATTTTTCTGTTTGTTTCAACTTAATGTTCCTCTGGTGTTCTTTTTGCCTGGTTAACAAGTTTCTCTTAGTTTTTCCTATGTAGCTTTTTTCACAGGTTTCACAATTAATCTGATACATTCCTGATTTCAAATTGTTCGGGATTGTATTTTTAGTGGTTTATTTAGTAGGTTCCTCAGACTGAATTTGTTTTGGGGTGCTAGTTTTAAGTTTAGTCTTTTGAAGATTCGTTCAAATATTCTAAAAGACCATGTATGATAGGTGAATTTTCTATATTGCCAATTTGTGTTTTATGTGGTATTTTTTGATATTATCTTCAGTTTTTGTTTTCTCTTCATCATGTTCCTTATGATGGCTTGGTTGAATCCATTTAATACCGCTATGTCTTTTATGTGTTGTTGTTCTTTCAAAAACTCCTCCTTACTCAGTGGGACGTTGTATAGCCGGTGAATTAGACTTCTAAAGGCAGCTAGTTGATGTGAAACAGGGTTGTATTCATTTTTCTTTATGTAATTATCTATGTGTGTGGGCTTCCAGTATATTCCAAAATCTACACCATGACGATTTCTAGTTATTTTGAAGTCCAAAAAGGGTAGGCTGTTGTCTCTTTCTACTTCCATAGTAAATTGGATGTGATTATTCTGCAGGTTTAGTAATTTTAGAAAATCTTTTCTAAGTTTTTCCGGAATGATAGCAAAAACATCATCAACATATCTCTGCCAAAATTTATACATCTGTGGGAAGGCTTTACTATGTATGTTTCAAAATAGCTCATGTATAGGTCTGCTAAAATAGGCGAAAGTGGGCTCCCCATAGCTAATCCTTTTGATTGTCTGTAGAATTTTTGGTTAAACATGAAGTAAATGTTCCTTTTTAATTATTATTATTATTATGTGACTCTGACTTATACACACTGATAGTTCAAATACCAAAGCCTTTTATTCTTGAAGGTCATTTTAATTCTCCAGCACAGCATGGGAAAGTATCAACACTTATCAAAGAGGGAAAATGTTGGAATCACTAATAAACAAAACAGATTTTGTAATATTAAACACCAATAAACCCGCACAATACAGTATCATCCATAACAGATGTCGCTATTTGACATGTAAGTCAAAGCGACAAAAAATAAAGCAAATTAAAAGAAACAGACATTTAACTGTGGTTACTTCCATTCAATGTCTTTCTGTTTTCTGCCAAGGTTTTCTCGATTAAAACTACTTACAAAAATATACGTTTATAAAAACAGGTTTTTGTTACCATCATTAAGCTAATTTTAGCCGAATTTACCGAACTAAACGTCTTCTTTCCCTTATTTTTAATTGATATTTGAAGGCGCCCCACCCTCTGAAGTAATACACTACACAGATTTTCGCACAAAGGTGAACGTCAATATTCGGATGTGGAATTTAATTTGACTCTGAAACCCTGATGACTGTCTGTTGTAGGGCTTTATTGAACTCTCTCCTCTTCTTCTTCTGACTGATGTTCTGCGTCTGTCAAGAGGTCGCCAGTTCAGAGCTGCAGGAAACTCAAGCGGAATGCCGCTTTAAGTTTCATCTTGTTTGCTTCTTCATCGTTAAGGGGAGATTAAAATCCTTGTTCCAACCAAAGTTAACGTTGATAAAACCATTAACCATTTTCTGAGTAACTGTATAAGTTATTAGACTCAACTTTTGACACTTAGGAAGACCACTTGTTGACTTCTAAGGAACATGCTTATTTATTAAACCAAATAACGTTGTTTCCCTATTTTTACTCGTACCATTCTTTGACTAAAACTTTGCAGATAATAGAGATTAATCTACATTACTTTTAAATGTTTAACTTTTGCATTACTAAAGGCCCTTAAGGCTAACTTTATTTACAGATCAGCTCTATGCTACGCATGGGTTTCCGGGCTATGTTAGAACATACTGAACAGAAACAAAGATGGAAATTAATTGTTCTCTCACACAAGCCGTGTGTACGACGCATTATTAAAGAGTAGAGCCAGATTGAAAAATTCAATGCCATAGCCGGGATTTGAACCACGGATCCTATGGTATCCGTCCAGCCGCTCTAAACCATTGAGCTACGTTGGTCATTATAACCATGTTGATCATAACCAACGTGCCGATATGACATTAAATTCTCCAACTGACTCGTGTTTTTCCAGGTAAACCACCGGGAGTTCTCATAAACACATGAGACAACTGCCTTAATGGCGACTTACAACATTGATAACGAAATTAAGAATTTTCATAAGTAAAGAATCATGATGGATGTCAAAGGAATGTTGGTTCTTTGTCACAAAACGGGCAAGGCCAGTTGAGTCCAATAGCAGTTGAGGGGGGAGGGGGGAGTTGTTATCACAAAAGCAATCATAATGGCGACAAAATAGCTACAAAGGGATCTTTGGTTGAAAAGGAGTTTTCAGAAATTGAAAGTGATACACCCACGCGCATCTGTGGTCATTCAAACACTCTTCGGCGTGGAGCCGATTAGAGCAGTTCGTGGCTGGGAGGCCATTAAAAGAGTCTTCGGCGTCAGGCCGATTAGAGCAGTCTGAGGCGTGAGGGCGATTAGGGCAGTCCTCTTGTTCTGTCTTGGATATTTGTCGGTTCATATATACGTGAGGAACGAATAAAGTTTATCGAGTAATAAACATTCTGCCGTCAGTAACTCTAAACAGGGATATTGGTAACCTTGGGTCGGCAACTTCAATTTCGATGTTCTAAAAAAAAGAAGCAGTAAATAAATAAGTTGGAAACGGCATTCCAGTGTAATTAAAATATCCGTCTCACACACATCCACGCATACCCTGTGAGAAACCACATTGTTTTACCCTGAGCCACACATTATAATAGCTTCAAAGTAGCATCAACGTGGAACCATTGCCAATCATCTTAGTTACAAAATGTCGCGACGACGTGGAACTTTGTTTGATACAAAACTTATTGTATCAAATTGGCGTCCCAACGTGGACTTGTGTGTCACCACATAAAGATTTATTTGTATCAACATGTAAGTGCTTTAAGGACCGGGTTTTATCAGACCATTCAGTTGGAGAATTAAATGTCATGTTGGCACTTGGCCATGGCAGCTCAATGGCTTAGAGTGGCTGGAAGGAGACCAGATGATCCGTGATTCAAATCCCGGCTATGGCATTGAATTTTTCAGACTCCCTACCGTTTCATAATGCGTCCTACACACAGCTAATCCTTGTTTCACATAAGCTTGCATCGTATCTCCTAATGGTCACGTGACGTAATCACCACTCATTGGCTGCTATTGTAGTATAGACTGTTGTGCGGTAAAAATTCATTATTTAACATGGCGATATATCTTTATATGTTGGAAGAGAATTGTCAAATTTATATTTTCGTAAATATTTGAATTAAATATATTACGCAACAGAGTTGATTTATCTGAAATTCATGTTAATTCTTAAACGAAGTAAAGAAGAGGTTCCTTTGCTCTCAAGCACATAGCACGATAGCGCGTGATTTAGTGGTAGTGATGACATATTTGTTTATATGACTTTTATCACTGAACTTGTTTTGAAATGTATTAGTCATATATCGCCATTCGAAGGTGCGTTGTGCCGAGTGCGAGAGATAAATTTTTCAGTGATCACTTATTGCGCGTGTACTTATTATATGTATAATGGCAGGGTCTACCACCAGTTTTTCGCTAAAGTATTCCAAGGAAAATTCTTAACAAAGTGGCGAAAACAGAATTGTGCATGTGTTTAATGCACTCATAGAGAAGAATCCGTCTTTGTCAGTGAGAGAAGTCGAACAGCTGTGCTCTGAACTTACAGGTGTGTTAGATGCGTAGGAACATCGCGACATGAAATCGAGAAAACAGGAAAACTTACCACTCCAGGCAAAAGCAGGAATAAGCAAAAGTGCGTGCACGGAGAAAATACGTGAAAAGTATGATGCGTAGTCATGTGCATCGTTTCTTCTTTAAAAGCGAACTGCCTAACATAAGTAACATTTCGTCTGCTGTAAATGAGGATGCAGATTTACCAAACTTCAGCAGATTGCTTATACAGCTGGGGTTTGTGAAAGAAAAAAAGAGGCAAGAAAAATGTACTAAAAGACAGAGGCGATGGTGCTGTGTGGCGAAGACGTTATTTAAGTACTACCAGACTGTACCGAGATACAAGTTGCAAAATATATACAAAGAACACACGAAAAATAAGGTATGGCATGACACGACTTTTAAGACTAGAAGACAAGCATTTTTGAAAGGTATGTGTTCTGCTTTAAAAAATCCCAGTGGAAAAAGCCAAAGGCCTTTCATTATAAACTTGTTTCAGTTTCATTGCTCAGTTCATTATAAACTTGTATTTTTGCATGCAATCATATCTTATTTGTATAATTTTATCTATCTTCCTGGCAATTATTATGACGTTTATTGCAGGTTCAAGTATGCTGGGAAGGCAGAGCCTATGGCGCGAAAGCATTAGCCAATTAGGATGAGGGGGAAGGTAGTTGAACGCGGAGTGGTACATGTCAGCGGGGCAAGGTTATATGAAACAGAGATTAGTTAATGCCAGAGGTTCTACTCCCATTAGTCCTGTACCCGTAGGAACAAAGACTCGGGCCTCCTACGACCAGGGAGTTACCGAGCTGTCCCAAAAGGGCCCCCGGTGCCTCCGTGGGGCTTTCCATAGGGCAAGACCTAGAGACTAACAACCCCCCTTCTGGTCCTGTAGACCCAAGACGGGATGGAAGTGGATACGTCACTTACGCGCGCCAACTCCAAAATGGGAATGCTACCGATATAACCTCGGTGGCCCCCCAGGGGCCTACTTCGGTAGGTACGGGTTTGGCGCACCCGGGGTCCCGAGCCAACAGTCTCCCTCGTGTGGGCTCCTCTTCGTGGTTGAGGGAGACGGTCAACAGGCCCACCCACGTGTAGGCCGTGCGTGGAGACCCGTGGAGAAGGTTTTTAGATTCTTGTCTAGTTTAGAGTTTAGGATTTAGTGAACTAAAATTTTAGTAGGTTTTGATTGATGTTTTTTATGTACGTGTATTTTTAATAGGTTTTGTTACACTTGTATAGTTTTTAGAAAGTTTTATATCTGCCTTTCGCTATGACTAGTTTTTTAAAGGGCGCTGATGACCACCGTAGTTGAGCGCCCTTGTATATATATGACCTCGGTGGGGCCGCCTGGTGATCTAGCACAACTTCTACTAGCTATGCAGACTAGTACGCGGGAATATTAATGGCTTCCCTCAACCCCGTCCGGAGACGTACCCTATCTCCCACGGGAATCGGGAACCACTGCCCCTTCGAGTCCAACCCAATCCAAAAAACTCCCTATGAGGAAGGGGCTCGAATGTCTGGCCCGAGTTTCCTCTAGTTAAGTCAGAGTTACCACCAGTGTTAGGGGTCCGCAGCACCCGCACCACGGCAGCTGATGGGGATGCATCCCCTCCCCTACGGGGACACAGCTAGTTGTAGGCAGAGGTTCCACTCCCATTAGTCCTGGACCCAGGCCTCCTTCAACCCGGGAGCGATGGATACTCCGGGGCAATACATGACTTCTTAAAAGCCCCCCCCCCCGCTGAACACAACTTCAAGACGGGATGGAAGTGGATAAGCTACTTACGGGCGTCAACCCCGCAGGGAAGACTACCGAAAACCTCGGTGGGGCCGCCTGGTGATCTAGCACACCTTCTACTAGCTCTGTAGGATAGTACCCGGGACTTATTAGTCAACCCTCTTCCCCCTCCGGGCGGCCGTATCCAGGCCGGAGGTACTGCCTCTCCAGTCCAACCCAATCCGAACAACTCCCCGACGGCTATAAAGCCCGGGCCTTAAAGTACTTACAGCATAGTAAGTAGCCATTAAGGTAGTTGTCTCATGTGTTTATGAGAACTGCTAAGTGTTTTACCCAGGAAAACACGAGTCAGTTGGAGAATTTAATGTCATGTGGGCACGCTGGCCATATTAACTCAATGGTTAGAGCGGCTGGAGGGAAACCAGAAGATCCGTGGTGCAAATCCCGGCCACGGTAGTGAATTTTTCATGTTGAATCTATCTACCCAGCATTTCCCTGGCGACCTGAGAAAACCCCTGAGAAAAACCATATAGGTTTCTTAGAGCAGGTCGGCTACGGGAGTCGAACTCAAGCCCGCCAAATGCGGGCCTCAGACGTAACCACCTGAGCCATAACGTTCGATAAGCTCATAACTAGAATAAATAATTTAAGTGAATCCTAAACTTAACCTTGCATGTCACCACAATGAGCACAAAATGGACCTTGAAGCAAGCAAAGACACGAAGTGAGTTTGGTATTGTTCGATGGTTACTTAGCAACTTGGACTTTCCAGATAAGAGAGAATTCGTAAGTACCGATTCTCAGAGAGAATTTGGCAAGAACTTTCGTAAGTAGACGCCAAATTGCTCATAAAACTAGCAGTGCGGTGGAGTCTTGCGGACCGTCAGAATTCCAATGCAAGGACTGGACAGAGAATGTCACAATAAATGCCGAGAACTAAAATATCGATTCCCGATAAAGGACCCGGTCTGAGATTAAAACTGAAAGTCGTAAAATGCGAAACGCTTTGAGGCGATGGAGACATAAGCTTGACACAAAGCCTGAGAGATCTGTTTACTGCCAAAGAAAATGTGACAATGGAAACGACATAATATTATTATGTCTATAAGAATTCCTTGTCATATTATTTCCGGGCGTTATTCAAATAAACGGGGTCAAAGGAGGGTGCAATAAAATGGTCACAATAAGCATAATGATTATGCAGACGTTAGCTTTCAAATGGTGCAGATAAAATTTGGATGTTTCTGTAGTTTCGTATAAGAGATGCGCTGTAAAACGTCTGGTGTGATTTAAGTACGTTTTAAAAATGACCAAATTATTATGATAGATGTTGGCATCATTCTTAGATGGCGTGCACTAACGTTCCAGACCCCTAAGTGTAGTGACTTGTTCATTACGATCGTGTAAGTCAAAGAATGGATAAATCTGAAATATGTACTAGATACTATTTGTCTCTTTGAAAAGTCCAGACCCAAAGGATATTATGTTGGACTTTAAGGCATTATCGTATTTGCTTATGAGGTTAAACTTGGGATGCTGAACCTCAGCATTGTCTTACCTTCATTTATACAAGATCTGTTAGATAAACAATGATCACAATCCTTTTTGATCATGTGCCTTTACTCATGCACGTAATTTTGATGGCCCTTCTCTGAATAGTCTCCCATAAATGCGATGCACTTGTCCCAGCGTTTCTGGCAGTCTTCAAAGACATGCTGGAAACCATTTTTTGAGAGATCCTTCAAAATCGCCTCCGCAGCCTTCACCACTGCTTCTGATGATGGATAATGCCTCCCACGAAAGTGTTTCTTGAAGTTAGGGAATAGAAAAAATCACATGGGGCTAAATCCGGACAATAGGGAGGGCGGGGAATGTAATTCACGTTGACTTTTGCAAGACACTCAGCAACAACATTGAAAATATGCAGCCGCGCATTATCGTGGTGCAGCATCCAACCAGCTTCTCGGAAATGAAATTTTTTGCGCCGTATATGGACTTGCAATCTTTTCAGGACATACCTGTGGTATACTCCAGTTACTGATGTGTGTGCAGGTACAACATGTTACGAGGGCTGTTCAAAAATGGATAATCACAACTTTTTTTACAACGTATCCTCAATCATCCTCATAATTTTGATGGTCCTTCTCAAAATAGTCTCCCCTGAAAGCGATACACTTGTCCCAGCGTTTCTGCCAGTCTTCAATGACATGCTGGGAACTATTTTTGACAGATCCTTCAAAATCACCTCCGCCGCCTTCTTCACTGCTTCTGTGGATGGATAATGCCTCTCACGAAGGCGTTTCTAAAGGATAGGGAATAGAAAAAATTCACATGGGGCTAAATCCGGACTATAGGGAGGGTGAGGGATGCACATCATGTTGATTTTGGCAAGATATTCAGCAACAATATTGGCAATATGCGGCCGCGCACTATCGTGGTGCAGCATGCAGCCTGCTTCATGGAAATGTGGTATTTGGCGCCAGATATGGACCTGCAATGTTTTCCAGACATCCCTGTAGTATTGTCCAGTTACTGATGTGTGTGCAGGTACAACATACTGATAAACCATTCCATGAATATCAAAGAATGAGGTGACCATAACTTTCCTAGCAGAAGCAACCACTTTTGCTTTTCTGGGGGTTGGTGATGAAGGAAATTTCCAAACTGAGCTTTGCTGTTTGCTCTCAGGATCAAAATGATGTAGCCAAGTTTCATCAGCAGTGATTACATTTGAAAAAAGCTCCTGATCTTCCTATAACATGAACTTTAATTGCATGCAGACATTATGCGAAGGTCCTTTTGTTCGGGAATCAAGTATTGTAGCCCATTGCCCATAAACACGTATCATGTGTAATGATTCTGTCAGCAACGTGTGGGTGGCACACAATAAAATGTTCAGTATTTTAGAAAGCGATCTCAAGGTAATTCGTCGATCCTCTCTCATAATGGCAGCAGAAGGGTTGATGTTTTCTTTCGTAAGAGCAGTAACTGGTGCACCGGGTCTACCTTCCTTTGAAATGTATTGTCTCCCTCCTTAAACATTTTAAGCCACCTTCGAACTGTGCTATAGGGATGAACGGACTCTCCATAGACCTCCTGTAATATTGTATAGGACTCAACTGTAGATTTGTTGAGAAGAAAGCAGAATTTCAAAGCCGCATATTGTTCCTCACGTGTTACCTCCATTGCAGTGGTAGGCGATGTTAAACATGTCTGAACCTGCCTGGTTCTCACAGGCAGAAACCAGAAGTACCAATAATGCAACTACTACGGCATGTTTTTTTCACGTTAAGCTTACAGAATATTATAAAATTGATTTTTATTGTGAGAAATTATGACCGTAAAAACATTGTGATCATTCTATATTGAACAGCCCTCGTAAATATTTATAATATTCACAAAAGTTAAGTATACCTATGACTGAAAATTTGAAATACTAATATTGCTTGTTTTCTAAGATTTATGCCACAGAGGTCAGGACAAATATTATACAGCCCAAATATTGTCAATTTTACTTTGATGTTTCGGAGAATATGGTCAAATTGATTTATTATTGGTTCCCTCACCTACAAAATCCCTTGCGACAAAATAACTTAAATTTTGGTCCAATAGTTCAGCAACAGGTTTCCAATACATTAAATATTTAATATCAAATATCCTCGGTGCCTCAATTACTTTAGGCTCTAGAAATTTCTGCCCAAAATTCGATACCTTTGTGTTTTGAAGTAAACGCGTCTCACAATAAAAACCAGGGCGCTTTCTATTCACTGAAGTGTATTTGTTCCCAAACGTTTCTCGGTAAAAGGGAAGTCATATCAGATGATGAGTTACAAGGTAATATGGATGCTTATGTTGCCAATTCTATTTTACTGAGAGTATTGATTTATAAGGTGATATTCAGCAACAACATTGAAAATATACAGCCGCGCATTATCGTGGTGCAGCATCCAGCCAGCTTCTCGGAAATTTGATCTTTTTCGCCAGATA
This sequence comes from Mantis religiosa, assembly GCA_030765055.1. NCBI lineage: Eukaryota > Metazoa > Arthropoda > Insecta > Mantodea > Mantidae > Mantis > Mantis religiosa. The sequence goes on along the minus strand of CM060956.1, from coordinate 135,155,159 downwards.
TGGACTTGCAATATTTTCAGGGCATACCTGTGGTATACTCCAGGTACTGATGTGTGTGCAAGTATATGTTACGAGGGCTGTTCAATAAAGGATGATCACATTTTTTTTTTTTTTTTTTTTTGACAACGTACACTTGCTCATCCTCATAATTTTGATGGTCGTTCGCAAAATGGTCTCCCCTGAATGGGATGTACTTGTCCCAGCGTTTCTAACAGACTTCAAAGACATGCTGGAAACCATCCTTTGAGAGTTCCTTCAAAATAGTCTCCGCAGATTTCACCACTGCTGCTGATGATGAATATTGCCTCCCGCGAAAGCGTTTCTACAGGATAGGGAATAGAAAAAATTCACATGGGGCTAAATCCGGACTATAGGGAGGGTGAGGGATGCACATCATGTTGATTTTTGCAAGATATTCAGCAACAATATTGGCAATATGCGGCCGCGCATTATCGTAGTGCAGCATCCAGCCTGCTTCATGGAAATGTGGTATTTGGCGCCAGATATGGACCTGCAATGTTTTCAGGACATCCCTGTAGTATTGTCCAGTTACTGATGTGTGTGCAGGTTCAACATGCTGATACGCATTCCATGAATATCAAAGAATGAGATGACCATACCTTCCACAGCAGAAGCAATCGCTTTTGCTGTTTGGGGGTTGGTGATGAAGGAGATTTCCACACTGAGCTTTGCTGTTTGCTCTCAGGATCAAAATGATTTAGCCAAGTTTCATCAGCAGTGCTTACGTATAAAATAAACTCTGGATCTTCCTCTAAGATCAACATTAACGGCATGTTACCTCCATTGCAACGGTAGGTGATACTGAACATGTCTGAACTAGCCTGGTGCTCACAAGCGGGAACCAGGAGTACCAACAATGAAACTGCTATGGCGTGCTTGTTTCACATTAGGCTAACAGAATATAATAATTCTGACTCTTAGTGCGAAAAATTATGACCGTAAAAATTATGATCATTCTTTATTGAAGGGCCCTAATACATCAATAATGTGTTCAGATACATTCGAAGACAAACACAGTACTTGGTTACATTTCTGTAGCGAGTAAAAGAAAAGTGGAGAATCAAATACACACCACAGTGTAAGGACTTCTTTGTTGTCTACGACAGAGGTAACAAATTGGCTATATTGCGACAGGTGTTAATAGTTTCCATCACTTGAATCTAAACCATCTCTCAAAGCACAATACCTTAGGATACCTAACGTGTGCAATCTTTGCACAATAGAAGCTTCTGCTTGTAGACCAAAGGCAAGATTGTGCTCATCATGTTGTTGAACCGCGTGCATTATCTCCTTGAGGTGATTCTATAGAAACAACTACAAGGCATTCAGCTATAGCTGACAAGTGGTAGTATTGTTGGTTAAACGTTGTTTGATAAACAATCGTTGTAAACCTATGTTCAAGGACGATAGTGTTTTTTTAAGAAAATCAGACAGGGAGTTTGTTTACAAATTACAACAAATGAAGTACTCAGATTCAGATTATGTTAAGTCCATGTTCTTGAGAAATCCTGTTAAACACACGATAGGCAATCTCAATACCAGTTCTGTAACTTTTTTGTCCTCAAAATTTCACCTTATAAATCAATACTCTCAGTAAAATAGAATTGGCAAAATAAGCATCCATATTAGCTTCAACCTCATCGTCTGATGTGACTTACCTTTTACCCAGAAACGTTTGGGAACAAACAGGGTTCACTGTGAGCCAATTTGGTGGATGTGGAAGCTCTTGAAAACACCCATGTAATAAAATCATGGCAATCTAAAACAAATATATGTGAAGGCCTGTTATTCTGATGTAGCAAGATGTGGATCTCAATATCATCATTCTATTGTTTCAGTACTCAAGTAGATTAATCCTTGTTTCACATATGCTTGCCCCATATCGCCTAACGCTCACGTGACCTTATCACCTCTCATTGGCTGCTGCTATTGTAGTATAGACTATTGTGAGGTAAAAATTAGTTCGTTATTTAACATGGTGATATATCTTTATATCTTGGAAGAGAATTGTCAAATTTATATTTGGTAACTGTTTGAATTAAATATATTACGCAATAGAGTTGATTTATCTGAAATACATGTTGATTCTTAAACGAAGTAAAGAGGAGGTTCCTTTGCTCTCAAGCACATGGCACGATAGCACGTGATTTAGCGGTAGTGGTGACATATTTGTTTATATGACTTTTATCACTGACCTTGTTTTGAACTGGATTAGTCATATATCGCCATTCGAAGGTGTGTTGTGCCAAGTGCGAGAACTAAATTATTTTATTGATCGTTCATTGCGCGTGTACTTATTATATGTATAATGGCAGAGATTACCGCCAGTTTTTGCTGGAGCATCGCAAGGGAAAACCTTTAGAAAGCGGCGAAAGAAGAATTGTGGTGCATGCACAGAGAAAAATCCGTATTTGTCAGTGAGAGAATACGAAAAGCTGTGCTCTGAACTTAAGGTATGAGTGTTAGATGCGTAGGAACATCGCGACATGAAATTGAGACAACAGGAAAACTTACCACTCCAGGGGCGATGTTGCTGTGTGGCAAAGACGTTACTTAAGGACAATCAGACTCTACCGAGATACAAATCGTAAAATATACTACCTTGACGAGACTTGGGTGAATGAAGGGCACACGGGCAGGGAGTAGTAGTAGTAGTGGTGGGGCTTTAGGGCGCACAACTGCTAGGGTTATTAGCGCCCATTACAAAACAATAACGTTAAAAAGTTAAAAACTTATTCCTCGGCTAAAAGACTAAAAAACTTTAAAATAGTTAAAAGGTCACCAATACAGTGCCAAAAACTATAGTAGCAGAGCAACGAGACAATAAAACTGAAAAAAAAACTCACATAAAAGGCTGAAAGATAAAAGGTGAATTATGGGAGTCATACACGGGTGCCCAGTCTGCTGCGATGAATAAAGCGTAAAACACGATCCACTGCGCATGGAGTGTCTGCCAGCACTTCGGGCAGGGTCGTAGGCAGGTCCAAGGACACACGCAGCTGGGTTAAGAACTGGCACTGAACTAAGACATGCCGCACCGTCATGGGCTCATGACAATGAGAACAGAGCGGTGCAGCATCAGATGATAAAAGGTGACCATGGCTGAAACGGCAGTGCCCGATACGCAGTCGTGCTAAAATCACCTCTTCGCGACGAGAGGTGCGCGACGAAGTGCTCCAGATGATGGGGAGGGGCTTCACCACCCTAAGTTTGTTCCTCCGACGGGTATGCCAATGGCTGCTCCACATTGACAGGATGGCGCGACGTAAATATGAGCTAAAATCATCTGAGGGAACGCTAGACCCAAAACATCTGGGAGCTAAAACAGCTGCTTTCGCGGCAGCGTCGGCAGCCTCGTTTCCAGAGATGCCTACATGTCCAGGTACCCACACTAAGGATACGCAAGTGCCTGCACTGGCGAGAGTGTGAAGGCAGTCCTGGATCCGCTGTACAAGTGGATGAGAAGTGTACAGCATCCGTAGGCTCTGTAGGGCGCTCAAAGAGTCGGTGCAGAGAACACAAGACTGTAAGGCATGCCGACGAACATATAAAAGAGCTTGGTAAATACCAAATAGCTCTGCCGTAAAAATCGAGCACTGCGGTAAAAGACGAAAGCTAAAACTCTTCCGACCGTGAATAAAAGCGCATCCCACTCCCGTATTGTCCTTCGAGCCATCAGTGTAAATAAAACTACAGGGTCGGTACTGCGCCTGAACTTCTAAAAAGCCCGAACGAAGGACAGAATCTGGCGTCGAACATTTCGGCATGGACAGCAGGCTCAGATTTACCTGGATCCCGGAGCGGAGCCATGGGGGAAATCGGGTTTCTCCTTTGCAAAATGTCACAGGCAAATCGACGTCCAGCAGCCGAAGCAGAGAGCGAAACCGAACGCCAGGAGGAAGGAGGGCCAGGGAGCGCGCTGAGTATTGACGGTCCAGAGAATCATCAAAGAACAAGCTAAACGACGGATGTCCCGGCAAACTAAGAAGCCGGCAAGCGTAATTACACAGGAGTACATCACGCCGATAGCGAAGCGGAGGTTCAGCGGCTTCCGCACAAAGGCTCAGGACCGGACTTGTTGGAAAGGCGCCAATACTCAAATGGATACCACGGTGGTGAACAGGGTCTAGGCGTTTTAAAATCGACGGTCGAGCCGACGAATACACAATACAGCCGTAGTCTAGTTTGGATCGGATAAAAGAGCGATAGAGTCTTAAAAGAACTGTCCGATCTGCTCCCCAGGATGTGCCACATAAAACACGTAAAACACTAAGAGAACGTTCACACCTGGCCTTTAAAAAGGAGATATGGGATGACCAACTAAGCTTCCTATCAAACACCAATCCCAAGAATTTTGTCTCGTCTGCGTAAGGAAGTGCATCGGCTCCGAGATGCAGAGAAGGTGACGGAAATACTTTCCGGCGCCAGAAGTTTACGCAGACGGTCTTCTCGGCGGAGAACTTAAAGCCGTTTTCCACACTCCAGGTGAAGAGACGATCAAGGCACAGTTGGAGGCGGCGTTGGAGGAGTGAAGTCCGCCGAGAACTACTATAAATGGCGAAGTCGTCCACAAACAAGGAAGAAGAAATGCCCGATGGGACGCACTCTGCAATGGGATTGATGGCAATAGCAAATAGTGTGACACTAAGTACCGAACCCTGCGGTACTCCGTTCTCTTGGCTAAAAACACGAGATAAAACCGAACCCACACGGACCCGAAACACCCTATCTCGCAGAAACTCTCGAATAAAAAGCGGGAGTCTTCCACGAATGCCCCATTTATGGAGGGTACGGAGAATTCCGTATCTCCAGCAAGTGTCGTAAGCCTTCTCCAGGTCAAAAAACACAGCTACCGTTTGGCTCTTACGTAGAAAACCATCCATGATGTGCGTGGATAACGAGACTAGGTGGTCGACCGTTGAACGGTAGCGACGAAAACCACACTGAACGTTAGATAGAAGGTGTTGTGATTCTAGCCACCATGTCAAACTCCCGTTTATCATACGCTCCAGCACCTTGCAAAGGCAACTGGTGAGGGAGATCGGACGATAGCTGGAAGGCAGATGGGGATCCTTTCCAGGTTTTAAGATGGGGACAATGGTGGCCTCGCGCCAAGCGGACGGAAAAGTTGCTGTGCGCCAGATATGGTTATATACTTGCAAGAGAAAGTGCTTATCTGCTGAAGACAGGTGTTGCAGCATTAGGATGTGGACTCCATCCGGCCCCGGTGCGGAAGACCTGGAACAGACCAGGGCCCGCTCCAGCTCTTGCATGGTAAAGAAGGCGTTATAACACTCACGGTTCAAGGAGTGGAAGGAGAGTTCATGACTCTCAGCCCGGTGTTTGATGGGCAGAAAGTCCGCGGAATAATGGGAGGAGCGAGAGACATCAGCAAAAGCACCTCCCAGGGCATCAGCAACCGCTCTAGGGGAAACTATGATGTCGTTGTTAACCCGCAGGCCAGGCACAGGAACACGAGAAACTTTGCCGGCCACGCGTCGCAGCTTGTTCCAGATCACAGAGGATGGTGTGAAGCGGTTAAACGTCTCCACAAAGCGCTGCCAGGACGTCCTCTTGCTAGCCTGAATTACGCGACGGCCATTGGCTCGTAAGCGCTTAAAAGTGACCAAGTTATCCAGAGTAGGATGGCGCTTAAATGCCCGCAGTGCTGCCCGACGTGCACGCACCGCCACCCGGCATTCGTCGGTCCACCAGGGAACGGGTAAACGCCGAGGTTGGGCTGACGGGTGAGGTATAGCACGTTCGGCGGCAGAGGTGATCACAGATGTAACGTGCTCTACCATCTAGTCAACGTCTTCCGATACACGGGAGTCGAAAATAGCCAGGCTGCAAAAAAGAGGCCAGTTCGCTTTCTGTAGCTGCCAGGTGGGTACACGGGACGGTGGTGTATAATTCGAAAGCAGGTTAATCAGGCAAGGAAGGTGATCGCTGGAAAATGTGTCCGAGACGACGTTCCAATGAAAACGATGAGCAAGCTGTGCCGAGCAAACAGATAAATCCAGGGGAGAAAGGGTGCTGGTTGAATCAGAGATAAAGGTAGGTTCGCCTGTGTTGAGAAGAGAGAGTTGGTTCTGAAGAAAGAATTCGGCTAGGTGCTTCCCCCTTACGCAAGCCCTAGGTGATCCCCAAAGGGGGTGATGGGCGTTGAAGTCCCCCACAAGCAAGAAGGGTGTCGGGAACTGGGACACTAGATCCGAGAGGTCCGAAATGGAAAAGGGAGAAGAAGGCGGTAGATATACGGAACATAAAGTAAAAGAAAGGCCTGGGAGTGTTAGAGAAACGGCAACGGCTTGCAATGCACTAGAGAGTGGAAGAGGTTGGTAAAATATATCGTCTCGAATTAAAAGTAGAACACCCCCATGTGCAGGAGAACCGGGCTCCGGTGGTAAGTCAAATCTCACCGGGGTAAAACCCAGGAAAGGTGAAAGTATCCTGCTGTTGAAGTTTCGTCTCCTGTAGACAGAAAATACTGGGGGACAGCGAATTACGCAACAATTGCAGCTCAGATTTACGCCTGCGCACGCCACGTGCATTCCACTGTATAATGGACATCCTGGGGCGAATGGAAAAGTCTGGTCACTAGAATCACTTGGTCGGCGGCTGTCGTTTTAATTTGCCCTTCTGATTCCGCGTGGGACTCGGGCTTTTGGGAGCACTTGCGTCGTGCTCCATAGGCTCCTCAGATGGAGGAGGGTCCGGGTCACTGGATATCATAGTGAGAGGCAGAAAACTGTTGCCAATACTTAAGGCTGGAGGGGAAAGCCCCTTCACGCGACTGCGCCCCCTGGTATCTTGGGAGCCAGGGCGCCGGGGAGGTGAAGGGGAGCCAGCCGGTGCGGCACACCTGCCGCTGGTGGACGCCGGAGGGTCCTTAAGGAAGTCTGATCTCTTGGGTGAAACTTTAAATTTTCGGGTCGCGGTACTGACAGAAACAGTTTTGGAGTGGGCGGTAGCGGAAGTTGGCAGTGCTACAGGAGGAGCCACGGCGGAAGGTGCGGGGCAAGTTTGAGTGCCCATGTCACGCTTTGGTACTGGTTTGGAAAGAACAGAACTAAAAGTACCAAACTTCAGGAGAGAGGGCTGGCGAGCTTGATGGCGTTTGCGGGCTTCCGAGAAGGATAGATGTTCTTTCACACGCAGCTCTTGGATCGCCTTCTCATCCTGGTATCGCGGACAATCGCGAGAGGTCGCCGGGTGGGGACCTTGGCAGTTTACACAACTGGGAGCAGATGGACAAGCTCCGTCATGATCGTCCTTTCCACAGTTGGCACACACCGCGACAGCAGCCTTGCAAGAGGTCTTAGTATGACCATAACGTTGGCACTGGTAGCAACGCATAGGCCGTGGAACATACGGGCGGACAGGAATAACTTCATAGCCTGCCTTGATCTTCTGAGGCAGGTCGAGTCGATCAAAGGTAATGAAGAGCGTGCGGCTTGGAACCAGAACACCATCACGCTTGACTTGAACACGGTAAACGTCCGTGACACCCTCGTCCGCAAGATACCGTTGTATCTCCTCCTCCGGCATACCGTCCAGCAGGGGGCTGGTGATGACGCCCTTGGAAGAGTTGAGGCTCCTGTGTTTCTCTACACGGATGGGGTATCCGTGTAGGAGTTTTGCCTTTAATAACTTCTCAAACTGCGTGGCACTGTAACTCTCGACTAACAGGGAACCGGAACGTAGGCGGGTACAGGATTTAACTGGACCGGCGATTTTGTCTAGACCCGACTGAATAACAAAAGCGTTTACCTTAAGGAAAGATTGACCCTCTTCTGTACGGTGAATTACTAGGTAACGCGCAAATGACGATACGTGTACCTCTTTTTCATCAGTTACTTGTTTTCGTTTTTTCGGTGTAAGTGTAGCCATAAATAGCTGAAAATAAATTTCATCCCCCAGTACTCCCCACCCACCACGGAGCCCAACAAGGGGTCATCCCACTGGGATGACAGGGCTATACAGGGGATATAGCGGGCTCGCCGTCCCACTCACCCTGGAGTTCAGTGTAACACCTTGTCCTGGCCGATTGATTAGGGGTGGGTTAGTCCCTAACCTCCCGTTTAGCTGAAGCAGTAGCCAAAGTGGTATATTGGTAATGCGCACCCTTCCCGAATTCAGAAAAACACTGTTACGAGCTCAGATACGCATCCCTCAACCACCAGGACAAACATTTCCACCGACACGGGTCTCCACGCACGGCCTACACGTGGGTGGGCCTGTTGACCGTCTCCCTCAACCACGAAGAGGAGCCCACACGAGGGAGACTGTTGGCTCGGGACCCCGGGATCGCCAATACCCGTACCTACCGTAGTAGGCCCCTGGGGGGACGGGCAGGGAGGAAAAAACTTAAGGAGTATTGTTGAGTTCTTACAGAAAGTGAAAGAAAAATGGGACAGAAATGTAAAGAATATAAGAAAGGAAGACGATGGGGAAGAACGGGACTAATTAAGTAACAAGGAGAGGTGGAGTTTTAGAGCTACCTGGTAGAGCAGAAGACCAGGGTGTCATGTAAGCCAAGGTAGCAACAAGGTAAAGACAAATAAATGTAGCCTAAATTTGTAAATTGACAAATTTTAGAATATGCACAGTTAAAATCTAATCTAATTTAACGCGTGCATTATACAATATTTTAGACAGTCTTGAATATTTATAGATGTTTTGTAGGCTACAAATGTTTTATCTCTTCCACGGTCATGATATTTATTTGTCTTGCGTAGCATGAGTGTTGAGAAGATGACTTTGAGAAAACCACATAATTCTATAGGTACATAAGGCAGGTAGTGCAAACAATAAACAGACGAAAATTATGTAAACAGGACGCTAATGCACCCATAATTAAAACAAACTTTATTAAGAAATGCTTATTGGCTGGTGCTGTATTGATAAAGATGTCAATTTTTTGTTCAGACCTACGTTTCAAAAATGCTGTAAGTTTGTAGAAATTTGCTGATCACATGGTTCCTGTTTACATTAAGACCCAGTTTACCATCGAGTAGATGGCCCACAATGTAGAAGATGCCCACATTTCACTTTTTCTTCAAAGAGCACTAGCAACACAATTTCAGTCTATTTATATGTTCTTTACCTTGCTCAAATACAGAACCGCGTATTCGTTTCGTGATTTTTGGGTAACAGTTCTCTTTTCGCTCTCTCTGATGCTTGCAAAATATCAATAGCTGTATGGTTCTTAGTCACATTTAAATGTCAACCCCCAATTTATACTATCTACTAACAAACGTCTAAACTGATACTTTTTGGTTTAGGCGGCTTCAAAATGTACTCTTTCAGCAGTCTCACAATTTTGATTTTGCATGGAAAAGAGATCATTCCGTATTCGCTATACGTAGGAAAAACGGCAAAAAATCACAGTTTTCAAACTTGCACCGTATCTAACTGCTTATTCCAGGGTGTTGTGAAAAGTTTCCGACCTCAACATGAAGATGTCAGCACTCGTAAGCAAAAGCTACTGCATTTTGCTGCCCATAAGTTGAAAGTTACTCACCAAAGTTTCAGCCACTTTGGACGCTCAGTTGTTATGTAACAGTCCTTTGAGTGTTGATATGAGTGTTTTTATGAAAATGGAAAAATCGAGTATCCAGCTGTCATTTAATATTTACTGTTGAAAGGCAATACGTCTAAGCAAATCAAAGATGAGTTGTATTCTGTGTATGGGGACCCTGCACCAACATTTACCATAGTGAAATTTTGGGCAGCTGAGCTTTAACATAGCCGCAAGAGATTGGGAGACGATGAACGTTCGGGACGTCCAAGAACTACAACTACGACGAAAACATCACCAATGTTCACCAAATGGTGCTAGACGACCAAAGAATTAAGGTGAGAGAGATAGCAGAGGCTATGGACATGTAAAAGCAACGTGTTCGTCACATATTAAATGAACAGTTAGACATGAGAAAGCTGTCCACGCATTGGGTGTCGCGTTTGCTCACGTTAGATCAAAAACTTGTTCGGATTAACATTTCCAACGGTCTGTATCCGCAGTTTAGGCGCATTAAAACCCAGTTTTGGGGCCAATTAAATATTTAGGTGTAAACTTAGATACCCCATTATACGCCCGAAATAAAAATACAGTCCAAACAGTGGACTGCCAAGGGGGGAACCGGTTCCAAAAAAAAAATCATAAGCTGTTTTTCTTTTGGCTGTGAAACTGATGGCGACTGCTTTTTGGGATAGCAACGGAGTTATTTTAATCGATTATCTTAAGAAAAGGAACAACAATGACAGGAGCATACTAAGCATCATTACTTGACAAGCTGAACGCAGAAGTTGCGGAAAAACGGCCACATTGGCAGAAAAATAACCCTGGTTCAGCAAGACAACGCATCGTCCCACACCTTAGCGGCTGCAATGGCGAAAATCCACGAATAATGGTTTGAACTGTTTGACCTACTACCTTGCTCAGCAGATCTAGCCCCAAAACGACTTCTTGTTCTTCCCTCATTTGAAAATGGCGCTCTCAGGACAGATATTGTCGTGAAATGAAGAGGCAATCACCTTCGTGAATAATTGTTTTGCAGAGAAAAACGCCGAGTACAATTTGGGTGGGTTACAGAGATGGGAGCATCGCTGGGAGAAGTGTGTAGAGTCACAAGGAGACTGTGTTGAAAAACGCCGAGTACTATCTGGACGGGTTACAGAGATCGGAGCATCCCTGGGAGAAGTGTGTAGAGTTACAAGGAGACTATGTTGAAAACGCCGAGTACTATTTGGACGGGTTACAGAGATCGGAGCATCCCTGGGAGCAGTGTATAGAGTTACAAGGAGACTATGTTGAAAACGCCGAGTACTATTTGGACGGGTTACAGAGATCGGAGCATCGCTGGGAGAAGTGTGTAGAGTTACAAGGAGACTATGTTGAAAACGCCGAGTACTATTTGGACGGGTTACAGAGATCGGAGCATCCCTGGGAGAAGTGTGTAGAGTTAAAAGGAGACTATGTTGAAAACGCTGAGTACTATTTGAACGGGTTACAGAGATGGGAGCATCGCCGGGAGAAGTGTGTAGAGTTACAAGGAGACTATATTGAAAAACGCCGGGTACTGTTTGGACGGGTTACCGAGATGGGACCATCGCTGGGAGAAGTGTGTGCAGTTACAAGGAGACTATGTTTAAAAACGCCGAGGATTATTTGGACGGGTTACGAAGATGGGAGCATAGCTGGGGGAAGTGTGTAGAGTTACAAGGAGACTGTTGAAAAATAAAAATAACAAAAATATGAAAAAATCCTTGTATCTTTATTAGATCGGAAACTTTTCACACCAGCTATGTATCTAGCAGAAACAGCAAAAAAATCAGTTTTGAAACTTGCACCGTGCCTAGTTTATAACTAAACATATTATGCAAGAGTTACTCGACTTCTTAGGAACTTGTAGGTATACACACTTCATAAATCATATTTATCTTTCAGCTGTATTCTTCTGTCAATTTATTTAACTCAAGCAATTTTAACGTTACCTAAAAAAACTGAAGCTTGAAGTGCTAAAGTGGAGAGTTCATATTAAGAAGCAAATTTAGAAATATTCCTCTACTCACTAAATTGGACAAAGGGGTACAAATTCAACCAAAGAGCTCGGCAAATATGTACACTTCACCTGTATTACTTAATTTATATTTAGACGATATTCCGAAAGAATTAAGTAACTTCTAAATGATGAAAGAATGTCAGCTCGTAGGAAAATATATAGTTTTTATATTTGTGGGTCCAAGAGTGGCCTCATACTGGAAAAAGCATAAATGCAGAATTTCAAGGCACCACCGACACTTGTCAAAATGTCGAGGAGTGTGAGAGCTTTCAGCACCGGAAACGTTAAAGACGTGGAGCGTTCCAAAAATTGACGATGGTAATAATAAGCAAAATGCATCAGAGAACATGTCGTCAATTGTCGGATCTGCATAGATTATAGCTATAGAAGAACGAAAACTGGTGTCCTAGAAGTATAACGGGTAAAATGCAGAAAATACATTTATAGCCGCGCATGGAACTTTTGCTATATAATGCGCAGTGGGTTATATGCATATATAGCGTGATCCATTTACACCCGAACCACTTCAATAGGCCATAAGTTTCAAACAGTAATAGGACACATGTGCAGCGTTGGTAAAATATGATACACAATTAGGAGATTATATTACACTATATACATCTCAGAGAAAAAGTTGGAAGTGTCCTCCACCAGCATCTATACATGTTTGTACTCGTCTCACCATATTCTCTGAAGTTTTGCAGACATGATATCGAATTGAGAGAAGGTTATTTCCAGCAAGATGCAGCAACGAACCATACATCCAATGATACCATGGGACTTGTAACCAGTTTTATTTTAAGTTAATTAGAGCCAACTTAAAAATGCAATGCCACGGCCGGAATTTGAAACACGGATCTCCTGGTTTCCGTCCGGGGGCTCTAACCCCTTGAGCTACCATGGCCAACATGCCGACGCGACATTAAACTCTCCAAATGACAGATTATAGTTTCCCGGTAGACCACTTTGAGTACTGATATATGAGTTACACATGTGTGGCAACGTACTAGTAAGTACTTAAATACCAGGATTTTTATCGCTGAATATTTTAATTGTAATTTATATTGAGGAGTTAATCCCTAAGGATTTAATTTTGGACATGGTAGGTCAAGGGTTTAGAGCTACTGTACGGAAACCAGGAGATCCATGTTTCAAATCCCGGCAGTGGCACTGAATATGTTAGTTGGCTCTAATAAATAAAAAATCATCCATATACCGGAGTAATTTATTTAAAATGATCAATTAATTAATTATAAAGTTGTATTGTGGCGTATAATGCGTAGATCTGATTTACTTCTTGTATCATGTGTATGTATCTGCGAATTTGTTTCAAATTGAGCAAGTACAATTCTTGTCCTAACTAGAGCTTCATATATATACACACAGGGTAATGGAAGTATTTTTAGTAGTTTAAAATATGGTTTACAGTTGGTGGTGAAAGGAATATTTACTATATAACGAATAGCCCTTTTCTGCGGTCTAAATATTTTTTATACATCTTTAGCATTTCCCCAGCTAAGTATACCATAAGATATTACAGAATGAAAATAAGCAAAATAAATAATTCTAAACACATTTGTGTTTACAGACTCCCTCATTGATTTAATAACGAATGTAATTCTGCTTAGTTTCGATTCTAGTTGCTGAATTTGTTTTTCCCATTTTAAATGTTCATCTAACCATATTCCTAGAAATTTGGTATTTGATTCATAGAGTAGTGATTTATTCCCTAAATATATACTTGGGAACTGAGCAGTGTTATTTAATTTGTGGTGAAAGCCTATAGCTACTGATTTTTCTACATTTATTTTTAGCTTATGTTTTAAAAACCAATTGACAATTTTTTAATTAAAAGTATTATTATAGCTTAATACCTCTTTCGAGGTTTTCCCAGTGATTAATATGCTTGTATCATCCGCAAAGGGTGTCAAATTGATGTTCTCACCCGTTTTATTTAAACCTAGACCTAACTCATTAACATATAAGAGAAATAAAATTGGGCCCAATATTGAACCCTGGGGCACACCTTGCTGTACTATTTTCTCTGAAGATGTTTTACTTTGAATTACACCTAAGTTTTTATCTACATAGTCTAGCTGTACAAATTGACGTCTACGTTCCAGATATGACCAGAAGCATTCGTAACATATTCCTCTAGTAACTTTTGCAAGCAACTTATCCAGTAGAATGCTATGGTCTCCAAGATCAAATGCCTCTGTGCTTCCTTATGAGATAGTATTACTCGTAATAGGGAAGTACAGCAGGTTAAGGAGCTTTATGCAATATACCGGGCCATTTTACACGTACGTCAACGTAAGTTAGGGGACTGCTTAATCCTGAGTGATTCCCTAAGTGCACTTCAAAGCCTACGTCAGCTGTACAACTACCAGCCTATTGTGCAGCGTATCCAGGATGTCCTCCACGTTTTACACGCTTCTGGCGGTAACGTGGTGTGTGCATGGATCCCTGGTCACGTAGGCTTGCGGGGGAATGCAACGGCGGATTCAGCAGCTAAGACGGCTACCATGAAGCCCAGGGTTCGAGTACCATCTGTGACATCGGAAGATTTTAGAGCTGTATTCCAGAGAGCTGTACAAACCTACTGGCAGGAGGAGTGGTCCGCTCTCCGCAATAATAAACTCAGATCTGTGAAAGAACTTTCGATTCCCTGAGTTACCTCCAGTCATTCATCTCGTCGTGAGGAGGTAAGTTTGGCTCGGTTACTCATTGGGCACTGTTTTACTCATAGTTTTCTATTTAGAAAGGAGCCTGCTCCACTGTGTCCGTTTTGCTGCAAAGCGTTATCTGTACAACACGTGCTGCTAGAGTTTTTTCACCTAGCAGACCTTAGGACGTCTCTGCAGCTGCCGGACAGCTTTGCAGAAATGCTAGCGGATGACAACAAAGTATTTGAGAGAGCTTTTAGGCTCCTTTATAGGTTAGATTTTAGAATTTAGTGAAGAGAACTTTTTGCCGTTTAGGTTTACATTTCTTCTTATTTTATTTTGGTTTTTGTTACGTGAGTGCATTTTTGTAGGTTTATTTACACTTTAATACAGTTTTAGAGCCATTTATATCTGGCTTTTGCCATGAATAACCTCTGCATTTGACCACCCTTATACACGTATCATCAGTAGGTTTAGATTACAGTCAAATATTTTAAGAGATAATGAACTGAAATTTCGTCCTCTTTGGATGACCGAAAGAAGAGAGGCTTGAAAGGAAGTTTAACTATTGCAAACTACAAACAAATAATGAGGAATATATCGGAAACCATTAAATCCACAAAGAGAACTCCATCTATACCCTACCATAACTCCAATGGTCATATCGGTGGTGTGTTCATCTTTGGAATGTATTGCTTATTGGTAATAGTATTATCTCAAAAACATTGGCTTTACTTTACCTTTCAACTTTAAATCACACGCTGTCATTTTTATAAATTTTGGAGAACATATGTTATAGGTTAGGTTACATAAAAATATCGAAGTTCCCATTCAGGAATAAAAGTGGCTGTACATTATATATTAGTCCGGTGCTTTGTAGATTAAGTCACAAAAATTTTGTGCCTTAACGAGATATGTATTTTTGTATGGTAGCATTTCCTGAATCACTGTTTGTCAGTTATGTAAAACTCATTCAGAATGAAGAACATTTGGAAGGCATTCCCAGAGAATTGAAGATAATGTACTTAGGTTGATGATGATGACGATGATGATGATGATGATGATGATGGTGGTGATGATGGTGATGATGATGATGATAGTTGGCACTACAGGCCATATTGACCTCTTGAACGTGAGGCAGACACGCTACCACCACGCTACCGAAGCGGGCAAGAAGAGTGTGTGTACTTCGGAAGTTATTCACTGAAAATTTAATATATTTTTTATGAAAAGCATGTAGTTATTTATTACAGACATTTTGAGAGGGTTAAAAGTCTAAACTTTTTTTATAAAGGCTAGTTTAAACTACAATTATCTCTTGAAATGTTACTGCTATTAAATATATTTTTATTCATCTGACATTTTGTTTTTTATTTATGCCATTCAGAATAGCATAATAGCACACTAACGCCCAATTTCACCAACAGATTTTAAAATCGATGTTAAAAAATGTAAAGTAACTACTGTAACAGGGCTAACAAAGCTGTTAAATTTCTTGCACTTCACCAACCTGTTTTCTGAACATGTTAACAAACACGTGTTATCGCCAAGAAACTTGGAACTATTTCAGCTACAGAAGACCCTGTATGAATCGTATTATTTACCGAACGTACTGCGATGCGCTTTTGTTTTCATTGTCGCCTTCACACAGCTGAAAAAAATGACGGCTAAACAAAATGGTAAACAAAAGCCATGAAACAAATTTTTCATCGATGGAGAAAGAATTGTTAATTGAATTGGTGACGAGGCATAAGGCTATTTAGTGGAAAATAGGAGGGTGGATGCGGTGAATGTAAAAGAGAAAGATGTTACGTGGGAAAAATTGAAAACGAATTTAATACAAATTTATGTGTCATCACTAGAAACACGAAACATGAGTATTACGTAAATTTAAAACCAGGTGCGAAGAAGTACATATAACGAGTTACTTGAACGTTTCAAGACGGGAGGTGGACAGTGTATTATCCACATAATTCAGTGAGTTATAAAATCACAAAGTTATTAATAATTGAGGCAAAGGCGAGATCGGCATATTCCTTTCGATGCATGTTCTAAATCAGTATTACGTAAATTTAAAACTCGGAGCGAAAGACCCGTGACGAGTGGCTTGAACGTTTCAAGACGGCAGGTGGACAATGTATTATCCACATAATTCAGTGAATTATAAAATCGCAAAGCTATTAATACTTGAAGCAAAGGCGAGATGGGCATATTATCTTCGATGCACGTTCTAACCTCTCTTGTTATTCCGCAATAACCTTTATAGCACTTGTTTGGACAGTCTATACCTCTGTAGAAAATTTTCGTTTGATAGATACTCAAAATAATTTCTCCTCATAGGCCTTACTCTATTACGAATGTCATTTAGACGGTCTTAAATATAGCAAATCGAGATCAACAGCTGCGTTCATGCACATCATCTTGACTATTTACAACTGTTAAGGACTTAACATAAGACATTTGGCTTGTTAGTTTAACAAAAGATTTAACACGAGTGTTAAGCTAACACTTGTTGGTGAAATGCAATTTTTTGTTAAAACTATTATTAAACAATTGTTGTGTTAACATCTGTTGGTGAAATCGGGGATGGCCGCGTCGTGGCTCAGTGTTTAGACCACTTGGCTCTCACCAAGGCGGCCCGGGTTCGATCCCAGGCGACCGCAAAGTGAGATTTGTGGTGGAAAACACGGCGTCGGGGCGGGTTTTCTCCGGGACCTCCGGTTTGCCCCGCCCTCTCATTACACCGGTGCTCCATCTTCATCTCATGTATCATCAGTTTCATCGCCTGCGGTGCCGCATGTGGTAAAAGTGGGTGTTAAACACTACACACCACTCGTGAAATCGGGCATAAGACTTTTTGAAAATATATGCCTTTTAGAATCGTGGGATTTCAAAACCAGTATTTCCCTTGAGATCTACAACATGGACTTGTTTCTCTATGCTATTCCTGCCCTATTTCCTCGGTATCTATGGATCAAAGTACAGGATATTCCACATCAGCTTTCGCAACTAGAAGGTTGAAAAGCCTTTCTTGCATATTTGATCCGGCATTGATCTGCTAAGAAGCTTCCCATTCTGCTGCAAATTAAGAAGCTGTAGAATTTCAGAGAAACGACTTCCGCTTCGGTACAAAATGTAACAGTGGTATAGAAGTTAATATCCGGCGCTAGTTTCGAAAAGCCATGAAGAGAGGCAAGTTTTGAAGGACTCTCCACAGTTGTTAATACGAGCCGACAGGCACCACTCTGTTGAAAGAGCAAATTTACACTTTAATTACAAATCTCAACCACTTGATGCACAAATGGAACATTTTGTTGAGCACTTCAGGGTACCTAATTATATATCCCTCGCTACCTTGCGCATGCTAGTTTAAGTTAAACGAGGTCAATATTCAGTTAACTGATCAGTACTTACTCATCAAACGACACATTTCAATGGCTGCATTCATTTTGAACTGGGGACCGTTGACATTTAATTCTCATATGTCTACGTTCAGAACGTCAGCAACATACAGTGATGGTCCTTATGCTTTTATGTCCTGTAGTACGTAATTTTAGTAACAAGAAGTAGTATTGCCTTCCACCCAAAATCTTGATACTCACGTTTTAATAAAATCCATGATTTAACGTCTCCCTAATTCAAACAAACCGTTTTTAGTAACAAAAGGAATATCAAAGAGTAGAGCCAGACTGAAAAATTCAATGCCATAGCCAGGATTTCAACCACGGATCTTCTGGTTTCCGTCCAGCCACTCTAACCATTTGAGCTACTATGACCAACATGCTGACATGACATTAAATTCTCCAACTGACTTGTGTTCCTCCCGGTAAACCACTAGGAGCTCTCATAAACACATGAGACAACTAACTTAATGGCGACTTTACTATGCTGTAAGTACTTTAAGGTCCGGGCTTTATAGTTAACCACTAATAAGTCTACAACAACCGTTTATTTTTATATATCTGATACAAAATACTCCTTCGGCAACGAAAAAAATCGATACCAAATATTATTTGTGTTCAGCATATTTTAAAAGCCCAGCACGAACGTTAAATATTGAATAACAAAAAAACATTACGGGGTTAACGTTAACGTAGAAAGGGAAAATGAAATTACTTCTTGTAAAATTTCTGTAGCTTAACACTTATTGCTCTGCATACTTCAAGATATTCATTATCTTATAGTAGTTACAAGTGATTATAGTAGACAAAGTGAAATGTTTTACATACACGACTTTCTCTGCTCTTGTACAAACACTTTTTGCTCTATTTACTTCAAGATAACCATTATCTTATTGCAGTTACAAGGGAATATAGTAGACCTTAAGTCATAGTCGAATGTTTTATATACATGGCTCTCTGTACTCTTGCACAAAAACTTATTGCTCCACCTACTTCAAGATAACCATTATCTTATTGTCGTTACAAGAGAATACTTTAGACTTTAACTGATAGTCAAGGCATGTTTTTTAAGTCAGTACCGTTTGTCGATTCCGCCGCCGCAGCACTACCAATGGCGTTCCGCGCATGCGCGCTGGTTACCTACATCTCTTGTCTACGCACTGACGTCATTACAGTCTGATTCTTTATTGTATACGTTGGTTACTGAGTGTTTAAGATGCCTCCAACAATCGCGAGTCCCGCCGATTGTGAAGTACGGGCTGTTATACGATTTCTTAGTGCTAAAGGTGTAAAACCGATCGATATTCATCGTGAGATCTGTGAAGTTTACGGAAAAAACATTATCAGTAAAGAAATGGTAAGGAAATGGGTGAGAGCATTTAAAGATGGCCGCACAAATGTGCATGACGAAGTACGGAGCAGGCGTCCTTCGGTCGTTACTGAAGATTTTGTGAAGAAAGTGGACGAAAAGGTGAGAGAAAACAGACACTTTACAATTTCATCATTGTGCGACTATTTTCCTCAAAATTCTCGTAGTGTTTTGTATCGCATTGTGACCGAGAACTTGAAGTACCAGAAATTGTGTTCAAGTTGGGTTCCGAAAATGTTGTCGGATTTGTACAAAACCTAACGTTAAGCAGTGCATTGAACTTCCTTGAGCGGTACCAAAATGAAGGTGAAGATTTTTTAGACCAAATTGTTACTGGTGACGAAACATGGGTGGCCTACGTCACAGCAGAGTCGAAACAACAATCCTTGGAATGGCGACATTCATTATCACCCACAAAAGTGAAGTTTAAGCAAACAATTTCTGCCCGGAACGTCATGTGCACAGTTAATTGGGACAGAAAAGGAGTATTGCTAGTGGAATTTCTGCCTCGTAATGAGACAATCAATGCAGCGTCTTATTGTGGGACATTGAAAAATCTGCGCCGTGAAAACCAGAACAAAAGACGTGGCAAGTTGAGTAAGGGTACCGTTTTGCTGCATATCAATGCCCGTCCACATATGGCTAATCGGACAAAAGATCTCATCAAATGTTATCAATGGGAAACTCTAGATCATCCTCCATACAGCCCTGATCTGGCGCCCAGGGACTACCATTTGTTGTTGCACTTGAAGAAACATCTGGACGGTCAGCGTCTTCAAGACAATAACGTAGTCCAAACAGTTGTGATACAGTGGTTAACACGTCAGGCGGCAGAATTTTATGAGGAGGGTATTCAAAAACTGGTGCCACGTTATGACAAGTGCCTCAATATTCACGGAAATTATGTAGAAAAGTAGATTAAGATACAGGCTTTCATGTAAAAATAAAATTATTGCGATATCTATGCACCTCTTTTTTTAATTCCAAAACGGTACATGGCTCGCTCTGCTCTTTTAGAAACACTCATTGCTCTATCAACTTCAAGATAATCATTATCTTTTTGTCGTTACAAGGGAATACAGTAGAACTTAAGTGACTATCAAATGTTTTATATTGTCGCGAACACAATGTTGATTCGAAGCCGCGCGAGGTTGAAGTTCTAAGAGACGGGCAGTGGAGTGCGGAGATAAAAGCTCGCCGAAACGGTGGGGGAAGGAGACGGATTTCTGGACAGTTTGTCTTTCTTTTAGCGCCGTCTTGATTGCAAACATTCCGGAGTAGGAGTAAGCAATAAAAGCCGGATCTTCACGAGTCAGTTGGAGAATTTAATGTCAGGTTGGCACGCTGGCTTCAGTCGCTCAATGGTTAGAGCGGCTGGACGGAGACCAGGAGATCCGTGGTTTAAATCCCGGCTATGGCATTGAAGTTTTCGGTCTGACTCTACTCTTCCATAGTGCGTCCTACACACGGTTAGTGTGAAAGGACAATGAATTTCCATCTCAAAAAATGTTTGGTTTCTTAAGAGGAATGAGTGAAGAAGTTAATTTGATAGCATTTATTAGGGTGTATTTGATGCAGAGTACATCATCAGTAATTGAATAAGTTTTGTGCTTTGAAGTATTGGTATTTGATATCGGTTAAAAATATTATAGATCTGTCTGCCACACACGCGGATGAGAAATGCAAACGTTTTTCTATTAATGCTAGCTTTTCGTAGAACAAAGGCTATTTCACTGAAGAGATCTGGTGCTGATCTGAAAGCAATATATACTCAGGCAACGGAGTCGAACCTTTCGAACCTTTGGTCGATTAAGCTGGCAGCGGCGGGAATTTGCATGTAGAATTAAAGTTGGGGGAACTTGGCGGTGTGGCCAAAATGGGAATTTTCGCATCTGGTGTTGGCTGCCCCAGAAGTCTCTCGAGAAACCTTGAAGTGGCTCGATAAACTGTTTCTGGCGGGAGCTAGAGTCATTCCACAGTTCAAACCTTAGCAGGTACGCAGTACTTTAATTCTTTAAACACCCTACATGGCGTTAACTGAGAAGAATCGAGCGACCTTGTGTTTTTAGTCGATTACTCTGGTCGGTAGCTAAGTACTGGATCTGTTTATCTGCCACATTTTTCTATTCTTTGGACCGGAGTGGACTAGACTACGCTACGGAGTAGGTTCGGCATGGAGTTCAGAAACCTGGCCTATTGTAACTATGCCCCCAAGTGGGATAACCCTGGGAGGAAGTATGAGGCAAAAGGAGATTGGAGGCAGCCGTCCCAAGAAGTCACACTGTGCAGAGGGCAGGGTCCCTGTGCTATACCAGTTGAAAGCTCCTATCAGGACAGAATAACCGGTAATCCATCCTATGAAGTGCTGATCGACGAACCACAACGGTTTCGGAGACCACTCAACCGGAGGAAGAAAGAAGTATTACCAATATCATCCTGCTATGCAACGTCAAGCCCAGCAGATGAGAAATGATATGAAAGGATACTGGAGATGAAATGGAGATAAAGATGGGTGAGGTTGATCGGCCACGGGAATTTATTAAGGTAGGTCTCACGTGTTTATGAGAACTCCTAGGTGGTTTACCGCGAAAAACAGGAGTCAGTTGGAGAATTTAATGTCATATCGGTGCGTTGGCCATAGTGGCTGAATAGTTTAGAGCGGCTGTACGGAGACAAAAGATCAGTGGTTCAAATCCCGGCTATGGCATTGAATTTTTCAGTCTGGCTCTATACTTCCATACTTTAGCTTACACACGGCCAGTGTGAAGGAACAATTAATTTCCATTAATTGACATAATAGTGGTTAAATATGATGCCCGGGCCTTAAAGTACTTACACGTTGTAAGTCGCCATTAAGGTAGTTGTCTCATGTGTTTACGAGAACTCCTAAGTGGTTTACCGGGAAAAGCACGAGTCAGTTGGGGAATTTAATGTCATATCGGCACGTTGGCCATAGCAGCTCAATGTTTAGAGCGGCTGGACTACAACAAGAAGATCCGTGGTTTTAATCCCGGGTATGGCATTGAATTTTTCAGTCTGGCTCTACCTTTCCATACCTTGCTACACACGGCCAGTGTGAAGAAACAATTAATTTCCGTTAATTGACCTAATAGTGGTTAACTATGCAGTCCGGGCCTTAAAAGTACTTACACGTTATAAGCCACCATTAAGGTAGTTGTCTCATGTGCTTATGAGAACTCCTAAGTACTTTACCAAGAAAACACGAGTCAGTTGGAGAACTGAATGTCATGTCGGCACGTTGGCCAAGTAGCTCAATGGTATAGAGTGGCTGGACGGAGACCAGAAGATCCGTGGTTCAAATCTCGGCTATGGCACTGAATTTTTCAGTCTGGCACTACCCTTTCTTAGTGTCGCCGACACACGGCTAGTATGAAATAAAAATTAATTTCCATTAATTGACTGAATGGTGGTTAACTATAAAGCTCGGGCCTTAAAATTAGTTACACGTTGTATGTCGTCATTAAGGTAGTTAGTTGTCTTATGCCTTTATGAGAACTCCTAAGTAGTTTACCTGGAAAACCACGAGTCAGTTGGAGAACTGAATGTCATATCGGCACGTTGGCCTTAGTAGCTCAAGTGTTAGAGCGGCTGGACGGCAACCAGAAGATCCGTGGTTCAAATCCCGGCTATGGCATTGAATTTTTCAGTCTGGCTCTATATTTCCAAACTTGAGCTTACGCACGGCCAGTGTGAAAGAACAATTAATTTCCATTAATTGACCTAATAGTGGTTAACTATAAAGCGCGGGCCTTACAGTACTTACACGTTGTAAGTCGCCATTAAGGTAGTTGTCTTATGCCTTTATGAGAACTTCTAAGTGGTTTACCGGGAAAAACACGAATCAATTGGAGAACTGAATGTCATGTCAGCACGTTGGCCTTAGTATTTCGGCTGGACAGAGACCAGAAGATCTGTGGTTCAAATCCTGGCTATGGCATTGAACTTTTCAGTCTGACTATGTTTCCATTCTTTAGACTATACACGGCTAGTGTGAAAGAATTAATTTCCATAAATGCATTTATGAATAAATTTTTATCTTATTTGCTTATTTTTGGTGCTTATTTGTTTCATTTTTCATGCTTAAGGCCACTGGGAGGTTATTTTTACCCCAGAAAAGGCTAATTTTTTCAAATTTAAAATATTAATATATAGAAACCTAAACATTATCAGAAATTGAAATTCGGTATGATTAATGTATAGTGTTTTGGACCTTTAAATATTGTATAATATTTAAATTACGTTCACGTACGTCCATGCAAAAGGGGCATAAATCACACCGTGTGTCTGGAAAAAAATATTGCACCCTATATTTCAGGTGCACTTTACTTGTAGGAATTTAAAGCTACATGCACCAAGTTTTATTCTAAATAACCTAAGATACAGTTTTATAATATCAAGTAAACTACAATCACATATAGTGTATACTATGCACATAAAAAATTAATTAAGTTTGATTACAAAGGATAATATTTTGAAGGAGTGAATATTTGTTTTCATCCATTTTATAAATCACATGAATATAAATGTTAGTCAAATGTGTTCAAGGAACATTGACAAATAACCATTACAAATTTTGGATCAATATGTTTTATAGTTTTTGAGAAACCTGCACCTAAAGTATGAAAACTCAAGGTTTTGGGAAATCAGCAAGTGGGCGTATCATTACGCTGCCATGTTTAAATTGACGAATTAAAGGACTTTAATACCAGCTGACAAACTATGTTATATATCATTTTAAAGCTGAAGAATTATATAATTTTTAACATTAAAAACAAAAATGGATTTTTGAAACCTATCGTATCCCAGAGCCCTTAATTATTGGCTTATTTCCTCATTTGATTGTGCTTTCAAATTTGGGCTCTAATCATGATGTATTCTCAAATTTAAAATCTGTTTTTGTCGCTCTGAGCCATTTCTCAACTGTAGTGTCAGTATAGAAAATTAATAAAGTGTTGACTAAGCTCTTCATATTTTAATTTGTTGAGAATTTGCAAAACAATTCTGTAATCCTTTTCAGAAGTGATTGTTGAGAATAAATTCGTTGAAAAATTCTGTGAGTGCTGCATATTTGGTAAAACACGTAATCAGGGATGAAAAAAGTGACTGCATCACGGCGGTACATAGAAATCCGAAAGCGGCCGTCCTGTCTGCAGAAAGAATCTGGTATTGGATTCCTTCAGCAAGAGCTAATATCGGCAGCAGGTAGCTGGCATCCGCCCTTTTTCTCTCTCTCAGCGAGGAACGTAATCGAACAAAGGCCGAGCACGAAGAAAAAAAAACCTGTGCTAAATTCCAATTCAAGTCCATTGATGCCGGAACTGTAACGGTGCACAACAATCAATTAGAAAATCCTTTATGTGCCGTCTACCTTAATCAAATCAGAGAATACAAAACACAATGAGAGAGAGAGAGAACTTGTTTAATGTGCCACCTAACTACAGCTGACTTGGATGATGAGTTAACTTCCACGGTGGTGGAGACAAGCTGCAGGGGGTGTGCAAGAAACACCCTAAGCTGTCTTGCTCGGCGTTAACAGTCCAAAAACCCCTCCCCCAACACTTGTTGAGCTACAAACGGATTACGCAATAATTACATCCTGCAAGCAATCTGTCTTCATCAGAAAAACTGACTTTCAAGGGATTCCTAATGATGTCAACAGAAAAATACACGAAACTGTCGACTACAACACACTGATACGAGACACATGTAGTGGACCTTTAGCAAGAGATAGCTTTTTCTAATCCACTTTTCATTTCAGAGGACATAATTGAGTTACACAGTTATTCAAAAGCTGTTTACAATTTTAGTTCTCCTCACTATATTAGGGGAAATTTGAGAAAACTTTACATACGTAAAAATATGCCATTAACGTAGGGGAAATAAAGAGAGCATACCAGATTTTAACGTTAATGGGATAGATGTATTAAATGATAGGGACAAAGCTAATATATTAAATTCGCATTTTGTATCGGTTTTTCTTAAATCCGACGATAGTTCCGAACAGGAAATTGGGGAGAGTGGAGAAATGATTTTTCAAATAATGGCGCCCAAATTACGTAAAAGGATTAAGATGCTGCAAAACCGAAAATCAAGGGGACCAGACAATATACCTATTGAAATATTAAAGCTTGGGGGTGAAGCCATGATTCCCTATCTTATGCTCTTGTTCAACCTGTCAATTAACAACTGTGCCTTACCGGAAGACTGGAAAACAGCTATTATAGTTCCGATTTATAAAGGGGGTAATAAAACAGAAATAAATAATTATCGGCCAGTTAGTCTAACTTCAGTAGTATGTAAATTAATGGAGCATTTAATTGCAGAATATATACGGGAGGAGTTAGAAAATGAAAAGTGGTTTAATGAAGTGCAACATGGATTTAGACTTGGGTATTCGTGCGAAAGTCAAATTACTTCATTATTTCAAGATTTGGTAGATGAGGTAGATGCAGGGGGAAGAACTGATGCGGTGGTAATTGACTTTTATAAAGCTTTTGATGTAGTGCCAAATAGTTTACTTATTTGTAAGCTAGCTAATACAGGAATTGACAAACGCGTAGTATTATGGGTTAAACATTTTTTGAAAGGGAGAACGCAAAAAGTTAAAGTAGGTAAAGAGCTGTCCGATAGGGGAACCGTAAGTTCGGGTGTGCCACAAGGCTCAGTACTAGGGCCTTTACTGTTTCTCATTTTTGTTAATGACATTGCTGTTAATATTAACTGCCAGATAAGGTTGTTTGCAGACGATTGTATCATTTATAATAAAATTCGGAAAACAGTGCATGAAACCGCTCTTCAGGATGATTTAAATGAAATCTGTAATTGGGCTGCGGCTAACAAAATATCAATTAATGCCAAGAAAAGTAAGACCATTGTTTTTAGTAGAAGTAAGGGCAAAATTATTGTTAACTATCACATGGGAGGGGTGCAAATTCCACAGGTGGACAGCTGCAAATACTTGGGAGTGTACCTGGCAATTAATGCTGGATGGGACGAACAAGTAAATTCCACATCTAGGAATGCGTGGAAGGCATTACATTTCGTAATGAGAATATTGAAAAAGGAGAGCGCTAGGTCCAGGGAAATTGCCTACAAGGCCTTAGTGCGGCCGGTTATGGAATATGGAGTTGCATGCTGGGACCCGTATAGAGCTAACCAAATCGATCCGTTAGAAAAAATACAGAAGAGGGCAATAAAATTCATAAAAAGATGCAAGTATTTTGGGCCTATAAAAGGAGATAAGACTAAATGGGAGGAATTAAGAATTAGGCGTAAAAACCATAGGTTGGTGGCATTATTCAAAGCTAATGCTGGTGTAAAGGCATGGGTGGACGTTAGTGTAAGGTTAGATAATCCGGATTATTATGGACGAAACGATCATAGGTATAAAATTAAGGGTAGAAGATACAGAACCGATGTAGGAAAATATTCTTTTGTTAATAGAACCATTGAAGAATGGAATGAATTGCCTGTAGCAGTCTTTCAGGGCTGTCCCCTGTCGCTGAAGAAATTTAGAAAAAATCTAGATGGTTATAGTTTAACTTTTAAATTATAATGGTATATAATATGTAAACAGAGAAGTAATTAGATATGTTTTAAGTGACTAAAGTAAAAATAATATCATGTTTGTATTGTTTATTGTGCTTTTGTTGTAAATCTAGTATTTGTAATTTGATCTGTACTCTTAACTCTGCCACCGGGTAGTACCCAATTGCAGTGAATACACACGCACGCACGCACGCACTCACGCACACATACATACATACATACATACATACATACATACATACATACATACATACATACATACATACATACATACATACATACATACATACATACATACATACATACATACATACATACATACATACATACATACATACATACATACATACATACATACATACATACATACATACATACATACATACATACATACATACATACATACATACATACATACATACATACATACATACATACATACATACATACATACATACATACATACATACATACATACATACATACATACATACATACATACATACATACATACATACATACATACATACATACATACATACATACATACATACATACATACATACATACATACATACATACATACATACATACATACATACATACATACATACATACATACATACATACATACATACATACATACATACATACATACATACATACATACATACATACATACATACATACATACATACATACATACATACATACATACATACATACATACATACATACATACATACATACATACATACATACATACATACATACATACATACATACATACATACATACATACATACATACATACATACATACATACATACATACATACATACATACATACATACATACATACATAAAACACGTCTATCGGTAATAATGATGAATATATTGAAAACTTTTGGTTTTTACATTAAGAATCAAACTAAAAATATTTCAGTATAGAAATTACATTTATGGAAGTCTGAAAGTGGTTATCATTTGGAGTTCATTTCTTGATGTACACTACTTGGTTCCTAAATTAAACCAAAAGTTTCATCCTAATAGTTTAAGACTAATTTTTTTTTTATTTACGTCCTCCAACGTTAAGTCCAATCGGACGGTGAAAGAGTTGTGTGAAATGACAATCAAATGAGCCCGGGGCCCATGGAGCCTACAGTTACCTGACATTCGTCTTGAAGGATAAGGGGAATCCCTGGAAAAAACCTTATCCAGGTGATACTGAAATTAAGAATTGCAATGTATAAAGAATCATGATGGATGTCAAAGGAATGTTGGTTCTTATTTACAACACGTGCAAGGGCAGTTGAGTCGAAAAGCAGTTGTGGGTGAATAAGTTGTTTTAACAAAAGAAATGTAAGAGACAGTGTCCTTAGCAGATCTCTAGAGGATAGCCCTTGACTTGTTAAATAGGGTATTCTTTGAACCATTCATAATGGCGACAAAATACCCACAAAGAGAATCTTTGTGTGAAAAGAGGGTTTCCAAAAAGTGAAAGTTACATATACACCTACACGCGCAGCTGTGGATAACAGTCTTCGGCGTGGAGCCGATTAGAGCATTTCGTGGCTAGCAAGCCATTGAAACAGTCCGAGGCGTGAGGGCGATTAGAGCAGTCCTCTTGTTCTGTCTTGGGCCAGGCATACCAAAAAATGAGAAAATATTTGTCGGTTCATATATACGTGAGGAGCGAATAAAGTTTATCGAGTAATAAACATTCTGCCGTCAGTGGTCAGCAACTTCAATTTCGATGTTCTAAAAAAAGGAAGCAGTAAATAAATAAGTTGGAAACGGGCATTCCAGTGTCATTAAAATATCCTTCTCACACACATCCACGCATACCCTGTGAGAAACCTCATTATTTTACCCTGAGCCACACATTATAATAGCTTCAAAGTAGCATCAACGTGGAACCCTTGCCAAAATATACAATTCAGTTACACAGGTAACTCAACCTGACCGAGATTCAAACTGATTTTATGACAGTGAAGAAATATAAAGCTTCTATATTGGGTTTTAAATTAATGAAGAAATTACCAGACCTATCACTATTACAGGCATCGCAGAGTAAATATTTTACTCCTCTCCTGACGTCTACAAATCTGCATGGATCCATTTTTCATACTTCATCACTTCTATTTTGTCTTTATTCCATAAATCATAGAGTCGTATTTTATTTTCAAAAGCTGATCTTGTCCCTGCAATATTTCACCAACAAATCATTTGTTCTTACTGCACAAATATAACTATTTACAACAAAAACTTCACTCACATTAAGAAAATTATGTAAACTATTCTTATTACTTGATGAGTTAGATTTCGTGAACACTTGTTTACATCTTGAGCCATCAAACAATTTCCTTGTTAAGTTTTTTTTTTTTTTTTTTTTTTTTTTTTTTTTTTTTTTTTGTAGTTTACCAACGTTAAGACATATTGGATGGGGAATGAGATGAGTGAAATGATGCTCACATGTGTCCAGGGTTCATGGAGCTTACAGCTACGCGACATTCGTCTTTTAGGATAAGGGAAAACCCTGTAAAAAGCCTTATCCAGGTAACTCACCCTGACCGAGATTCGAACTCGGGACCTCTTGAACGTGAGGCAGACACGCTACCATATACGCTACCGAGGCGGGTTTCGCTGTTAACTTTGCTATCAGTAGAGGTCACTACATTTTTGCCAGTATTACCAAAATCTGAAAATGAAATACATTTATAAACAGAATGGACTGCAGGTATTTAAAATTTCTAGGCGTGTCCACTTTTTAAAATAAATATTTTTTTCACAAACCATTAAATCTAACGGATCATTTAATTACTTTAATAACTGAACTTCTGGATTTATTTCATTGTTAAATAACCAAAACTGATCTGCTACGGTCTATTTATCTGTTTGTTTATACTTACATTACATGTACTCTTACGGCAGTCTTTAGTTAATTATTTTATTAATTTTCAATACCGAAGCTGCTGTTGAGAAATGGCTTACAGCGAGAAAGCTAGATTTTAAATTTGAGAATTTATCATTATTGGAGTCAAAATTTGTAAACACAACTGAAATGAGGAAATAAGCCAGCAAGTAAGCATGAAAAATGAAACAAATAAGCACCAAAAATAAACAAAAAAGAATAAAAATTTAATCGTAAACGCATTAATGGAAATTAATTGTTCTTTTACACTGGTCGTGTGTAGGCTAAAGTATGGAAAGATAGTCAGACTGAAAAATTCAATGCCATTCAGCTACTATGGCCAACGCAACGATATGACAAATTCTCCAACTGACTCGTGTTTTTTCCGATAAATCACTTAGGAGTACACATAAACACACGAGACAACTACCATAATGGCGACTTACAACGTGTAATTACTTTAAGCCCCGGGCTTTATAGTTAACCACTATTAGGTCAATTAATGGAAATTAATTGTTCCTTCGCACTGGCCGTGCGTAGCAAAGTATGGAAAGATAGAGCCGGACTGAAAAATCCAATGCCATAGCCGGGATTTGAACCACGGATGTTCGATCTCCGTCCAGCCGCTCTAAACCATTGAGCTACTCTGGCCAACGTGCCGATATGACTTTAAATTCTCCAACTGACTTGTGTTTTTCCCCGTAAACCACTAGGAGTTTTCATAAACACATAAGTAAACTACTTTAATGGCGACTTACAACGTGTAAGTACTTTAAAGCCCGGGCTTTATAGTTAACCACTATTAGGCCCCTTAATGGGAATTAATTGTTCTTTCACACTAGCCGTGTGTAGGCTAAAGTATGGAAAGTTAATTCATACCAGAGGTTCTACGCCCATTAGTCCTGGATCCCTAGGACCAAGGACCAGGGCCTCCTTCGACCAGGGAGTTACCGAGCTGTCCCAAAAGGGCGCCTGGCGCCTCTGTGGGGCTTTCCATAAGGCAAGGCCCAGACACAAACAAGGCCCACCCACATCTTGTCCTGTGGACTCAAGACGGGATGGAAGTGGATACGCCACTTACGTGCGCCAACTCCAAAAAGGGAGTGCTACCGATATGACCTCGGTGGGCCCGCCTGGTGATCTAGATATGCTGGCTAGTACGCAAGAATATTAATGGCTTCGCTCAACCCCTTCCGGAGACGTACCCGATCACCCACGGGTATTGGGAACCACTGCCCCCTCGAGTCCAACCCAATCCGAATAATAAGGGAGGGGCTTCAATTTTCGGCCCGAGGTTCCTCTAGTAACGTTAAAGGTACCACGAGTGCTAGCGGTCCGCAGCGCCCGCACCATGGCAGCCTAAGGGGACGTATCCCCTCACCTACGGGAACACTTGGAAACAAACTTTGGTTAATTCTCCGAAAATCAATCTTCATGTTGCAAGAAATAATTCTACGGAGACCTTTTCAGTTAATTTCCTAATTCGCCGAGACCAAATACTCATAACTGGAATTCGAATTGGACACACGAAACTCACTCACTCCTATATCCTATCTAAGGAACAGCCACCCGAAAGCACAGCCTGCAATGCAAGAAACACCATTCAGCATATAATCGAGAACTACCAACAATATGACATCTACAGGGAAAAATTCAAGATTGCAGGCAGTCTACAAGTCAACGAAGGATACAAATGCATGTAATAGACCAATACAGCTTTTTAAATGTACCAATCTATACAACAAAATATTGTAAAATGTACTACACAATTCACTCTTGCATAAATTTGTTAAAATGTACATGTTAAATATCTGTTTAAATACATATGACATTGTTAATTCAAGTTAAACATTGTAAAATCAATTGTATAATGTAACGTATATGTCGGTGTATAACTTGTATCAAAGTTTGTAAGAGTGTTAATTTTTTAAGTCGCTATAGGACCATGCAGTTAGGCGACCTTAAATAGTTACAAAAAACTAAAATACATTAATAACAAAACAAAGAAGAGAATCATTGAAAAGTGATAATATAAATTATCGAATCCCAGCAAAGTTGTAAGCTAAAAGTTTTCTTCCAATGGTGCAGATGAAAATATAAATAAATATCACTTTAAGAGCTAACTTCAGGGCCGTGGTGGCTGTACACGAAAAAGCTACTGCCATATTTTCAAAATTATGGAAAATCCAGAATGCCTGTGTAATGGCAAGAACCAAAAAGCAGATCACAGTGTTTGAGTAAGCAAAATAGCCAGCAACATAGAATTGGTATTCAGATGCCATAGACGTTGCAGCATTATAGTCAAGAAATATTAAGCAATTTTGTTAATAATATAAATTTTGATCATTTAGTTCAGCTCGTGTTCTTACACATTCTACGTCTGAAACACGGCCATATGTTCACTCATTGGATTGTTAATTACTTAGCCTACCGTAAGTTACTTTACCAGCTCAACTCGGGCATCTTAAGCCTCTGGAGTGGCTGCTCAGCTAAGTTCTTCGATTACATGTTCGGCAGCAGGCTAAGCCGATCTTAGCTGGATTTTACTGTGTCAGGCATCACTTTTGGAAACGTGAGCTAACCTACTTCACGGTAAGCAAATACTTTGACGTAAAATCGCTATTTTCCCTCTTGGTCCACCTTTTCGACTCATTGGTGGGTGTAAAAAAGTTTGTTTATGGATTATAAGCAAGTATTATTAAAATTTAACAGAGTCAAAAGACGCCCTTTAGGAAAGGGGTTACTAACGCTTAGGTAATCATTAAGGTTGATCTCTTTCTATGGAATGTATTACATAAACTTGTTGCGCTTATAAAGGTTAACTAAATTATAATCGTACCGACTCACGGCCACTGTCTACTGCGCGAGATGACTGCTAGTCGCCGGGGAACTTACGCCGGCAGAGGCGGACTAGGTTCCTTACCTTATAATAGATACTGGAAATAGTGACCTTATTGTAACTAACAGGTAGCATATCTCATGCAAATATTCTCTCTCACTCTCTGAAGCTCAGCAGCAGGTATTATTGTGATTTCTTGCTGTGGTGTATGAGGATTGAAACAATCACGTCTGTTGAAAATGGAGCCCTGTCGGTACATACGTATGCAAGTGCTGAAGCCAAATAACCCAACTAAACGTGTCAATTATTGTAACTGATTTCTGCAGGCAGGGGTTTCCCTGACCCACAGCTTCTGTTTTTTCACTGATGTATCTTGTTTTACTTTAATTCGGCGTTTCAATACTCACAGAAGTCGATAGTAGGTTTTAGAAAAACCTGTGCTACTGGACGAAATGCCTCGTTATGAAAAAAAAAAAAAAGGATTGGAGTGTGGGTGCGATAAGTCCTAAAGTAACAATAGAAGCCATATCGTTTGATGGAACCATAAATGCAGAGCTATATCAGAGTTAAGTTCTGAGGTCACTTTTCAATCGCTTGACAGAAGAGAAATCCTTTGGATTGGTTGAATCCAATAAGATTCTGCATCAGCACATACGGCTGCCGAATAATTAAGTGCAGTAAGAGAGGTGTTTGATGACCTAATAGTTAGTACTGATTTGTGGCTCCCTCGTTCTCCACACCTAACGAGTTACTTGGGGGGGGGGGTGTCTTTAAATGGCAAAGTGAATGGCCCGAATCCTCATACACAATAGGAATTTAAGGAGAACATTGTGTAAGAAATCACATGAATAGCTGCTCCTGAGATTAGGACAGTGAGCGAGAATATTCAAACGTCTATCACGTTTATGACGTGGAATATTTGCGCACCCATTATAAGGTAAGGATTCTAGACCCCCGGTGCCGGTTCAAGTTCCCTGGAAACTGCCGGCTGTCTCGTGCAGTAGCGTGAGGCTGCAATTGGGTTCGAATATCATTTATTGTCCTCCACAGGAGAGAAAGTCTCCGAGGCTCAAAACGCAGGGGGATTGCAGAAGATTCCCATGCCCTCCCTTGGACAGGTTTATGACACCCCATGTCAGTTAAGTTACAGACCATTCAAAAACATTCTGACGGCTTTTACATTTGTGAATGAATCTTCTCGGTTTTAGTGTACAGAGCGAATAGGACGCATGATTTTAACGGTCTGCTCCTTGTGTAACATGCGTTTTCTGTCTCACACATTCGCTATCCTTATGTCACTGTGTAAAACAGCACCTTCCTCTCAGGGACCTTCTTTTCGTTGCTGGAGAGTAACTAATTTTATTGTTACATATGAAAATATGATTTTAGTGTCACAGTTGGAGGGAAAGGATCAAATCGAGATGCTAAACATCATCACGAAGAAGCAGAAGTAGGGATCACCTCATTGCTTGCTGGCGGGCAGGACGGGAACGGTATGCCCTCAAGGAGTCATGAACTGACTTTATAAGGCTGGGGCAAAGGTGTGTGGTTACAACGAAAAAGAACTTTGTAGACTATGTTTCGAGAAGTATCCCATTCCAGAAACATCTACCTCGTTCAACAGGTATATAAAATCCTACTCAAGGCCGAGAGGCAGTCATAGGCGGTGTGTGTAGAAAATACAGTGAGAGCAGTGTGATGTTTCGAGCTGAATGATGCTTCGAAGCTGCGTGTTAAGGATTCGGCAGGCTGTGGAACGGGCAGGAAGCAGTTCACAGGCCCATAAGTGCAGCGGAGTATGTAGCTCCTTGTTAGAGGTGGACCTGTGAGTACATCAGAAAGATTATAGCAGTACAAAGAGTGTCTGCAAAAGATACATATACAGACACCGTAGAAAAGTGTCGAAGTGTAAGAGAAGCGCTCATTGTAGGTTAGAATTAAGCTAACGCTTTTAGTGCAAATAAAGCAGGTTAAGATGAACTTGTCATTTTTGTCACATTATATATAGGTTTGTTTAAAATAAATGTGGGAATTTCGAGCTTTTTTAGAGTCATTTAAATCCGCACATATTTATGCTGTAGTTCAAGAAACTCTAAAAGCTTTGTTTGGCTGCAGTGACGTCAGTTATCACCAAATGGTACTTAACAGCATTGTGGGCCCAAAATACCTTGTTGTCGACGGGCCCTAAAACACCACACACTCACTCACTAACAGCATTGTTTACAAAATGGTCACTGCTAAGGAGCAAGTGTTTTGTGTTCTTGAATATCACGAACATCAATCCATGAAGACAGTCTGACACGGGAAAGACCTTACCTTCGACAACTCTATTCGAAGATGGTACGCTCAATTTGTACACAGAGGCTGCTTGTGTAAGGAAAAAAGCGGTGGACTTCCTGCTGTGCTAAGAGCAGCAATGAATCAGGTAAAGAACACTTTTCCCCATCTCTAAAAAAATCGACTTACAGAGGCAGTAGGGAACTGAATGCTTCTGGAAACATTCCATGGAATATGTTTGTTATATTGCTTACAGCTGTGTCAAGCTTTAACAAGTATTATTGCATTAAACTGCAAGAAAACTTTGAAGAAAGGTACAGTTGTCGTCACAGACTAGTGTACAACGACGAAATGGCCTAGGATATGGGTGGAGAGGTAAAGTAGAAAATTCGTTTGAATTTGGGGAGCATGAAATCCCAATTTCGATGTAGAACATGTGGGTGACTCCCCAAATTTGATCCTTGCGGTTTCGGAGACATATGTCTACCGCCAATTCTTCTTCAAGGAAGAAATCAGGACTGGGGTTGATTCACCTGAGCATTTACAGATAGCTGTTACCTATTCGAGTGTTGACACGGGTGAATATGTGCTACAACAAGACGGCGCACCATCTCATTTCCAGAAGGAGGTCAGAGCGATTTTAAACCCCGAGCTACCACAACAGCATCGGACGCGGAATGGATTCTAATCAGCTATCTTTTCTCCTGACTACAATGGAGAGACCGACACGGGAATTTCATCGTTTGGTCGCCAAGCTTCGTGCTCTTGAAAATTCCGGGGAGCGGCTGGAGAAGTTTCTGATTACCAAGAACCTCTATCGACACTTAATGGAGCCAGGTATTGGTGTGGGTTCTTTTTCGGTTCATTGTCCTTTTGAGTGCTTTGTTAGGGATGGATTATGAAAGGTTTGACGGTGAGATGGAAAGGTTGGTGTTTTGTCTGATTGTCGGTGAGCTGGGATCTCTTTCTTAGGGTTCAGTTATGAAAAGTCGTGCTTACCGTCTCTCTATTCCTTTATTTTCTTTAACATGGCTATCTCTTTACTCTCTTGCTAGCACTTTCGTTGCCTTCCTAGTTTTCCTTTCCCCTTAACGTTTTTACGTTGATTTGCGAACTCCCTTTATTCCCTATTTTTGCACTGTCTTCAAGACCATAACTCTACTTCGGACTGCGACATCGGATCCTACTTCTCTCCCAATAACACGCCTTCTTCGCGTCGTATGAAGTACCAGAGTCACGCTTTTTCCCCCGTCGTATTCCCATCTTCTATTCTAGCTTTTCTCGTCTATCACCGTCCATTTTGTATTCCTTTACTATTTTACGCCTATCACGTGGTTTACTCTACATTTTATTGGCAGGGTTTATTTATTTAATTTTCTCCTATTGGTCATTTTCGTCTGTCTGTGCTATGCAGCAGTAATATTTTCCACCCCTTTGGGTTGTATGACCTCTCAGCGCCATAACGGTATTCTTTCATGCTTGGCTGCATTTCCCTTAAGCTTCGCATACCTTGCTGGTGTCTCAATGTCGGGGTAACCTTCGTGGGTTTTTGTTCTATTGTTCTATTTCCTGCCTCGTATCTGTGCTCAGTAGCAACTCCTGTCCGATTTTTCCTTCATTTACACCATATTGCTATTTCGAATATTCTTTTTAACTTTATTTCTTATGTCATTTATTCCCTTTTTGTTCCCATTATGCTTATTTATGATCTCTACTGTTGTATTAATTTCTAGTTATATTTTCCCTCTTGGAACCTGAGGTTTCTGCTTCAGTATTCAACGGACTAATGTGGAAACAAAATACAGTCGTGATTGGAAATGCGTTTGTGCCAATGCAACCAACTCTAACCTTCCGTCGATATGGAGAGAAACTGTTTATGAAGTTGTTAATGAAACGGTTCCAACTGCAGAAAAGATGTGGCGTCACGGGAGAGTGAATTCGAAGATCTGTGGCGTATGTGTGGAATATGATGCACTTGAAAATCGCTTGTACAGCTGTCAGCGGGCTGCTTGATTTGGACTTCCATCCGAGACGCACTACATAAACTTCGCCCAGAAGAATACTTACGTTCGGTACCACAGCTGGTACAACTGGAATTTCGCTTCAAAGACACGAAATTTCATAATTTTGCAGTGTGGTTGGTTGCTGGTACACTACATTGGCTGCTGAAAGTAAGGCGAGGAGACACTGTGTTAGGAAAGCACCTACGTATATTTTTAGAGGAGCAGAGATGGACTTAAACACGGAAGAAAACCTTGCGTTCTATGGAGCCATACATACATTTATCACTTGGATCAAATGCAGATCTAATAACCATTTAAGCAAATAGAAACCTTCATATTGTCTCACAGTACAAGCTAATAAAACAAGACATTTTCTAAAGGACTTGACCTGTACCCGTTTCCCGTCTTTATAAATAAAAACGTATACATAAATAAATAAAAAATAAAAAATTAACAACAAATTAAAAAGTAAAAGAAAAAATAAATAAATATAAAAAACAAAAGACTAAAAAAACTAAAATAAAATAACAAACTTAGAATACACTGGTTCGATAGTCTTTCTTTCCTTAGACATATTTAAAATGACTACTTAAGATACTCATAGAAAGAGTTAAGTAAAAAATAATTGGTGCGCATTTGCTAAACTACTAGCAAGCATATCAGTGTGGCTCAGTGGTAAAGTAGGGAGTTCTCAAAAAAACCGGATGTGCGTTGGCAGTAACAGTAAGTCTGGCCAGATATTTGATAACAGATTAGACAGTGTAGGGTGTTGAATTTTAATGCAGTAAAACCAGTCCTTTGAGTGCTACAATAAGGACGGATTATCCTGCCAGCTAGGAAGTTCGCGCGGAAACATAGTCATTTCAATAACCTACAATAACAGGTAACTTAACAACATGTGTTCCTTTTTAGAATTCAAAAATCAAGAACATTAAACCCGACCTGGAACTTTTCTGACAATCAACGTGTATGCTTTGTTTATTAAGTAAGCAGAATATAAGCCTGATAGGTTTCAAAATGTCATTAATAGTTAAAAACCTTGTTGCTGTACAAAGTTAGTCACTTTGTGTACAATATGCGCAATTTACCTTGAGCGTTCGTCTCCCAAGTCCTCACTCGGTAGGTTTCGCCTAACTCCGTAAACACAGATGACAACTTAGATACATGAAATGCGCTGTACTAGTACACTCTGACATCTAGTGACTAATATGCTAAGCTTTTACGCGCGCTCTTTGTTTTCTCTGTGTATTCGTCTTGTGCAAGTTTGAGGTTAATTACTACAGCTTAACCAGTTTGTAATTATGGCTGAGGGTACACCAAACTCATCATCATATGTACCTTCCGAGCAACGAACTCCGACTCGGAAACATGCACGTAGAGTCGTGCATAGTGATGGCCGCAAAATAATAGCGAAAGTTGCAGAAAGTTGCGATATAGATGGATAACAACCAGTTAATGTTCCCACTCAGCAAATCAATAGATCGAGGAAACAGCGTCAGCACTGTCAGGCGTATTAAATCATCTTGTACATCTCATCCTAATGAATCTCCAGAAACACCAGGAAAAGGCAGGTAAGGCTGTGATCTGTGTTTGGTAATAAGTAATAGTGATGTTTTCTTTCTTCTTTTCCCTTCAATCCTTTCCTTTTTGACCTCCTCCTTTTCCTTATTTCTTGCTCTTTTATCTTTGTTTTTCTCTTGCTCTGAGCCCTTTGTATATTTCTACATAGCTTTCTATTTCCCTCCATTACCAAAGCTACACCGGTATTTAATAGAGGTCAACAAACCTAGGAGCAAGTCTTACCTATGTTGTGGATGTTATGGTTCTCGAAAGGGGACACACTATTATTCGTTTACCTCCGTATAACTGTGATCTGAATGTAATTGAACTGGCGTGGGCAAAAGAAAAGAACGTTTACATAGGACACAACGTTACTGGTGACATGTCAGCCACAAATCTGCAAAACCTTGCTGTAGAAGTATTCTCTTCTGTAACTGCGACGGATTGGGAAGTATACTGCAAGAACTGGAAATGAAATATTGGAGAAATAATGGTGTAATAGAAAATGCGATTGATGAAATTATCAACAGATCAGAGGATACTAGCGATGAAACTGATGCAGTGCACTCAGAAATCGAAGGATCACGAAACGAATGATTGAGAATTTATGGCTGTCATAATATCTTTTACTGTTTTTATGTGTTTCATAAATAGTAAGAATATAAATATACAGCTTATAGGATCGAGTTCAATTTAATGTTTGTCCACAGATCTTACACTTGCGGTGCATATGCTTGCTTATCTTACACGCTATTTTGCTGGAATGTGCTTTTCAAGGCTGACCACACTACAGAAACAAAAGAGTGTTAGCTCTTGCAACTTCCCCTCTGCACGCACTACCTCGTAAATCCAGCGCTGTTCTTATCTTGCGCGTACTGTAAAGATTATTGCATGTGGTTATTTGTTTTTATGTAAACATGAGAAAATATTACCCCTCAGTGATTGCTAAGGAAGGAATGTTCTATGGCCTTGTGTAGGTTCACCGATTCCACCTTATCAAATGGATTATGTGAGATTTATGACATGGCGAGGGTCGGAGATGATCCAGTAAATTACTGTATCTGAATCTTTGTGATTTGTTCTTATGAACGCCATCACCTTTTGAGTATGAATCTGAAATGCTTAAACTGGAAGTCGCTGAAACTACTATAAGTTCAACCTAAGGTATAAGAATTACAAAGTAATACAAAATGACACATTTAGAATTATGGGGTCTTACCGTGCGCTCTCCAAGGTTGCGGACACGGCAGTGCAGGAAAGCTGTTCCGCCCAGTTGAACAGTGACGTTGCTTATTGTATTGTTGTCGAAATTAGGTTCTGTAAGTCTCTGGAATTCCTCAAAGTTAGAGTACCAAAGTTGCTGCCACTCCGCATGTCTGTGAGGAAGTTCCCGCCGACCTGTGGACAAAATAAAGCATCAGTATTTGCAAACAGAGTAAAATATCTTCTGTCCTAGAGAGGGCATGTATCCAATTTATTCTTTCGTAAAACTTTTCTTCAAAATATGAACAAGTGCAACCTAAATGAAGTGTGTGGTAAGCATTTAATTTCTCTCAATGGAGCTCAGACTTGAAGTATCTCTTTAAGATACATAAATGGATTTTCAGAATATTTGTTTACCAAAATATCACCTGACTAAATATTCGGAATATGACAAACAACTATTTTCAAATAACGGATAAAACTACTACAACTAACGTGGAATAACTGTTACAAGTATGAGGTTTTTTCAAGTTATAACACCTATTTTTTCAGGATGGGACCAGATAGGAATTTATTTTAAAACACGTGAACTCTTTGTGAATGCGTGACAGAGATGGCAGCACTGTTGAGTGCAATGAACTCTACTGGCAGTGACGAGAGTTAGGACTGTTTTTACACTTAAAATGGCGACATTTTCATTGTAAGAACAGCGTGTAATCATTCGTTTTCTCCACTTTCGTGCTGTGACACCTATTGAAATTCATCGTCAGTTGAGTGAGGCATGTGGTGATGGTAAAATGCATGTGTCTAATGTGTGTTCCAGGGTGCGACAGTTCAATGAAGACAGAACATCGTGTGACAACAAACCAAGACAGTTAAGTGAGGTATGTGGTGATGGTACCATGGATGTGTCTAATGAGCGTTCCTCGGTGCGACAGTTCAATGAAGGCAGAACATCGTGTGACAACAAACCAAGACAGTTAAGTGAGGTATGTGGTGATGGTACCATGGATGTGTCTAATGAGCGTTCCTCGGTGCGACAGTTCAATGAAGGCAGAACATCGTGTGACAAGAAACCAAGACAGTTAAGTGAGGTATGTGGTGATGGTACCATGGAGATGTCTAATGTACGTTCCTAGGTGCGACAGTTCAATGAAGACAGAACATCGTGTGACAAGAAACCAAGACAGTTAAGTGAGGTATGTGGTGATGGTACCATGGAGATATCTAATGTACGTTCCTAGGTGCGACAGTTTAATGAAGGCAGAACATCGTGTGACAACAAACCAAGACAGTTAAGTGAGGCATGTGGTGATGCTACCATGGATGTGTCTACTGTACGTTCCTGAGTGCGATAGTTCAATGAAGGCAGAACGTCGTGTGACAACAAACCAAGACAGTTAAGTGAGGTATGTGGTGATGGTACCACGGAGGTGTCTAATGTACGTTTCTGGGTGCGACAGTTCAATGAAAAGAGAACATCGTGTGACAACAAACCAAGACAGTTAAGTGAGGAACGTGGTGAAGGCACCATGGAGGTGTCTAATGTACGTTCCTGGGTGCGACAGTTCAATGAAGGCAGAACATCGTGTGACAACAAACCAAGACAGTTAATTGAGGCATGTGGTGATGGTACCATGGAGAGGTCTAATGTACGTTCCTAGGTGCGAGAGTTCAATGAAGGCAGAAAATCATGTGACAACAAACCAAGACAGTTAAGTGAGGTATGTGGTGATGGTACCATGGATGTGTCTAATGAGCGTTCCTCGGTGCGACAGTTCAATGAAGGCAGAACATCGTGTGACAAGAAACCAAGACAGTTAAGTGAGGTATGTGGTGATGGTACCATGGAGATGTCTAATGTACGTTCCTAGGTGCGACAGTTCAATGAAGACAGAACATCGTGTGACAAGAAACCAAGACAGTTAAGTGAGGTATGTGGTGATGGTACCATGGAGATATCTAATGTACGTTCCTAGGTGCGACAGTTTAATGAAGGCAGAACATCGTGTGACAACAAACCAAGACAGTTAAGTGAGGCATGTGGTGATGCTACCATGGATGTGTCTACTGTACGTTCCTGAGTGCGATAGTTCAATGAAGGCAGAACGTCGTGTGACAACAAACCAAGACAGTTAAGTGAGGTATGTGGTGATGGTACCACGGAGGTGTCTAATGTACGTTTCTGGGTGCGACAGTTCAATGAAAAGAGAACATCGTGTGACAACAAACCAAGACAGTTAAGTGAGGAACGTGGTGAAGGCACCATGGAGGTGTCTAATGTACGTTCCTGGGTGCGACAGTTCAATGAAGGCAGAACATCGTGTGACAACAAACCAAGACAGTTAATTGAGGCATGTGGTGATGGTACCATGGATGTGTCTAATGTGCGTTCCTGGGTGCGACAGTTCAATGAAGGCAGAACATCGTGTGACAACAAATCAAGACAGTCACGGCCTCAAACCAACCGGTCCGACGACATGATCCAGCGACTGGAGAACGTTGTTTTGGACGATCGGCGATTGAGCGTTGCAGACATCGCCTCCAAAATTGGCATTTCCGTGTGATCTTTGCACAGAATCCTGCATGAAGATCAGAAAATGTGAAAAGTGCTCTGCCTTTATTGAACTGTCACACCCAGGAACGCACATTAGACACATCCATGGTACCATCACTACATGCCTCACTCAACTGGCGATGAATTTCAATAGATGTCAAACGGAGAAAACGAATGATTACACGCTGTTCTTGCATGTATCAAAAACAGTTCTAGCCCTCGACGTTGCCACTAGAGTTCTATGTAGTGTACAGTACTACACGCATTCATAAGATTTCACGTGTATTTAAAGGAAAACTCAAATTCCTATCTGGTCCCAGTCCTGCAAAAGTAGATATTGTTATAACCGGAACGCACCTAATAACATTTACCAGTAGCTATTGTCGGTTTCATGACTATCACTTTAACGCTTCCCAATAAGACAAGTTTGGAATTCTTTTGACAGCCAGCTATATGGTGATTCGTACATCGGCCTTCCGCTGCACTTTGGGAGCTTGCATAGCCCCTAGAGGGTCCGAGATCTGCAGACTTCCGCCGATCCGGAGATTTTGGACTTTTTACAAAGTAAACCATCGGCAATACATACTGCAACCGCACCAAACATTCCAAATCTCAAAAACAGGCTTTTTCAAGACTATTTCTTAGTAAAAAGTAAAATAAACAAAGTCAGAAAGAAGCACACATGGAATAAAAGCGAAATATCAACTGTTTGCCTCTATTAGTAGTATTTTGGTCTAAAACGTAATTTGATGCCTACAATAAGAGTATAATAACAGAAACCACAAAATAACAAAAACAAAACGGTTATTTTATCAGTTTGAGAGAAGCGAATTTATAAGTTCGACAGGCCTCACATCTATTTTGTTCTGTGTAACAGCCTATTTACGAGGTATGTACAGAAAGTAAGTCACAGCGAGGCACAAGTTTTTTTATCCCTTCTTCATAGAAGTTTGCCGCCTGTGTCTTCAACCAGTTGGAAACATTATCTTTCAGCTCTTCATCATTGTTGATGTGTTGACCGCGATTAAAAGATTTGAGATGCAAAAACAGATGAAAGTCGCTAGGAGCGAGGTCAGGGCTGTACGGCGGGTGGTCAAACACGTCCCAGCCAAATCCCTGTAGGATGTTTATCGTCGCATTTGCAAAGTGTGGTCGTGCGTTGTCGTCAAAAACACAACACCTTTTGACATGGGAAATTCGCTGATAAATTTCAATTGGTTTCACTTTCCTAGCATTCAGAAAACGAATCGCAGATCTG
The DNA here is from genome assembly GCA_030765055.1 of Mantis religiosa. Taxonomy (NCBI): domain Eukaryota; kingdom Metazoa; phylum Arthropoda; class Insecta; order Mantodea; family Mantidae; genus Mantis; species Mantis religiosa. Next base: position 135,111,955 of record CM060956.1, on the reverse strand, counting down.
ATTACACAAGCGGCGGGATTTTCAATCATCACCGACAATGTAAACAAGCACAACAAAGCGTACGTGGCCGAGAGCGATCTCGCAATGGCGCAAGTTTCTTTTCCTTGACACAGCCCCGTAGGTGAGGGGATCCGTCCCCTTCAGATGCCCTGTTGTGGGCGCTGCGGACCCCTAGCACTCGTGGTACCTCTGACGTTACTAGAGGAACCTCGGGCCGAACATTCGAGCCTCTCTCTGAATGGGAGTGACTCGAGGGGGCAGTGCTTCCCGATACCCCTGGGAGATCCGGTACGTCTCCGGACGGGGTTAAGGGAAGCAATATATTGCCGCGTACTAGCCTGCATAGCTAGTAAAAGGTGTGCTAGATCACCAGGCGGCCCCACCGAGGTCATATCGGTAGCCTTCCCATTTTGGATTTGGCGCGCGTAAGTGGCGTATCCACTTTCATCCCGTCTTGAGTCCACAGGACCAGATGGGGGGGGGGGTTGTTAGTCTCTATGTCTTGTCCTAAGGAAAGAGCCTCGGAGGCGCTGGGAGCCCTTTCGTGACAGCTCGGTTACTCCCTGGTCGTAGGAGTCCCGGTTCCTTCGTCTTACGGGTTCAGGAGTAATGGGAGTAGATCCCCTGTGATGAATTCAATCGAATCTCCTTGATATACAGCATCTAACGCGCGTGTGCGGAACTACGATTGCAGAGCTGCAGCGGAGTTAGATTGAACCAGAACTTAATTTCCGGACGCCCCTTGTATTATTTAAGCGCTTTCTAGCTTTTGCATAATTAAATAAGTATGTTACCAGGAAAAGGTACTATGCAGCGGGCCACTTAATTATTCACTATCGGTAGAAAAATTTAAAATTCGGTTTACTTATAATATCAAATCGTAAATGACCACAACTATAAAATGTATATTTCTAAATCTAAAATCAGGAATTCCATGGAAGATATCCGTTAAGAGAAAAAATTGCTTTAGAAGATAAAATTGTAGCGCAATTAGGCTGAGACAAACTTATAAAATTGATAAATATATTATAAATAAATTGAACAGATATCAAGCGATGAGTGGAATACTTAAAATAACACTAAAAAGCTACTCAAATAGACACTAATATGAACTTATATAACGTCGCGGTAATGATATATATCAGTGAGTACTGTACATTAAAGAACAAAAGAATAACAGTCCTATTCAGGTGTCAGAAATGACATTCGTAATATCATTGTAAGGGAATGCAAAAGTGGACAGAATACAAAATAAAAATAATAGAAATTATATTAAATATATATGAAATAAATGAAAAAATAGATGAACACAGGTCTAAATTGAAAGAAACAAATGAATAGAATGGATGATGGTAGATTACCAAAAATAAACCTATCATACTGTGCGATCCATATAAACGTGAACCATTTCAATCGGCCATAATATTTGAACCAATAATAGGACTCACGTACAGCTTTGGGAGAATATACTACACATCTGGGAGATTACATTACACTATTTACATCTCAGAGGAAATGTTAGAACTGTCCTCCAACAGCATCTATACATGTTTGTACTCGTCTCACCATATTCTCTGAAGTTTTATGGAGATGATATCAAACTGAGGGAACATTTTTTCCAGCACGATGGGGCAACGTGCCATAAATCTAATGATATTACGAAAAATGTAGCCAGTTTCCTTGATAATCGTATAATCTCAAAAGGTCTGTGGCGCCCAGAACCCTGACCTAACCTCATCGGAATTTATCTTGTGGGAGTATCTAAAAATAGAGTGTACAAGAATAGGCCACGGACAATTGATGTTCTCAAGGAATCCATTGAAAAATGTGACATTGGCGAGGATACTGCTACATGAGGTTTTGGGGGTTCATCGGAATTACGAGAGGTACAAAGGTACAGGATTCGAAACCCAGAGCCGAGGCCATATGTTACATTACAAAACTACAAGGTTTTTAGGCGTTTAAAAGATAAGGGGTTTTACCCTCAACCCCATATAGTAACTGGGAGCGCAGCTATGGATAGGATAGAGCAGGCGAAACATCTAATTCAAAATGAACTTAGTAACTGTATTTCACACATGCATAGCGTTTCTACAGGGCAACCCCTGGATCTGGATGAGATCAGGGACGCTTTAGTAACATTTAAATACATAATGACATAATGCAACTATACCTTTAGAGATGCATTGTTTGAATGGCTGAACCTTGTGCAACTGGCAGGAGATGTATGGTTCGGTGCACACTGCTGACGATCTCACTTGTAGTAGCACATTTAAAATAAACTCTTGTTAATATTCATTGCGCCATCCAACATAGAGCCCATCAGCAAATCCCCTCTCAAGTCACCCGTGTGCTAACTGAACCAATTTTAAATAGGAAACCTACCTAAAAGCCAACTTAGCAATTCCCACGTTAGCTGTTAAATTCCTCCCAACTATTGCAGCATATTGTGTAATCATTGTTACCTGTTGGCGGCCACCTAAATGTTATTTCCCTTGATCAGCAGAATGTGTGATTATTTCCAACATGGAGAACATGTTGAGCCCTGTAACAGGCCACCTGTGCATTATTTCCCTTGATCAGCAGGATGTGTGATTCACCAGTCCAAAGCACATGTTTTTTCAGTCAGCAGAATTTAAGCTTGGTCATCAACAAACAGCTTTGCCCAAACTCAAGGCACAGGAAATAAATGTTACATAACAATGATTATAGTAACTTCCAGCTCTTCCTCAGCCTATACACGCAACAATGCTCTCCGTAAAACTCCAGAGAATATGGTGAGACGAATGCAAACATGTATAGATGCTGGTGGAGGACACTTCCAACATTTCTCTAAGATGTAAATAGTGCAGTTTAAGCTGCCAATTGTGTATTATATACTCCCAAAGTTGGACGAGTTTCTTATTATTGGTTCAAAAGTTGTGGCCTTTTGAAATAGTTCAGGTTTATTTGGATCGCACTGTATAAAAAAAGAGAACTGGAAAATTAAGGCAAAGATGACGTGAGGTCAGAATAGACCCTGGGCCTAAGTTATGAAACGAAAACAAAGTGAAAGGGGGTATAAACGTGTAACATGTCACCTGCTGCGATTATTTAACAACAAATGTGAAAGTTTTACACTCACTTGACCTTCCTCTCTGTTTCAAAAATAAAGGGGAATGACATGCGTCTGTCTGAGCCGGTTCAACTTTTTGAAACACCCGGCCCTCCATTAGTTCTGTTAATTTCCGAGCTCGGCCGTCTACCGCAACGGCCGAAGCTAACCACTGCCCCTTGAGTACCTGCTACACGCCAAGCAGGCAAGGCTGAGAAGTTGCCTAGCATCAGTTCTATTTTTTAGGCTCTATAGCTGTAATGAGATGACGCTTTTTACAAAAGATGCATTGCGTAAACAGGTTTTATAACCATGTATATGAAAATAAATTGATCTTTGCACAGCCTTATTCAAGAACTATACAAACAGAGAAAAAATAATATGTTCAGACCATTTGTTCCATAACTGAAAATACTTCCTCGTTGTCAATTTAAAATACTTCATACACCAATTTGATATGTTAAATTCACAAAAAGTTCACCCTCCTTCTAAGTATACATAAATAAATCTACATTATATTTAATAGCAGATACGAAAATAAATAGTCAAAGGCAAACATATTGGACTGAAAAGCTAAATAATAAATGCAAATTCCATATTCTTTCGATGCAAACCCGAGAAACAAATGCAAGTCTACAAGAGTTTCAAGTGTCGAACGATTTGATCTCTTAATAATGTATGTATGAAAAATAACCTATATTCGAAGAAATTTTAAGTAAATTATATGCTTTAAGGGATATACAACTTTTAGCCAGTTCGTTTTCCTCTAACACTTAAATCTTGCGGGTTAAAAACAATCGATTTGTATAGCACAGTTGATCTTCATTACATATTTTATTTCATATATGCTATTTTAACCAAAATCATTACAAGTATTTTAGAGAGAACTAAATATTTCAAACATTTTCCATGTGTGTGGTAGTTCGGTATGAGAAGGTATATTCTTCGCACTTTTGGAAAATAATGTATGTATGTAATTATTCACTACATTTGGGTACTACCCGGTGGCAGAGTTAAGAATACAGATCAAATTACAAATACTAGATTAACAACAATAACATAATAAACATTACAAACATGATATTATTTTAATTTTGGTCACTTAAAACATATCTAATTACTTCTCTATTTACATATTATATACCATTATAATTTAAAAGTTAAACTATAAACCATCTAGATTTTTTCTAAATATTTTCAGCGACAGCGGACAGCCCTGAAAGACTGCTACAGGCAATTCATTCCATTCTTCAATGGTTCTATTAACAAAAGAAAATTTTCCTACGTCGGTTCTGTATCTTCTACCCTTAATTTTATACCTATGATCGTTTCGTACATAATAATCCGGATTATCTAACCTTACACTAACGTCTACCCATGCCTTTACACCAGCATTAGCTTTGAATAATGCTACCAACCTACTTTTTTACGCCTAATTCTTAATTCCTCCCATTTAGTCTCATCTCCTTTTAAAGGCCCAAAATACTTGCCTCTTTTTATGAATTTTATTGCCCTCTTCTGTATTTTTTCTAATGGATCGATTTGGTTAGCTCTATACGGGTCCCAGCATGCTACTCCATATTCCATAACCGACCGCACTAAGGCCTTGTAGGCAATTTTCCTGGACCTAGCGCTCCCCTTTTTCAATATTCTCATTACGAAATGTAATGCCTTCCACGCATCCTAGATGTGGAGTTTACTTGTTCGTCCCATCCAGCATTACTTGCCAGGTACACTCCCAAGTATTTGCAGCTGTCCACCTGTGGAATTTGCACCCCTCCCGTCTGATAGTTAACAATAATTTTGCCCTTAGTTCTACTAAAAACAATGGACTTACCTTTCTTGGCATTAATTGAAATTTTGTTAGCCGCAGCCCAATTACAGATTTCATTTAAATCATCCTGAAGAGCGGTTTCATGCACTGCATTCCGAATTTTATTATAAATGATACAAGAAGGTCAATAATGCAAGTGTTCACATCTGCTTTTCAGCTGTTCTTTTTCAAAATGTTAGAATCCATTTATAAGCTTGATAGCAGAGATACACCTCCATTACATATTTGCATATAATGTTGTTCAAATAACAAGAGCATAGTTGCACACCTATATGGTGTAAGTGGTAGCCTGTCTGCGTCACGTACAAGAGATCCCAAGTTCGAAACTCGGTCAGGGTGAGTTACCTACATAAGGTTCTTCTGTGGTTTCAGCTTAATTGTTTATTGATTTATTTATTGTAATTTACGTCCTCCAACGTTAAGTCATATCGGACGGTGAATGTTTTGGATGAAATGATGCTCAAATAATTCCAGGGTCCATGGAGCTTAGAGTTAGGTGACATTCGTCTTGAAGGATAAGGGAAAACCCCGGAAAAACCTTATCCAGATAACTCACCCTGACCGAGATTTGAACTCGGGACCTCTTGAACGTGAGGTAGACATGCTAGCATCTACGCTACCAAGGCGGGCTAATTGTTTTTAGATGAGCCCAAGGAGCATATATCTTAGTACCCGACATTCATATTTCACGATAAAGGAAACCGCCGAGAAAAACCATATCCAGATAACTAACTCCCATGACCGAGATTCTGTATGTCTGCCTCTCTTTATGTTGAGGCATACACGTTGATAAAGAGGCAGGCAAGTAATTCATAATGTGAAAAATTTTCAAGATATTAGATTTATAGGAAATTTATTATTGTTTACACCTTTAACTCCAGCATCAGTAAGGAATGAAAGCCCAGGTGCTCCATTCTCATCTAGTTTCAAGTTTTATTTATAAAGCCGGCACTCTTAATATATATTGTTTTTAAAAATAACATTCACTTTTTAATGTCGTGGCCATGCAAAGAGAATGAAATGTGAAAGCTATCACACAGCTAGCCACCAGCTTCATCATCTAAACCTATGTATTCCTATATTGCCTTTGTATCTACGCATTTCTACATAATTTATATATAATCAAAAAATTGTAGAAATAATTCGTACAAGAATGAGCAGGAAAATTCATTATGTGTATATAAAATTTTTATAACACTCCTTTTCTATTCAGAAGGTCACACACACGTGTATTCAATTAATTATTGGTTACAAATTTTAGTCCGGAACCCTCTATGTGGTGCATGTTAGGGATGGTAATGCAGTTATGCTAGGGTTTGTGAAGGGAATCAAAACAGGACATCTTGGCTACGGAATCAAAGTGAGCTAAAACTAAAGTGAGGTGGGGGGAACCTCCAAACCAATTTTGTGTTCGTCGGCAACTCGTTTTGTAATTTCAGATTGTGTTCCGGATGGGTAGTGAGGTAAGAAGATTGCGGGAGTGGCTTCGTAATATTCTCAAAGGCGGGATTCAAAACTGAATCACATGAGGGATAACTAGAAACCCTCTTGTGACGGAAATATCATCCTTCCCCAAAGTAGATTGGGGTCTTCTCCATGAGCTTCCTGATTTGTCTTATATCTGTCTGAGGAAAGAGCCGCTCGCCCCTCTGTTTTAAACAACCCCGTATCCTAGTACGTTTCATTTACTTTAATGTGACCGTCACATAAAACCCAAAGTTTAAGATCAAATATGTGATCTTTATTTTTATTAATAAAGACTCCTTGAACTCTTTCTCTATTTAAAACTATATTTTTTTTTTAGTGTGCACCATTTTTAGCAGTAGGTAAGTATCAGAATGCATCATTAAACTTTCTTACCTTCTTCTCCCAAAGCTACACTCTATTATGAAGCGTCTTTCACAATGTTGTGGTCATGTTGTTATGAACTTCTCAATATAAGTTCTCATTATCCTGATAGTTTCCTCTGCTTTTGGATAAGAGATACCTTAAAGATTCGGAAATATCGATGAATCTATGAAGTGTACAAAGGCTGTTCAATATAGAATGATCACAATTTTTTTACGATCATAATTTTTCGCACTAAAATTCAATCTTATCTATCCTGTTAGCTTAATGTGAAACAAATATGTCGTAGTGGTTTCACTGTTGGTACTTCTGGTTCCCGCCTGTGAGAACCAGGTAAGTTCAGATATGTCCAGTATCGCCTACCGCTGCAATGGAGGTAACCCGCGAGGAACAATATGCCGCTTTGAAATTCTGCTTTCGTCTCAACAAATCTTCAGTTGAGGCCTATACAATGATACAGGAGGTCTATGGAGAGTCTGTTCTTCCCTACAGTACAGCTCAAAGGTGGTTTAAATTGTTTAAAGAGGGGAGACAATCAATTTCAAAGAAAGCTGGACCCGGTGCTCCAGTTACTGCTCTTTCGGAAGAAAACATCAACACTGTTGCTGCCATTGTGAGAGAGCATCGACGAATTACCTTAAGATCACTTTCTAAAATACTAAACATTACATTGGGTGCCGCCCACGCGTTGGTGACAGAAACATTACACATGAGACGTGTTTTTGGGCGATGTGTTCCAAGACTGTTGATTCCCGAACAAACGGACATTCGCATGCACGTCTAAATGCAGTTAAATTTGATGTTAGAGGAAGATTCGGAGTTTCTTTCAAACGTAATCACTGCTCATGAAACTTGGCTACATCATTTTGATCCTGAGAGTAAACAGCAATGCTCAGTGTGGAAATCTCCTTCATCACCAACCCCCCAAAAAGCAAAATTGGCTGCTTCTACTGGGAAAGTTATGGTCATCTCATTCTTGGGTATTCATGGAATGGTTTATCAGCATGTTGTACCTGCACACACATCAGTAATGGACCATAGTACAGGGATGTCATGAAAACATTGAAAGTTCATATCAGGCGCAAAAGACAACAGTTCCGTGAAGAAGACTGGATGCTGCACCACGAAAATGCGCGGCCGCATATTGCCAATGTTGCTGAATATGTTGCAAAAATCAACGTGTAGTGCATCCCTCACCCTCTCTAAACTCTGGATTTAGACCTCTGTGCCTTTTTTCTATTCTCTATCCAGAAGAAACGCCTTGGTGAAAGGCATTGTCCATCATCAGAAGCAGTGGTAAAGGCTGCGGAGAAGATTCTGAAGGATCTCTCAAAATGGTTCCCAGTATGTATTTGAAGATTGGCAGAAACGCAGCGACAAGAGCATCGCATTCAGGGGAGACTATTTTAAGAGGGACTATCAAAATTTTGAGGATGAGTAAAGGTACGTTGTCAAAAATTGTGATCATTCTTTACTGAACAGCCCTCCTATTAAATAAAATTAAGAATTGAAAATACAACGCATCTGTTTATTTTGATCTCATTTTACGAAAAGTAGAGTCAAAATATTATTTGAATTTATGTATTACCCCTTTCTAAGGCCTTGGGAAATATGCTTCCCTGCCTGTTGGAAGCCTACTGACTACGTCCGGTCTATACTGGCCTCTAACGGAGTGTTTAACAAAACCAGAAACAAATTAAACGCATCCTATTGTTACTTCTATGAGGACACAGAATAAAAGAAATTGCAGAACATTGAAGGCTATGCCTGCTTGTTTCACAAAAAATGTAATTTATGACAAATAAAAAACCTGGTATACACGTTGTTTCGAAACGACACCGATCGATTATAGCCGTTTCGTGTGTGTGTGTGTGTGTGCGTGTGTGTGTGTGTGTGTGTGTGTGTGTGTGTGTGTGTGTGTTTGTGTGTGTGTGTTTGTTTGTGTGTGTGTAATGTTTAAGGCACGCTTTTACTACATACGGCACCGCAGGCGGTGACACTGGAGATCCATTAGATGAAGATGGAGCACCGGTTGAATGAGATGGCGGGGGAAACCGGAGGTCCCGGAGAAAACCCGCCCCAACGCCATGTTGTCCGACACAAATCTCACTTTGCGTTCGCCTGGGATCGAACCCGGGCCGCCTTGGTGAGAGCCGTTTCGTAGTTTATAACTTAACTAGTCCGAATTTTGGTGTCGCAGCTTCGAAGCTCTCTTAGGTATAATTTTATGTAGCATTAAATATTACATTATTCTGTGATTAGGCAGCGCAGGAACCATGGGTGTGCGAGCCTCAAAAGTAGTTATTGGGACGCACCGGCCACGAAAACAAAAACTTGACTCCTTGCTCTATATCAGTGACCTTTTTTTCTCCTTTTTTGCAATTTACGTCCTCCAACGTTAAGTCATACCGAATGGTGAATGAATTGAGTGAAATGATCCTCAAATGAGTCCAGGGTCCATATAGCTTAGAGTTAACCGACATTCGTTTTGAAGGATAGGGAATAACGCCGGAAAAACCTTATACAGGTAACTCACCCTGACCAAGATTTGAACTCGGGACCTCTTGAACGCTACCATCTACGCTACCGAGGCGGGCATATCAGTGACCCTAGCCTCGCTTTCAGGTAATGGGGCAAAGGACAGTTGTGTGTACAAAAGTCGACTAATAACTCGGACAGTTGAAGGTTGCTCTTCAGTGTAAAACTACACATTCCGTCCTAACAGAGAGGATTTGCGTGTATTTAGACAGCAAATCCAAGCAATATGGAGCGATATACGAACGCCGAAATGACGGATATGGTTTTGATGTATGGAAGAGCTGAAGAGAGTTCAAAGAACGCACGATTAATTTAGTTCCATTAAGAATATGAATTGTAAAAGCAGACACACCATTGATAACATGTATTTAACTTCAGAGCATTTTGTTATTACTAGGCTCGTCCAGAAAGTAAACTCTGTTCGGTAATAAAATTAAATTGTGTATAGATATAGAAAAATTATTTATTGCACAAAATTCCACAACTCTTAATCTACTTTTCCACATAGCTGACGAAATTTTGTAGGCATTTGTCAGAACGAGGCACAAGTTTTTGTATACCTTCTTCATAGAAGTTTGCCGCCTCTGTCTTCAACCAGTTGGAAACATTTTCTTTCAGCTGTTTGTCATTGTTGAAGTGTTGACCGTCACGGCAAGATTTGAGATGAAAAAAAAGACGAAAGTCGCTAGGAGCGAGGTCAGGGCTGTACGAGGGGTGGTCAAACACGTACCAGCCAAATACCTGTAGGATGTTTTTCGTCGCATTTGCAGTGTGTGGTCGTGGGTTGTCATGAGGAAACACAACGTATTTTGACGGCCTATATATTTCAATTGGTTTCACTCTCCTAGTATTCAGAAAACGAATTACAGATCTGATCTCACAGTGGCAGACGTTTTTTTTTTTTTGTACTTGATACAGAGCGTCTACCGCGCATGTGCGGAACTGCAATCGCAGCGCTGAAGCGGAGATAAATTAAAACAGAGCTAAATTTCTGGACGCCCCTTGTATCTTAATTGTACAATACTTTCAAACCCTTACTGTAAAACCAACAACTTCCTTTTCAGTTACAAATGTTTTATTTAGTATTATCAAACACGTGAAATAAAATGCTCGTCTCATTGTATAAGCCGTTTAGTTTGGGTTAATTTATCTACAATTCTTTGATGTTGTTTTCTGTTCGATTTATCATTTAGTGCTTCCCTCTAAAAGGTATGAGTTGCATATTCCATTAGCTTATTTGCCACCATGGACTGCTATAACGGAATTTTGGAACACGTAAAACACTCATAAGCAATAATTAAGCAATAACGTCATTATTGCGGTTTCACAACTCAAAAAAATTCTTAATAACAGCAAGCTACTTCGGAGTATGCCGGTATGTGTACAAACAGCTGCAGCACGTGGCATGGCGTGTGACCCATACCTGCGAACTCCGACAGCGTGAGGCACGCGTCGTTGTTCCTGTTACTGTCTATTCCACATTTATTCTGGAGCATCTTTATGAGGCTCTATTGACGGTAAAAACTATCTATATGTTAGTTTTGATACCACCTGTATATGCCAAGCCTGCAATTTTTCGATCCTTACTTTTTAGAAAGTTCCATATAAAGTAAATGGTAGAAAAAGACTACAGGAGAGAAATATGGAGCAGTTCAATTTAGATTATATCAACAGGTGTATTTTCACGTTTTTGTAGTTCTGGTGTAATAAAATACTTAATTCAGCATAGAAAGGTGAATTCTGTTAATGGAAATTAATTGTTCTTTCACACTAGCCGTGTGTAGGACGCATTATGAAAGGATAGAGCCAGACTGAAAAATTCAATGCTATAGCCGGGATTTGAACCACGGATCTTCTGGTTTCCGTCCAGCCGCTCTAACCATTTGAGCTACTATGGCCGACGTACCAACATTACATTAAATTCTCCAACTGACTCGTGTTTCTCCCAGTAAACCACTAGTTCTCATAAACACATGAGACAACTACCTTAATGGCGACTTACTATGCTGTAAGTACTTTAAGGCTTGGGTTTTATAGTTCGGACCACTATTAGTTACAATTAATGTAAATTAGTTGTTCATTCACACTAGCCGTGTGTAGGGCGCATTATGAAAGTGTAGAGCCAGACTGAAACCTGAAGATCCGTGGTTCAAATCCCGGCTATGGCATTGAATTTTTCAGTCTGGCTCTACCCTTTCAATTCTGTTAATGTTTTACGTAATCTAGGACCTTCAGCTGCATATTATTCACTTTCATATGGGCTGTGAGACGTATACTTGCCCCTTTTTAAAAAGATTTTATGTAGACTATATCAATAAAGAATTATTATGCATTATTATTGCATCCATGCCACTAACGTTCCATGAAAGGGTTAAGTATCAAATGTTATGTTCGAAAATTAAAACTGATTCACAAAGAATATATTATATTGTAATAAAATTTTCTTAGTAAAGCAGTTAAGAAGGGGAAAATAATTGCAGGAAAAGCCTCAAATTTCGATGAGAAGCTAATGACAATATCAAGTAAATTAGGCAAAACTTGAAAATACAAATTAAAACAATTTAGAATAAACTATTTTCGTTTTTTAATTATTTTGTTTATTCGACTTTGCATGGTTAAGCTTTGAAATCGGGAATTAGTTAATTTACCTGATTATTTATGAAGTTATTGTTAAATGTCCAGAGGATTCGTGAATTCTTTCCTTTATCCTTCATAACTGCAATCTTTATAGATCCGGGTATTTATAATAGGTTTGAAACACTGTGTAGTGTATAAGTTAAAGTATCCTCGGCGGTGAAACCATCCTTGTTCGGAATGAAGGAAAAGGATCAAGTGCGGTCGATTCACGAGCCTAGACAGGAGAGCGGGGTAGTTAACCTTTACAGACTGAATCTCCGCGGTGGCGTAGAGTTCAACCGGCAGCTTCAACCACAGAAGCCCTCTGCGAGGCTGGCACTGGGAACTGGACCTATACCAACAAAGATTCAGAGACCCCAAGTTCCCTGCCATTCAAATCTGAGACAACTGTGAATTGGAAGGTCTATTCAAATATGGAGGTGAAATGGAGGAAGGTTAATTCGCTGATCTAATATGAAATATAGTCCTCACATTTTTCACACAATTCATGAGTCCTGAATATTGTGATATCCCTGGAAATATTTCAATATGCCGCTATGAACCAAATGGTTGAACCATCCCAAGGATACCACTGGGGAACACAACTCGGAGAGTGAGAGATCAAATTACCCACACTAAAATCCAGAAGATAGGGGACACTTCACAATCAAATACACAATTCTTTCTGAAATCCACATACCTGTTTTATTCCAAACTAAACACAATACAACATAACATTCCACAGACGCGGAGAGATGTAACAAAAGCGAAGGTCAATCCAACATCTTCCGGCCAGCCAGCTCCAGATACTTTCATGCCTGGCTAGATCACAGCTATCATTTGTTTTAGTAGAAACACTACTACAAAGATTTCCAACCAGCCAAAAGGAGCCGGACGCCTGGCGGCGACTTGACCTTACTAAACAAAGTGAGTATATCACAATATGTAAATCACATCCATAAATGCGTAGCTTTTTTTTAACCGAACTCGTTCACAGAAAACCGAAAATGAGTTATGAAGGTTACGAATGGGATTCTGTTAAGATTCTTGGTTTAATATGTTGCTGCTTTGATTTTCTATCAAAACTGAATATGTCATGTATAAACGTGTATTTAAAGTCCTATTTATACACTGTAGCACGATACTATTTTATGATCAAAACTGAACATGCCCAGTATAATTTACCATAGAGTCAATGTTCTGTTTCCATAACTGATCATGTCAGATTTTGGAATTTTTCTCTTTGTCATATACTTCCTTTCGCTTAAGTCTTTGAAACTTACATAATTACATTCTACCCCCTAGCTAGTGAGGGCTTTATTTGTTCTTATATGAACAGTTTGTGGCAATTAGTTCTTATGTACACATTAGCTTTTACAAGCAGTGCAGACATTCTTCATACATCAGGTGCTCATTGAGGTGAAAGAAAGTGAATTTTAAACAATGCAATGGAAGTAAAAATCGATGAAATTAATTCTGGTACTAGGAAGAAAGTAAAAACCGAAATAGGAAACCAAATTGAGAAGACAAAAGAAAAAATATGCTGATTCGGACCCTAGAATAACCCAGCTCAGATGTTTGCATAGGTCATGACCTTAGAACACAAGTATGTCGCTTTCTTGGGAAATTCCTCAAGTATAATACTATTAGCTGTCCTTGCTCACTTCACTTATTTTAATATATTGGACAATAAAGCAATTATGGAATAGTAAATAAATTAACGTTTTATTTTTATAGCAAGATATTTTTTAACAAAACTGGATATGTCCATTTTTTATCAAAACTTATCATGCCCAAATATTTTTAGCCATTAATTTGAAAATTAAAAGTACTATATATGTGGTTTTAAAATATATGATTAAGAATTCTTAATGCTGTATGTACAGATTTACAACAACGAATAAGAACAATTTATGGCATGGAAATATATTTATTCGTTCTCTGAATATTTTCAAGTGATTGACATAATTAGTTTTGAAAGAAAAAATAATCCTCAAATGATCCTATCGTACCCATCACCAGGATGTTTTATATCACATGAAAAATAGAATAAAACTTAGGAAAATCAATAGATGGCCAAAACAAAATTATTCTACAGCATTGCTACCTCTTAAAACCTGAATTTCGATTAAATATATTTGTTCAAATTTACTAATCATATATAGAGTACCAAAGACAACAGCCTACAGTTACATTTATTAAAACGTATTATTAAATAAAATTATTTTCTTCACACTTACAGGTAACAAACATTAGATGCTCTTATTTTTTATTCTTATCAGCTTATATGATTAACAGCTGATAGCGCCAAATTCACACGGTGTTGCCACTAAATTTTGAATGACCTATGTATATTATATAATATGTAAATAAAAATAAACAAATGAAAAGACAGACAGATAGATAAACAATAATTAAATAATTAAATAATTATGATTTTTTGTAAATTTACTCAACCAACGTTAAGTCATATCGGTCGATGAATGGAATGGGTGAACTGATGCTCAAATGAGTCGGGAGTCCATGGAGCTTAGAGGTACTGGACATTTATCTTTCAGGATAAGGGAAAAGCCCGGGTAACTCAACCTGACCGAGAATCAAACTCGGGACCTCTTTAAACGTGAGGCAAACATGCTACCACCACGCTACCGAGGCAGGCGATGGTGATGATGATGATGATGATGAGGAGGAGGAGGAGGAGGAGGAGGAGGAGGAGGAGGAGGATAAATGTGCAGCAGGACACCTCAGTAACCATATGCTATTCTAGTATGTAACAGTTCTACACGGACAACTGAATAATGAAGACCATTAAATAATCGGAAGTCAAAAAGAACACGTCCGAAGTGTCAAGAAAAGAAGGATATGCTAGTTTCGTGTAGGGCACACACCTGAGTATTGCAGGGGTCAGATAATTTGATTAAAGCGACCACCCCAAGTCCAGCACGCACCCGTCAGCCAGTTTCATTAGCAGATAAAAAAGGGGTAATTTGACGTGACTGCTGTGGTGGATTAACCCCATGCGGGTAGGGACCACACGTGGCCTGGCCACTCTACCCTTCAAGGTCCAAGAAGTGAACCCAGTACGTTTCGCTCATCCCCGTTCCATTTTCCACTTACTGTAATATTAACGACCCTTGTTTTAACCGAATTCTCTTGACATGAATAATATTACACCCCCTCGAAGATGGTAACCTAGCAACGGCTCGTGTCGAGGGGTGAAGTTAGTTTTTTGTCAAACGTGGATTACATAACGTATTCGCTACATCTTGACACCTTATCTTGATTTTATTCATGCAGCAGCGGATGGTACGTTTTACTGCAGATGCTACTCCCATTTTATATAAAACAGGACTTTACAGCAAAAATCTCATCTCTGCTCACCATACTACTAACTGTTCAGACAAAACCCCAGTACTATATCTTCTTAAACCAATAAAAAATTATATTGAAAAATCATTTCCGATCAACCTTATGGATTACGTCGAAAATGAAGCTGGCTACAGTGAAGCAATGAATATTACAGAAATATACCAATTTGTAACAAAAACTTCACATTATCTAAGAAAAAGTGATGTTAATTCTTCTAATTGAAATATATTTCTCAAAATAATAATAATAAACAGGGTATTAAATCATCAAATGAAAAATATTTAATTTGTATTAAAGCCGATAAGGGTAACAGGATTGTAATTTTAGATAAATCTGATTAAAAAATAGAGTAGAACTACTTCAAGGCGAAGATTTCATAAAAATCCGATAAAATCTAATTTTGCTATTTTGTAATTCACTGAATTATGTGGGCAATACACTGTCCACCTCCCGTCTTGAAACGTTCAAGTCACTTGTCCTTCTTCCTCTTCGTTTTAAATTTACGTAATAATGAGTTAGAACATGCATCGTAAAGAATATGCCGATCTCGCCTTTGCTTCAAGTATTAACAATTTTCCTATTTTATAATTCACTGAATTATGTGGATAATACATTGTCCAGCTCCCAGCTTGAAACTTTCAAATCACTTGACCTTCGCTCTTCGTTTTAAATTTACGTAATACTGAGTTGGAACATGCATCGTAATGACTATGCCGATCTCGCCTTTGCGACAAGTATTAATAATTTCCTAATTTTATATTTCACCCAATTATGTGAATAATAGATTGTCCACCTCCCGTGTTTGAAACGTTCAAGTCATCCGCCACTTGTCCTTCTTCGCTCCTTGTTTTAAATTTACGTAATACTGAGTTAGAACTTGCATCCAAAGAAATATACCGATCTCGCCTTTGCTTCAAAAATTAATAACTTTGTAATTTTTTAATTCACTGAATTATGTTGATAGTACACTGTCCACAACCCATCTTGAAAAGTTCAAGTCACTTGTCCTTCGCTCCTCGTTTTACATTTACGCAATACTGAGTTAGGATATGCATCGAAAGCAATATGCCAATCTCGCCTTTGCTTCAAGTATTGATAAATTTTATATCTTATAATTCACTAAATTATTTGGATAGTATACTGTCCACCTCCCGTCTTGAAACGCTCAAATCACTTGTCCTTCTTCACTCCTCGTTTTTAATTTACGTAATACTGATGAAGTTGTTTGGTGCTTCTAGTAGTGATACACGCATTTGAGTTAAATCAGTTTCCATTTTTTCCTACATGACATCTTTCTCTTTTACATTCACAGCATCCCTCTTATTTTCCTCGAAATCCTGACTCTAAGTCACCAATTCAATTAACAATTGTTTCTCCAGAAATATGTCTCACGGCTTTTGTTTACGATTTTTCAGCTGAGTGCAGACGAAAATGAAAACAAAAAGCATAGAGTACGTTCAGAAATTAATACGACTCATCCATAGCCTTCTATAGCTGTGATATTTAAAAGTCTCTTGGCGTTATCACGTGTTTCTATACAGTTTTAGCTGACAGGTTGGTGGAATGCAAGAAATTTAGCAGTAGTGTTAACACTGTGACAGTTGTTACGTTACATTTGATATCATCGATTTTAACATCTGTTGGTTAAATCGGGCATGAGAGTTGCATGTTCTAGGAGAGTGTGACACAGAGAGGGAAGTACGAAAGCAGTGGGGGTAAGGAGGTGGCAACATTGTGCTCTCAAAGGCATCTCATTCGCGGTAGGTCAGAACTCATCGCATTTGAAGAACGTAGTACATTAACTGTTCACATTTATACAGCAAACAAAACAAGGTTCATATTTTTAAAGTGCCCGTCATTTTAATCACACTTGTTCCAACCACAAAGTTGGAAACCAGGTTATTGGATTGCAAACCGCACTCGCTGTTCCAATGATGTGACGTATGTCAATGTAAGATTTTAATCTTATAGGAATATTTAATGTGTTGCTTAGTTACGGGAAGAATTAATAAAACCTTTGCTGACTTGTAAAATTACTCTTATGTACACGGAACCTCGGCAGCTTCACGTATTACGCTTGGCAACAGCGCTTGGCTTGAATATTGGCCAGCGTTGATATCCCTTTAACTTTTGCGAGCGATATAGTATTGCATTCAATTCAGTTTATAAATGTTAAAAGTGACGCTCATAGGAACATTTCATTTTGTCACTTTGGTAGTAACTTTGTACAGTAACTTTTCGTCCCACATAACTCCAGATAGCTAAATGGCAGTTTAATGTTAACCTGAAGTAGAATACTCAATTGATGTGGTGTAAAGTACGAATTAAACATATGGAATATCAAAATTAAGATACTGGATTATTCTATGGAAAGGTAGAAACAGGCTGAGAAACTCAGAACCGTAGCCGGAAACTGAACCTCGGATCTCCCGGCCTCCGTCCAGAAAGTATTTGCCTGATATGTTTATGACAACACCTAGTGATCTATGGTAAAACATGAGTCAGTTGGAGAATTTTATGTGGTGCTGGAATGTTGCCATGTTAGATCAGTGGTTGGAGGAACCAGACGGAGAATGGGTAATCCGTGGTTCAAACCCGGCTGTGGCACTGAATTATTTCAGTCTGACTACATTTCCAAACCCGGTCGCCGAGGTATTGCAGTGGTTTATGTTAGCAGCTTCCGTGCTAAGCGTCACGAGTTCGAATCCGGGCTCTGGGGTGCCGGGTTTAGGTCGGCCCTGCCTACGCCTTCCCCTCTGTCTAGCACATGTGAAGTGTTCCCTATACCCAAGCTGGTTCGGAGTCCACAGTATAAACTCTAGGTCCTCTCGCCTCACCGTCATCTTCACTATCACCCTATCATTGGAGGAAATGGACCCGCCCTCTGGGTGCCTCCACCTGAGAAATGGGTCCGGTCATCACGTGGGGGGTAAGGTTACCCCGAAAATCAAGGTTCCCAATTGGGCAGTGGTGGTAACCAACCAAACCAACCAACCCCTCCAAAACTTCTCCTACACAGAACGATTGAGAAGAACGATTAATTTCCATTAATTAAACTCGTAGTGAACTGAACTGTAAAGTCGGGGTCAGCTGCTAGGTCGCCCTTAAGATAGTGGTCGCATGTATTTATGAGAACTCCTGGTGGTTTATCGGGAAGAGAACGAGTAAGTTGGAGCATTTAATGTCGTGCTGGTATGTTGCTGGCTTCTTGCCATGCTAGATCAGTTGTTAGAGCAACCAGACGGAGAATAGGGGATCCTTGGTTCACACCCAGCTGTGGTATTAAATTTTCCAGTCTGACTACACCTCCAAACCTTGTCCTACACATGACTATTGTGAATGTACTATTAATTTCCATGAATTAACCTCGTAATGCTCTGAATTATAAAGTCGGGGACTTAAACTACGGTGGGATCCAAATAAACCTGAACCACTTCAATAGGCCATAACTTTTGAATCTGTAATATAACACACGTGCAACTTTGGGAGAATATAATATACAATTAGGACATTACCTTACACTACTTACATCTCAGAGTAAGTGTTGGAAGTGTCCTCCAGCAGCATCTATACATGTTTGCACTCATCTCACAATGTTTTCGGAGAGTATCCTCGCCAATGTTACTTATTTCGGTTCAAATGGATTCCTTGAGAACATCAACTGTCCGTGGCCTATTCTTGTACACTACGTTTAGATATCCCCAGAAGAAGAAAAATCCGGTGCGGTTAGGTCAGGGTATCTTGGGGGCCACAGACATTTTGAGATTATTCGATTATCAAAGAAACTGATTACAAGTTCTATGGTGTCAATAGATGTATGGCACTTTGCTTTATCTTGCTGGAAATACCCTTCCCTCAATTATAAATCATCTCCGTAAAACTTCAGAGAATATGGTGAGACGAGTACAAACATGTATGGATGCTGGTGGAGGACACTTCTAACATTTTCTCTAAGATGTATGTAGTATAATATTGTTGCGTGTATAGCTTGAGGAAGATTTGGAAATTACTATAATTATTGTTATGTAACATTTATTTCCTGCGCCTTGAGTTTGGGCCAAGCTGTTCGTTCATCATTAAGCTTAAATTCTGCTGACTGACAATGCATGTACTTTGGACTGGTGAATCACACATCCTGCTGATTAAGGTAAATAATGCTTAGGTGGCCTGTAACAGGTCTAAACATGTTCTCAGTGATGTAAACAATGATTGCACAAGATGGTGCAATAGCTGGGAGGAAATTAACAGTTAGCGTGGGAATTGCTGAGTTGGCTGTTGGGCAGGACCCCTGTTTAAGCTTGGTTGAGTTAGTACCCGCGGGACTTGACAGAGAAGTTTCAGCGGGGACTTGCTGATGGTCTCTATAAACATTAACAAGAGTTAATTTTAAAAATTGCTACTACGATTAACATCGCCAGCAGTGTGCACCGGACCATACATCTCTTGCAAGTTGCACAAGGTTCAGCCATAAAAACAACGCATTTCTAAAGGTATAGTGGGTCGCGCCGTGGCTCAGTGGTTAGACCGCTTGGCTCTCACCGAGGTGGCTCACGTTCGATCCCAGGCGACCGCAAAGTGAGGTTTGTGATGGACAACACGGCGCTGGGGCGGGTTTTCTCCGGGACCTCCGATTTCCCCAGCCATCCCATTCCACCGGTGCTCCATCATCTCATGTATCATCAGTGTCACCGCCTACGGTGCCATGTGTAGTAAAAGCGGGCGTTAAACACTACACGTTTCATTTTTAAAGGTATAGTTGCACTATCACTATGTATTTGAATGTTACCAAAGTGCCTCCTATCTCATCCAGATCAGGGAGTGGCTTTTAGGAACACTAGGCATTTTTGGAATACAGTTACTAAGTTGATTTGGAATTAGGTGTTTCTTTTTCTCTACCTTCTCCATAGCTACGCTCCCAGTTATTATACGGGGTTGAGGGTAAAACCCCTTATCTTTTAAACCCCTACAAAACTTTTTAGTTTTGGAATGTAACATATGGTCTCGGCACCAGGTTTCGAATTTCATACCTTGTATGTACCTCTCGTAATTCCTGTGAACCCCCAAACTCTCATGTAACAATATAATCTGCCAATCGTGGGTTAAATTCTACCAAGGTTGCACGTCGCAAAGTTGAAGAATTTAATGTCTTGCTGGCATTTTGCTATGGTAACTCAATTGTTATAGCGAACGGAGACCGGAAAATCCGTGGTTCAAATCCGAGCTGTGGCATTGAATTTTTCAGCCTGATACCACATTTCGTACACACAGCTAGTGTGAAAGACTGATCAATTTATATTATTTACACAATCGAACTAATTTTAAACAATTTTACAAATGTTTTAATTGCGATCAATGCTTAAAAGTTTTCATTATCCTTCCCCGCTTACGTCTAGCGTTAGTCAAGTACTTCATTTCAGTGTATACATGAGAATATTCTAAGAATGTTGAGCAAGCCTTTACGTTTAGAGAGGGTAAAATATTTTGCGTATATCACAAAAGACCCATCGGAAACCGTGCAGCAGTAGAAACACCCTGTTTAACAGCCTTACACCGCATCGCGTTAAATCCGATAATAGCCCGGTATTGAATTCTCCCTCCACCCTGGAGTATTTACAACAACCAATAGACGAGTTGGTTATTATTCCGGAGTATTTTAATTGAATATGTACATTTAATTATCGAAATGGATATTATCGACAACTGCTGATATTGGGAACCCCCAGGCGACCCATAGCTCAGGGCTACCAACAGTCCGTAAAATAAAAAGGGTTATTTCCAGTAATTTGCTTAATTAAAGTTTAAAATTATTCTTAAAGTGTGTTTAAATGAAATAAAGTATTAAGTAACAGACGTTTTAACTTCAGTTAAAAGCTGTATTTAAGAAAATCAGTTTAAGAAATTTAACCCCGTTTTTTGTTTCGAATTACGGCCTTCTACAATGCTGTAGGTTACCTCAACCAAACCTATAGCCAACTAGAAAATTCTGTCATAATATAAAAGCAATCTTTTTCCTCTATTTCTCCCTATCTAATGCATCTACATCAAGTAGTCCTTTCTGTCTCATACACTTTTTCACTTTGTCCATCCACTGATCATTAGGTCTTCCCTTCCTATTTCTTCCTTCTGACGTCCATCTAACCACTTCCTTTGGTAATCTGCCATCATCCATCCTTAATATGCGTCCGTACCATTGTAGTCCTTTCTCATTTAAGAATTCTATAACATCTTCAACAACTCATATTATTTAATTCCTTATCCTATCCCTTCTTGACTTCCTGGCAGACTTTCTCCAGAAATCCATTTCCGTTACTCTTAATTTATCCTCTTGTATTCTGCTGATGGTCCAAGTTTCTGCATCACACTTTCCACCAGTGCTTTATAAATTAAATTGTTAATTTTGGCCAAAGTTTTACTCCGTAAGATTGAATTCAGCATCCCAATAGCTCTTTATCCTAAACATATTCTTCTATTTCTAATTTTGATGATCCTACTTGTTGTAATATCGATCCCAAATACTTGAAACCTTTGACTTTCTTAATTTATTATCCTTCAATTTCCGTATCTCCAATACCAGCTGTCAGATGTTCAGTTTTCTTCATATTCATTTTCAGTCCCCACTTCCCATATCCTTAAATATTATTATATATAATAATATATTCATAAGGACAATACTAAGAATATATATAAGAGTAAAAATAAGAATACATTCTTATTCCCATATTCCCCAAAAAGTTTAAAAATAAAAGTAAAATGCTTACGTATTAAAATATTACTAATTTGAAACTTGAAGAAAACAGTTTTGATTTTGCACCAGAAAATATAAATCTCATTAGAGCATACATTGTATATAACTTTTTCTTACAGTTACCATTTCTAAGGTATTGCTTGTTATTGCTTTAAATTTTCTAAAAATTATAGTTTTTCAAAGGAGAAGTGTTAGCTTTTCTTCTCTCCTCCTCCTTTTTTGTTGTAATTTATGTCCTCCCACCTTAAGTCATATCGGACGATGAATGAAACTGCTGAACTGATGCTCCAATGAGCCCGGGGTACATAGAGCTTCACAGTTACCTGACATTTGTCCTTCAGGATAAGGGAAAACCCCGGAAAAACCTTATCCAGATAACCCACCCTGACCAGGTTTGGAACTCGGGAACTCTTGAACGTGAGGCAGACACATTACCATCAATGCTAACAGGGCGTGCTCTCTCCTCCTTGGACATACAAAGTGAACAGTCCTCTTGCCCGCCTCAGTAGCGTAGATGGTAGCGAGTCTGCTACCATCTAAGTCTGGCCTATTGAGATGGTTCAGGTTTATATGGATCAGACTATATATAAATGTCATATTGAAGAAGAAGGAGCACTGATGCTGTACGTTGCAAATCAAGCATATTGAAACCACGAGACGTACTGAATGTAATAGCCAGTGAATGCTTAAATACAAAGCTCAGTATTGCAAGTATTTTATTTTCCTTCTGCACATAATTACATAATTATTCGGCCTCTGTTTTCATATTGCTATGTATATGTTCAACATAGATTTGATTTTTTGTATATTAGAACTAAGCTTTATATTTCATTAATATAAGCAATATTCATGAATCTGTATAGGTAGTAGGGAACTCACTGTGCATTCCAATCCAAATCAATACAGCAGGCATATATAATGTTGGTTAGTTTCTGATTAGTTGTGACACCACATTCAGACTTGTCATTTTGACGACAAATGTAGATGTTTCATAATGTCAGAGTTCAATTGTCTTCACTCGGCGTTTCTGTTATTGTATCACACCTGTGAATCCATATTCCTATTCTAAAAGCAGTTACAATCCCAATATACTATCAAATAATTATCATTTTTATACTGATTTCGGCAAACGAATTCCAAATAATTTTGGTACTTCTTGCTGGTGAACACTGGTATGCAGTTTTCTTTTCTTCTTCTTGTTGGTTGGGGAATGTTGTTCTATTTGACAGCAGGAATGCACACATCTTGAACGACTTATTAAACCCACTATTTAGCAAAATGGGATACTCCCAAATAATTAATGGCTTTTAAAAGCTAAACATCACGAACTGAATTTTGAAACAGCAGCAGCTGATTTTGTTTTTAGGTTAGTTTCGTTTTCAGATTTTGGTAATGCATATAAAACATAATAACATGGTAACTGTAATTCTTAGCAAGGAAGTGTGTTGATGGACCGACGATGCAAGAATTTGTCAAATCGATCTCAATTAAAAAGAAAAGAGCTCCAGAGGTAGTCCTAGTCGGGCGGGGCTTCTCCCCGTCCGAGTGTCTTATGCCACAGTACCTAGCCGCTTTGCGGCTTAACCTGCGAAATGAGCTAATTAGTTTCATGTTCTGCTGGGGTGTTTGAATTTTTTTGGGAATTTGGATTGGGATGCCCTTGTTTAATTCTCATAGGCAGCTACACTTAATCGTTTCCCCGTTTTGGAAGACACGATTTAAGTTTTTGCTCCCTTTTTGGTTACAGGTTGCATCGCTTGATCCATCAGGCGTAAAAATTGGTCCAAGAGATATCTGGGGTTTCTCTTGGTTAACCAAGGGGCTCCAAGACGTCTCTCGGTAGTCTGAATGATGGCAAGCGTCTTTGATCCCTCTGGTCATACCTGTCCAGGGAGTTTACTAAAGGGTTGGGGTGAAGTTGGATTTTGTCGTACATTGATCGTGCCCTCTAGCGGATGACATCGATAATGTACGGGATCTGTGAGTGCTCATGTAGGATATGAGCAGGGAATCTCCAGCCTGTATCGTAAATGATGCGAAGTGCCCTGTTCTGCAGCGTCTGGAGTCTGACGAAAGTGGTATTAGCCACTGTTCTCCAGATCTCACAGCCGTACAGAAACATAGGCGGAATGATCGCCCGATACAGCTGGAGTTTGAGTCGGATGGGCATAGTTGATCGGAAAATAGGGTATAGGCTCCGGAGTGCGACTTGCCCCAGCTGGACCTTGAACTTGATGTGCGGAACGTAAGTTAACTTACGGTCCAGCGTCACTCCGAGATACTTCGCCGTTTTCATCTATGGGATTCTACGGCGCCGTAAAACGAAGTTCTGCTGCAACCGGTTGGCTCTGGTTTCCGCCAGGAGAATTGCAGAGCTATTCTCTGGGTTAATTGCCATTCGCCATTTTGCGCTCCATTCGCCAATGGCTCGGAGCTGGGTTTGGATTTGCCGGATGCTGTACCGTATGTTCCTATTTACTGCGAAGATCAAGAGATCATCGGCATACTAAGTGTCACAAATAGTTATATTTGTGTAATGTACCATACATGTCGCAATTCAAAAGTGTCATAGTTATAAATTACCTAATCCGCATAACACTATAATTAAGTTAGTAATAATAGTATTTTAATTAGAAATATAAGTACATCTGAAGACATGCCCGGAAAAATGGGCTAACCCTCAAAATAAAATATTTTGCAATAAGTGCTGCCCTCTGTTGTTGCAGCAGAGAGCTATCCTTTCTTGTGTTGGTCTATCCTACAGCAATCAAGTAACGCTAAATAGAGGTGAAGTTCTTGCGTTTTGTGGTTTGCTATTTGTATCACTACAAAGATGGGCTTACCTGTCCATACTCTCTGCCTGCCATCTAGTAGCCATTCATACATTTTTGCCTTGTGATCATGACTTCGGCATCATAGAGAGAAAAAAAAAAAGAAGAGGCTGGCAGCTTACACTTATGTTCAAGATCAGTGGATGGAGCAAGTGAAAAAAATTCAGGGTAAGGAATCCTTAAACTACAGGAAAGAACAGTTTCAGAATCTGGGCGAAAGGTACTCCAAGGTGACATTCATGAGCGTACCGCTTTAAGCTATATTTTAAATACACTTACGGTGGTATTGAGGATTGACACTTTGGACATAAGAAGAACAATATCTTGCAATCTGTCGCTTACTTAGGTCACATTTACTCCAAACTACAATGGTCCAAAACCTATAAATCCTGTAAAATTAGGGCCCAAATGACCTGGTTGTCGACGGGCCCTTAAACTCCACACACTCACTCCTGTAAAATTAAAGGATCTACACATTCTGATGAATTATATCCCACCAATTTTTCATGAGTATTATAAAACTCTTGATTTTGAGACTACATCTTCTCATAATATTACTGATAAAGCAATTTTTGATCAGCCTGACTACAGCTAAAAGCTTTTTAAAATGATATACTTATTGAAAAACGGAATAATCCAAAGTTTACTATGTTTAAAATTGCTAAAAGACATTTTTAATTATTAGTTTCACCTAAAATGTAAGTAAAATGTATTTAGAATAAAACTTGAGTAAATGCTGACAAATGTTTTCACTTTATTCTACTTAATTTATTTTTATTGATGTTATTACATCAGTCATGTTTTGGGGTCTATTAAGGATGACACTGATAAAATACACTATATTCTGAGATCCATATTCTCAGAAATGAAATAAAATAACGTTAACAATTTCTTTCAGCCTCAATCATAAAACAATGTTCTTCTTGTTTTTTTTTTTTTTGTTTTTTTTTTTTTTTTAAATGTGGGTTAACCGGTTTTTCCGGACATGTCTTCAATTGCTTTGTAGATCCACATTTAGAGCATCTGGACGGAAACCAGAAGATCCGTGGTTCAAATACCGGTTATGGCATTGAATTTTTCAGTCTGACTCTACGTTTTCTCAATTTAGCCTACACACGACCAGTGTGAAAGAACAATTAAGTATATTAATTAATCTAATAGTGGTTAACTATAAAGCCCGGGCCTTAAAGTACTTACAAGTAGTAAGTCGTCATTAAGGTAGTTGTCTCGTGCGTTTATGAGAACCCCTAAGTGGTTTACCGGGAGAAACACGAGTCAGTTGCATAATTTAATGTCACGTCGACACGTTGGACATAGTAGCTCAATGGTTAGAGTGGCTGGACGGAAACCAGAAGATCCGTGGTTCAAATCCCGGCTATGGCATTGAATTTTTTAGTCTGACTCTATATTTCCACAATTTAGCCTACACACGGCCAGTGTGAAAGAACAATTAATTTCCATTAATTGACCTAATAGTGGTTAACTATAAAGCCCGGGCCTTAAAGTACTTACACGTTGTAAGCCGCCATTAATGTAGCTGTCTCATATTTTTATGAGAACTCCTAAGTGGTTTACCGGGAAAATACTAGTCAGTTGGAGAATTTAATGTCATATCGGCGCGTTGGTCAGAGTAGCTCAGTGGTAAAGCGGCTGGACGGAAACCAGAAGATCCATTGTTCAAATCCCGGCCATGCATTGAATTTTTGAGTCTGACTCTACGTTTCCACAATTTAGCCTACACACGGCCAGTGTAAATTAATTTTCATTTTTCTTATTTTTCTTTATATAATTGTCCTATTCTTTAGTCATCTTTCTAGATCATTATGTGTTCAGGTATGTTTGTTTCTAGTGTTGAGAAACACTACTGTATGTATCCACAGTGAAGAATGTTGTAATTTGGCTTAAGCTTGCTATATTCATTAGCATAAACAAATTAAAAAATAATAAATGTGTTTTCCGGGGTTCCGAAAATTCGCTAAAATGCTTAGAATATTATTGATGTCCCTAAAACTCCCTGAACCACTCTTATTCTATTTCACCTTTCTTGTGCTCGCTGTTTCATAGTTTCAAGTGTCGATGTTGGCATTATATGGAAAGGAAAAGGTATAGTAAGCTCCCTTCCCCAGAATGGGGCAGATTGCGTGATACAATTTTCTTAGTGGGGTATGTAAAGCTGCAGGATAATTTCTGAAGAGAAAATCATAAGGCTCCTGCAATATGAACAGGAGGCAGTCAAGGTTTATGCCCGATTTCAGCAACGTTAACAAATGTAACGTAACATTTGTAACAGCGCTAACAAAGCTGTAAAATGTCTTGCATTTGACCAACCTATTTTCTGAAAATGTTAACAAACACTTGTTAATGCCAAGAAACTTGTGAATATCACAGCTATAGAAGGCTGAGTCGTATTACTTTCTGAACGTACTACGATGCGCTTTTGTTTTCATTTTCATCTGCACACAGCTGAAATGGCGGATAAATATAATCATAAACAAAAGCCGTGAACCAATTTCTCATCGATGGAGAAAGAATTGTTGATTGAATTGGTGAGGAAGTATAAGGATATCGTGGAAAATAGGAAAAATGCGGTGAATGTAAAAGAGAAAGATGTCACTTGAGAAAAAATTGGAAACGAATTTAAATCACGTGTATGTGTCATTACTAGAAACGCGAAACATCTTCTTCAGTATTACGTAAATTTAAAACGAGGTGCGAAGAAGTACAAGTGACGAGTGTCTTGAACGTTTCCAGACGGGAGAGTGCATTATCCACATAATTCAGTGACTTATAAAATCGCAAAGT
Organism: Mantis religiosa; assembly: GCA_030765055.1. Lineage (NCBI taxonomy): Eukaryota > Metazoa > Arthropoda > Insecta > Mantodea > Mantidae > Mantis > Mantis religiosa. The sequence continues at coordinate 135,084,278 of CM060956.1, read as the reverse complement.
TATTAGTACTTGAAGCAAAGGCGAGATCGGCATATTCCTTTCGATGTATGTTCTAACTCAGTATTAAGTAAAATTAAAACGAGGAGCGAAGGCCAAGTGACTTGAACGTTTCAAGACGGGAGGTGGACATTATATTATCCACATAATTCACCCAATTATAAAATAGCAAAGTTACTAATACTTGAAGCAAAGGCGGGATTGGCATATTCCTTTGGATTCCTGTTCTATGTTAGTATTACGTAATTTAAAACGAGGAGCGAAGGACAAGTGACGAGTGACTTGAAAGTTTCAAGACGGGAGGTGGACAATGTATTATCCACATAATTCAGTGAAGTATAAAATCGCAAGGTTATTGATATTTGAAGTAAAGGCGAGATCGGCATCTTCCTTTCGATGCATGTTCTGAGTATTACGAAAATTTAAAACGAGGAGCGAAGGACAAGTGACGAGTGACTTGAACGTTTCAAGACGGGAGGTGGACAATGTATTATCCACATAATTCAGTCAATTATAAAATCGCAAGTTTATTGATATTTGAAGCAAAGGCGAGATCGGCATCTTCCTTTCGATGCATGTTCTAACTGAGTATTACAAAAATTTAAAACGAGGAGCGAAGGACACGTGACGAGTGACTTGAAAGTTTCAAGACGGGAGGTGGACAATGTATTATCCACATAATTCAGTGAAGTATAAAATCGCAAGGTTATTGATATTTGAAGTAAAGGCGAGATCGGCATCTTCCTTTCGATGCATGTTCTGAGTATTACGAAAATTTAAAACGAGGAGCGAAGGACAAGTGACGAGTGACTTGAACGTTTCAAGACGGGAGGTGGACAATGTATTATCCACATAATTCAGTCAATTATAAAATCGCAAGTTTATTGATATTTGAAGCAAAGGCGAGATCGGCATCTTCCTTTCGATGCATGTTCTAACTGAGTATTACAAAAATTTAAAACGAGGAGCGAAGGACACGTGACGAGTGACTTGAAAGTTTCAAGACGGGAGGTGGACAATGTATTATTCACATAATTCAGTCAATTATAAAATCGCAAGGTTATTGATATTTGAAGCAAAGGCGAGATCGGCATCTTCCTTTCGATGCATGTTCTAACTGAGTATTACTAAAATTTAAAACGAGGAGCGAAGGACAAGTGACGAGTGACTTGAACGTTTCAAGACGGGAGGTGGACTGTTTATTATTCACATAATTCAGTGAATTATAAAATCGCAAAGTTATTAATACTTGAAGCAAAGGCGAGATCGCAATATTCCTTTCGATGTATGTTCTAACTCAGTATTACGTAAATTTAAAACGAGGAGCGAAGGACAAGTGATGAGTGGCTTGAACGTTTCAAGACGGGAGGTGGACAGTGTATTATCCACAAAATTCAGTCAATTATAAAATCGCAAAGTTATTAATACTTGAAGCAAAGGCGGGATCGGCATATTCCTTTCGATGCAAGTTCTAACCTCTCTTGTACTTCCACAGTAACCGTCATAGCAACTGGTTTCGACCTCTGAAGGAAATTTTCTTCTGATAACTCCTCAAAATAATTTCTCCTCAAAGGCCGTACTCTATTACAAATGTCTTTTAGACGATCTTAAATATAGAAAATCGACATCAACAGCTGGGCTCATGCTCGCCATCTTGACCATTTACAATTGTTAGGGACTTAACATAATACCTTTGATTTGTAAGTGTTTAACGCCCGCTTTTACTACATACGGCATCGCAGGCGATGACACTGATGATAAATGCGATGAAAATGGAGCACCGGTGGAATGAGATGGTGGGGGAAACCGGAGATCTCGGAGAAAACCCGCACCAGCGCCGTGTTGTCCATTACAAATCTCAATTTGCGGTCCCGTGGGCTCGAAACCGGACCGCCTTGGTGAGAGCCAAGCGGTGTAACCACTGGGCCACGGCGCGGCCTTAACAAGAGATTTAACACGAGTGTTAGGCTAACACTTGGTGAAATGCAATTTTTGTTGTAACGGTTGTTAAACCCGTGTTAAGTCTTAACATGTGTTGGTAAAATCGGGCATAAATCTTTTAACTGCACCTAATGATAAATCATAACTGAAATGCTTCTAACAATTTACAAACGCCTCCCTACTTTTAGCAGACCACGTAGAAGTGTTAATTTTATTTTGGAGGTTTGACGAAGTCCTGAGAACTAACAAGACAAAATTTCCCTTTGTAGTAAACACCAAAATTAGCCACAGCACAAAAACCTTTTCCATGTAAACTGTTGAGCTACACGGTAAAATAAACTTTAGTCTTTAATTAAATTCCTATATGGCTTCTCAAGACCTTGGGTGATTCCACGCTCGCTTAACCGAGACTGTACTGAGAATTTCAACTGTTAATCAAATTTTGCCTGAACCGCACAGCGCAAGCCTAACAAGACAGCACGGCGGGACAACTTTAAGCAGCTTAAAACGGAAGAGGAAACAAAACATATCGTGGACCCCTAATTGCCCCCAACTGTCAGCATTTGTTGCCGTCTAAACGAATTAGCCACCGCGCTGCAACGAAACAAACAAATAATTATAACATATCTGAAACAAACTTCCTCCAACTCACTTGACGGAAAGCAAAGGTCGCTCCAACCACAAACTCTGTGGTTTAGTGCCGAAAAGTACTCAGCAAGTTTTACGTAGCTTAATAGAATTAACAGAACCCATCCTCACTTCAGACACACTGACAGCGCAATCTCTATAGTAGAGATGGGTAGGAAATAACGTAATGAAGAAAGACGTAACTAACCCTATTCCCACTTTGCTTACAAGGGCATTCTCGAGTTTCTGATTTACTTTTAAATTTACGTCCTCCAACGTCAAGTCAAATCGGTGATATGATGTTCAGATGAGCCCAGGATCCATACAGCTTAGAGCTTACAAACAATCTGGCTTTCACGACAAGAGAATACTGTGAAAGAGACTTTATCCAACCTAGGAGGAGGGCTGAGGCGGCCTTTTTTGTGGCCCGTATTCGAATGGCCCGGATTCGATTCCTCTGGCTGAGACATGGGATTTTTTGGGGTTTTCCCGGCTTGCTAGGCAAAGTTAAGTACGTCCCCCAAATTTCCTGTCCTACCATTTTACTTCCGTTATCATCTCATATCATCTCCCATCTGGTGGTTTCTTTTAGGGTAGAAGTGTCGGCGGGAGTATCGGCGGGGCTTGGTGCGATGATATATTCTGAGGAGAAAGGTTTCTCCTCCGGACGGATTTCAATCAACGAGCCGCCTAGTGGATTGATTCAGAAGCGCTTCCAGCAGAATGCTGATTGTGTAAGACTTCCTGGAGTATTCTGCTCTGGGAAGGCAGCCTCCGCTCTCTGAATCGGCCTCTTGACCGTCTCGGGGGACGGCAGGTGTGATGACGATTGTCCTAAACCCACTGACTGGTGGGTATCTATCAGGTAGAATGTAGGGACCTTGCCCTCTGTATTGTAGTGACTCCTTGGATTCGACCACCCTGCCATCTCACCTCATCCTTCCTCCCTGGGTGCCCCATTTGGGGCATAAGTACAAAAGACCAGACCGTAGGTGAGGGGATCCGTCTCCTACAGCTGCCGTGGTGCGGACGCTGCGGACCCTTAGCACTCGAGATACCTCTGACGTTACTAGAGGAACCGCGGGTGGAACATTCGAGCCCCTCCCAAAGGGGAGTTGTTCGGATTGGTTTGGACTCGATGGGGCAGTGTGTTCCCGACACCCACGGGGAATTGGGTACCTCCGGCCAGGCAACGGCCGCCCGGAGGGTGTAGAGGGCTGCCTAATAAGTCCCGGGTACTAGCATGCAGAGCTAGTAGAAGGTATGCTAGATCACTACGCGGTCCCAGCGAGGTAATTCGGTAGTATTCTCTGCGTAGGTTACGCCCGTATGTGGCGTATCCACTTCCATCCCGTCTTGACGTTGTGCTCAGCAGGGGGGGGCTTTTTAAGAGATCGGATATTGCCCTATGAAAAGAGCCCCGGAAAATCCATCGCTTCCGGGTAGAATGAGCCCTGGGTCGTTGGACCTACGTGTCCAGGACTAATGGGAGTAGAACCTCTGCACTTAACCAACTAAAATCCCCTCGGAACCTCCGCAGGGGAGAATATCCGTCCCCTTTAGCTGACGTGGTGCGGGCGCTGCGGACTCTTAGCACTCGTGGTACCTCTGACGTTACTAAAGGAACCTCGGGTCGAACATTCGAGCCCCTTCCGAAGGGGAGTTGTTCGGATTTGGATGGACTCGAGGGGGGCAGTGGGTTCCCGACACCCGCGGGAAATCGGGTACTTCTAGCCAGGCTTCGGAAACCTGGAGGAGGTAGAGGGTTCCCTAAGAAGTCCGGCGTACTACCTGGCCATGACATCGAATGTTTCATGTTGACTCTATGTATCAAAAACGGCTAGTGTGAAGAAATGATAAATTTCCATCAATTAACTAAAACAAATTATTTATTTTTCAACGTAGTTCTCTTTCAGGATATATGCTTCTCCTAAATCTCCTGCCATTTTGTAAACCCACCAAAAAGTAAGCTTTGGAAATACGCTTTTATCTCTATGATGACCTCATTTCATCTACATTTTGTTCCTGTTTCTTCATGTTTGGGAAAATGAGAATATGCAGATCATAACGTAACTCATGTAGTTTGACCGAGCGGTATGCCTCAGGCTGTTTCGTCTATGGCCCTCATTCGGGAGGTCCAAGTTCGATTCCCGTGGTCGAGATACTTGACACATGGGTTTCTTTCGGGGATTTTCCTGGCTCACTAGGTGAATGTTGGGTAGGTTAATTACATCCCACAAATTGTTTGTCCCTCCGTTTCATCTCCATTATCATTTCATATCATCTCTCATCTGACGGTCTGTTTCAGGGTTGAAATATCGGCGGGTGTGTCGGCGGTGCATGGCGGGATGATATGCTCTGAGGAAATATACTTCCTCCTCCGGTAGGTCGGTTGCCTCAGCTCCTCTGCTGGGATCATTTTGGGCCACCAGTCCGGGACCTTTGGGGCTCGGATCGCCTGTCTAGTAACATTAGGGCTTGGCTGCTGAGCTCTTTGCAGAACCGCTGCAAGGGAGCGTGTTCATTGTCCTGGCCTGTCGGGGGAAGTCTCTATCCACTAAACTGCAAGGACCCTGCCCTCTATAGGGTCGTGTCTCCTTGGTTCGGCCACCCTATGTCTCCTTGGCCTCGCCCGCGCCGTCGCTTAGTGGTTAGACCTCTTGGCTCTCACCAAGGTGGTCCGGGTTCGATCCCAGGCGACCGCAAAGTGAGATTTTTGGTGGACAACACGGCGCTGGGCGGGTTTTCTCCGGGAACTCCGGTTTCCCCCACCATCTCATTCCACCGGTGCTCCACCTTCATTTCATGTATCATCAATGTCATCGCCTGCGGTTTCGTATGCAGTAAAAGCGGGCGTTAAACACTACACATTTCCTTGGCCTCATCCTTCCTCCCGGGGGTGACCCCACTTGGGGGCATAGGAGCAATGAGCCCAGCATGGTGGCCTCCGAACCGGATCCCCTCCGGAATTAAATTCCAATCCCAAATCCCCCATGTAGTTTGGCTGCAGCAACACTGGATGTAAGGCATTGTTGCGGTAAAATAGAAATTTCCTCTTCGCCACATGGGGCCGTTTCTCCTTCAACTTGTTTTCGAATTTGGTCCCATATCTCACTGTAGTATGCTCCAGTAATAGTTTTTTATTTTTCTAAGACATCAATGAGTGTAATACCCTTTGCATACCATATAGGTCATCGGTATCGCTTTTCCAGCCGATGAGAACATCTTTCCCTTCTTTGGAGCAGATTTTCCGGAAGCAGCCCGCTGTTTTGATTGTTCTTTGGTTTCCGGCGTATAATAATGAATCAGTTCTCATCAACAGTGACAGCTCTATGCAAGAGTTCCTTCGGATTTCGGTTAAACAGCTTCGAATTTGAAGGCTGCCGCCGCTTGTTGTCTACTGTGAGCAAATGCGGCATCCTTCGGGCCGACAGGTACCTCATCCAGAACTTATCGTGCAAAATACGAACCACCGCTCACGTCGATATACCTGTGGCCTCTGCTACTTCAGCAACTTTCGTTCGATGGTAAACGAGAATCATATCATGCACATTTTTAATAAGTTCCGCGGTGGAAACATCTGCAGCGCGTCCTGGTGCTCCTCATCAAAAACGGATGTTCCACCAGGTTCAAATTCGTGGAACCAATATAAAACTGTTGTTAAAGAAGGTGGAAGGTATCCTTATACAGCGTCCAATTTCGCTTTTGTCTCCTCGTAAGGTTTTCAATCTAAAAATAAAAGACAAATCTCTGAACGATACTGCACGTTTTCCATTTTAGCAAAAGTACGCTGAACAACTTGTTGAAATGTCTGTAAAATCCAAACTAAACTATAAATCAACATCAAATTTGTTTTGACAACGTGTAACAAATAACACAGACTTCCCTTAGCAACATATATTTTGAAACACGGTACATATTGAACCTCGTAAGAGTCTTACAATGTCTATTTTAAATTAGTTTATTGAACGAAAGTAAAACACCCGTACACCAACTTTTGACATAGTCTCATGAAAATGAACGCACGTGGGAAGAGCTCGGGTTCTTGCGGGGAAGAAACGATCTTGCATTCCAGTGCGGAGCCACTTGTGTGCCGTCTGGTGAACCTCTTGATCAGAACGAAATCTCTTTCCTCCAATCGCTCTTTGAGTGGTCCAAACATGTGGTAATCACTCGAGGCGAGGTCTAGCGAGGATGTGGGATGTGGAAATCCGGAGTGAGCAGATGCATTACGAAACTTAAACTCAAATCAATGATGATATCTGATATTTAGCTATAGCCTCTTTGCCATAGAAGGTACAGATAAAGTTGTCCAAAAAGTTATACAGAAGAGTTATCAATAAAATCTTATTTCATAACATTCACTAAGAGTAGAGAAAGCAATAATGTTTTGAGATATCTTTTAAAGGAAGAAATAATATACAATGTCAGACTCTTACAGACTGTTATAGATTATAATATTTTTATTTATTTATTTAATGCCAAGCTATTCCATGGATTGCATCTACTGGAATTGACCCAAGTCACTTATCCAATAGACGTCTAAATACTACCAATACTACACAACCTTTTGTTCTGATACATCTTATGATCTTACACATTAACATCTGTCAACTGACCATTTCCATTTGGATCTCACCTTCCTAGTAATTCTCCTAATTTTCTAATCTGACTCTGATCTGAAATCATTCTCTTTATGGTTACAATACTTTAATTTATCAACCACTTCTCTCTAAACAATTTCTTCCTCCATTCATCTGTGCCTCTACATTCCCATATAATATGCTCTCCAACCTCTTAGTCCCCACATATTGGACAGTGGCCTTGCAGTACACCACTACCTTAGACCTCTCAGTTTCCAAACCTGTAATCTGTACCATGCTATCCCTTCTCTTTCCCTTTTATTACACATTTCTAAATACTTTTCTGGCCCTGATTCTTTTCCAAATATCCTTAAAATAACCAGTGACCTATTATCTTTCATCTCAGCCCATATAGTTTGACGATCCATACCATCGAATCTAGATCTAACTACCTTCCATACTTCCCATGCTAAGCTACGTCTATGCAGCCCTGTATCACATAATCCACCCTTTTCCAACTGTTTTTTAACCTTTTCAACCAGGTTCCAGATTTTGATTATATGAAATACAATCAAAAGTGTTTTTCTGAATTTATATTTATTAAAATAAAGATTATGTGTATTACTAGTGAGATTATGTACATTGCAATGTGCAACAACAGTATTTCAGTATACTTTAACATATAAAAGGCAACTCAATATGTACAATGCAGGCAATGTAGCATTACCAGTTGTATAAATATTGGTTTACGGGGAGTTTTGGGACACCACAAATAATCCTCATTACTCTGTTTTGAAGTATTAATAATATGTATGCCAATGAATGATTTCCCCATAACAGAATGATGAAGCCTGGGACTCAAGTACTTACGATAGTGAGTCGCCACAAACAGTGTATCGCGAATGTAGAGCCCCTAGTGGTTTACTGGGGAAATATATGACTCAAATGGAGAATCCAGTGTCAGGACGGCACGTTGGTCATGCTAGCTCAAAGGATTAGAGCGAATCAATAGAAACCAGGAGATCTGTGGTTCAAATCCCGGCCATGACATTGAATTTTTCATGTTGACTCAATCCATAAAAAACCTTAGCCCATAAACGGCTAGTGTGGGGAAATGATAAATGTCCATCAATTAACTTAAATAATAAGAGTTAAATGATGAAGCCTGAGACTCAAGTACTTACGATAGTAAGTCGCCACAAACGGTGTATCTTGGATGCAAGAGCCCCTAGTGGTCTACCGGGGAAATATACGATCCAATGGAGAATTTAATGTCAGGACGGCACGTTGGCCATGGTAGCTCAATGGGTTAGAGCGACTGGATGGAAAGCAGGAGTACCGTGGTTAAAATCCCGGCCATGACATTGAATTTTTCATTGACTCTATCCCTCAGAAACCTTAGCCTATAAACGGCTAGTGTGGATAAATAATTAATTTCCATCAATTAACTAAAATAATAAGAGTTATATGATGAAGCCTGGGACACAAGTACTTAGGATCGTAAGTCGCCACGAACGGTTTATCTCGGATGCGAGAGCCCCTAGCGGCTTACCGGGGAAATATGTGAGTCAAATGGAGAATTTAATGTCAGGACGGCACGTTGGCCATTGTAGCTCAATGGATTAAAGCGACTGGACGGAAACCAGGAGATCTGTGCTTCAAATCCCTGTCATGGCATTGAATTTTTCATGTTCACTAAATCCATCAAAAACCTTAGCCTATAAACGGCTAGTGTGGAGAAATGATTAATTTCCATCAGTTAGCTAAAATAGTGTAGTAGTTGCGGTAACAGAAGTATAGGTTATTTAAGTTTAATTCGAACCCATTCACGGCCTCCTTCCATTGCGTGAGACAGCCGGCATTCGCCGTGGAACTTACACCGACAGAGGCGGTCTACAATCCTTTGCTTATAATAGATGCGGAAGATGATAATCTTCTGCTCTCAAACAGGCAGCATATCTCATGTAAATATTCTCGTTCACTCTCCAAAACGCAGAAGCAGGAATTCTTATATTTCTTGTACAGTGTTTTCCCTAACTTCTGGTCCTGAATGAGGACTGGAACGTTACAGGTCTGTTGAAACTGAAGCCCTATCACTGCACAAATGTAGAGGCGTTAAAGCCAAATTATCCCGCTAAACGTGGGAATTATTTCAAGTGGTTTTTCCAATCCATAGAAAGGGGTTTCATTGACAAACAGCTTTTGTCTATCACTAACGAATCCTGCTTTGATATAACTGGACGAGTGAATACCCGCAGTCGATGTTGGGCTTCAGAAAAACTTGTGCTACTGAATGAAACGCCTCGTTATGATCGGAAAATTGGAGCGTGTGTTGTGTGCGATATGTGCTAGAAGAATAATAGGACCCATATACCTTGATGAGACAATAAATGCAGAGCGATATCAAACGTTAATTCTGGGGACACTTCAATCGCGTGATGGAAGAAGAGATATTGAATGGCTGGTTCCAGCAAGTTTCTACAACAGTATATTCGGCTTGCCGAATCGTTGCAACAGTAAGAGAGGTGTTTGATGATAGATTAACACTGGGCAACAATGAAGATGTTTCGGGCTTAAAAACAGTGAATTTACGTGTATTCCTATCTTCTGGATTAAAAAAATCGTCATAAAATTATAGATTAGATCTTCTGTTGAAGATAAGGTCATTTCTTAGAGTGAAGATTTTAAATTTGGGGGAACACTTTTGGGAGTTAGCACATCTGTCAAATAACAAAACACAATCAGAGAAACATTTTGGAAATTAAGTGATACAAAGGTTAAGCAAGGCATTTTTGTCGTGCTAAAAATAAGACAACTTGGAAAGGATCCTGCATTTGACCAAATTTTGGAGCGGAAAGCAAAGGAAACTTGGGAAGCCTTCAAGGATGTTATTCATGCATTTTAGGCAACAAAGGAGATGGCAACTACAAGCATTTGGTGACAGTGCTCTTGCAAAAATACCTTAACCTTGGGTGCAACATGGCTCTTAAGATCCATTTTCTCCACTCCCACCTAGACTTCTTTCCTCCTAGTTGTGGAGCTTTTAGTGATGAACATGGGGAGAGATTCCATGAAGTCATTTCTGGCACAGAACAAAGATATCAGGTCCGTTGGAATGAGGTAATGCTTGCGGATTTCTGTTGGTCTTTGTATAGGGATTCTGCGGAACTCCATCACAAGAGGCAAGCTAAAAGACGACGAAGTCAATAGGCCACCATATAACTCTCATCAGACACGACTATCTGCGAAGTATTTTTCCAACAGTTCAGAACTCTTAGCATGTAATTACCACTTTAAAAAATCAAACGCACCTTCATTGTTGTTAGCACGTATGTAATTTAAATGTATCTTTTTCTCTCAATCCGTTAATATGTAATACTTCCACCTTGTGTATCATGGCCGTGACGTGGCTCAGTGGTTAGACCGCTTGGCTCTCACCAAGGCGGCCCGGGTTCGATCTCAGGCGGCCGCAAAGTGAGATTTGTGGTGGACAACATGGCGCTGGGGCGGGTTTTCTCCGGAATCTCCGGTTTCCCCCGCCATCTCATTCCACCGGTGCTCCATCTTCATCTCATGTATCACCAGTGTCACCGCCTGCGGTGCCGTATGTAGTACAAGCGGGTGTTAAACACTATATATTTGTGTGTATCATACAAACTAGAGATAATAAATAGTTTTCTTTGTCATATTTCTTTCCCCCAACCCAAAATTGGTAAGAATTGCCTCATGAAGTGCTCGAAACATTTAAACATTATTTTTGTTGCTGTCCAGTGTAATTAGTGTTGATTTTTTCCCCATCCCGTTCTCCTGACCCAAAGGGTTATGACTTTCATTTATTTATAAAACAAAGGGTAATGTCCCAGTCCTTGCACACTACATGAACTTAGGAAATATATTGTGCAAGGTATCACAAGAATACCTGCTGCAGGATCTCGGAGAGTGAGCGAGAACAAATATAAGAAATATGCTGTCTGTTTGAGAGCAGAACGTCATTTTCAGTATCCATTATAAGGTAAGTGTTCTAGTCCGCCTCTGCCGTTGTAAGTTTCCCGGCGAAGGCTGGCCATCTCGCACAGTAGAGAGAGGCCGTGAGTGGGTTCGAATATAATTTAACGCACCGGTAGTAATATATGGGATGTAATTATCTCACGCAGAAGTGTAACGTACTCTGCAGTATGTATTGGAAGGCTTAGCAGATAAACTTAATCCAATTTGGGGCTATAAGCTATAGCTTTTCCAATGTATGTCACCAAGGATACTTCAAAGTTTGTCTCCTCCTGTAGATGGCAGCTTGTAGTCAAGAGATCGCGAATTTAAATGCGACGGAAGGTAATTAATTTTTCTCGGCGGAAAACATTCCCTAGAACGTCTCCCTTTCGAAGTGAAAGAAAGCCGGTGGACTTGTGTCTTAGTTTCACGATTACAAAAGAAATTAAAGCCACAGAAAAAGGCCTTTGATGACAATTAAGCAGTATGCCAGGCTCGGTATGTAGTGGGATGATAAGAAGTACAGTTAGAAATTGTCATAAATAAGAAAAACAAGATTTGTGGCAATCTCACTCTACATTCTAACACATATACTTTTTACTTTACACCCAAAGAATATACACCCTGTATGTCTCTGTTAGAATTACACTGAATGATCTCATTACCACAAGTAAGGTTATTACAGTATGAACAAGATTTTAACCAAAGCGGATAACATATAAAGAGAACAGTGGATGCCATGAGCTTGAACGGCCCTCTGTGTTTCTGCCGTAATCCATTTAGCTGCAGTCAAAGAGCTAGCAAAACCATGAAACAAATTTACCCACAATATTAGGCAGTGCTCCCTCTCATAGGTATTTACTCTTTTGTTACGATAATTTCCTTACGAATTTTATCTCTGTCTATAAGTAACATACAGCTCTTTTAAGCTTTTTAAGCTTTATTATCCTTAAATTTTGAAAAGAATGATTAGACAAGTGATTAGACAACACAGAAAATACTGTATGTGCGCGTTAAGAAGAGCGATCGGGTTCCAAGTCCTCATTCGGTAAGTTTCGTTTAACTCCGTAAACATAAATGACAACTTTGAAAGTTTAAATGCGCTATACACTGGCATCTAGTGGCTAATACGCTAAGCTTTATCATGTCCGCTATATTTTGTTTCGATCAATTTCGAGGATAATTAACTAACCAGTTTACAACAATCGTACTGTGACTCTGTGGGTTCGTGGAATTAAAATTCCAATAGCACAAACTCAAAATGTTCTTTATTTTCACCGAATTACATTTGGAACACTTGCCGATTACACAGAGTTAGGTAGCGCACACAATTACCATTCGCCAGTTCGTCTGTTACAGTCCACTCTACACTCACAATTACGTACAACTCCTCTGATACACGTACACAGTCTTTCAGTCCGTTCACTGGCTCGGCGCTCCTCACAGCTGCTCGCCAAGAACTGACCTGTACGCCCACTGCAGGCCTTATATATGGATATCGATGTTTCTGGAAGTCTCGCGGTACAGTGAATCATCCCGACTGTTCCAGACATCAGGGGAAGGGGAAAGAGATGGCTAGTGATGTTTTTCCAACCATCCCCTCGTTAGCGCTACAAGATAAATGGGTAGGCGTGTCCGAATGCTTCCCGCCCCTCACACAGCCGTCAGTTGGTCGTGCCTTCCGATAATTGCGTGACAATATGTTAGAATTAGAATTTTAGTTCGTCCTTGGCAACATATATCTCGTAGGGGAGGGGTTCCGTCCCCTTCAGCTGCCGTGGTGCGAGCGCTGAGGACCCCTAGCACTCGTGGTACCTCTGACGTTACTAGAGGAACCTTGGGCCGAATATTCAAGCCTGTCCCTGAATGGGAGTTGATCGGATTGGGTTGGACTCGATGGGGTAGTGGTTCCCGATAACCGTGGGAAATCGGGTACGTCTCCGGACGGGATTGAGGTAAGCCATTAACATTCCCGCGTATTAGCCAGCATAGCTAGTAGAAGGTGTGCTAGATCACAAGGCGGCCCCACCGAGGTCAAATCGGTAGCCTTCCCCTTTGGGGTTGCCGCGCCTAAGTGGCGTATCCACTTCCATCCCGTCTTGAGTCCATAGGGCCAGATGGGGGCTTGTTAGTCTCTAGGTCTTGCCCTTTGGAAAGCCCCACGGAGGCGCTGGGCGACCTTTTTGGATAGCTCAGTAACTCCCTGGTCGTCAGACGGGGGGTCAGTCATGACATTTGATGACATGAGTTGTAAATAAGTTGTGTGGAACGTGAAGTGGGCAAACTTATTCATGCTAAACTTGAAAATGTTGAACAAGAATAGCAGATATGATGTAATTGCATGATTATTGCGAGGAAGTAAATAATTGAATTGAGAAACAAATAGAAACCGCAATAACTGTTACTTTAAACAACTGACATTGAAAGATTTTTAAAGACAGTTGATAATAGGAAATTCCACAAATCTGAAAACTTTCCTGAGGTATTTTTAAGGTATTGCAATTCAGTAATGAAGTAGAAATAAAATGTACCACGAAATGAAGAAGTATAACTTGTTTTAAGTTACACAGAAAATTAAGCTAGCTACAGTGGAGTAATAAATAATACACAAATAAAAATATGTGTTAATTAATGTCCACTTATCTTAAGATGCTTTATTTTGGTATTTATAGGAAGTCTACTCATATTGATAATTACATAAAAAATAAAAGTTTTAACCCTTTTTCACATAAATTTTCTGTTTTTAATAGTTTGATTTATAGATTAAATAATTCAATAAAGAATATAAACATATTGTTAATACTGCTTTAATTAATGGTTTTAATAAAGATTTTATACAAAAAGGATTCAAAATTTTAAATGTCAAAAACTATTACTGATATTTCTACTCCTAAAAAAGAAGGATGTTTATAAATTTAAAAAAAAAAAAAAAAAAAAAAAAAAAAAAAAAAGTTTCTTAGCATCCTTGGGTTGATAAAGATTTTCAAATTTTTTTAAAGAAGTTGGTATAACCTTAGTTCCTCAAAATGAATATAGTATTAAAAATATTACAATTTTCTAAAAAGCTAAAGTCATTAATAATAATAAATCTGGTATTTATCAATTTTTTGTTTAGATGGCGATCAGGTTTATATTGGAAGGACGAAACATAATTTGGAAATCAAAACGAAAGAACATTTTCGTAACATTAAGTATAAACAAACTGATAAGTCGGACGTAGGAGTTCATTTTTTGTGATTTAACCATTATATAAATCCTGAGGTTAAGTTATTAAAACAACTAAATGTCCCGATTGATTTAGTGGTTTCGGAAAATATATTTAATTTAAAAAATAAACATTGCGTAATAAATTTTGAATTACCAGCAGTTCATTCTGTTTTTAGGTTTGTTTTGTTTTCAGATTTTGGTAATAGTAACAGGAAAATATCAACATCTAGTGTTTGTAACGATGGCGACAGCCTTGTTTGCGGCTGAAGATGTGTATAAGTATACATGAAATCGTGATACTGGAGAGCTTATAAGAATTATCATTTCTTATAGGTTAAGTTTTAAGTTTCAAAAATTATTATATTTGTATATACTTCTTTGCTTCACTGTTAATAGCTTCATACGAGGGCTGTTCAATAAAGAATGATCATTATTATTTACGGTCATAATTTTTCACACTAAAATTCAGTCTTGATATATTCTGTAGGCTTAATGTGAAACAAACATTCCGTAGTATTTTTATTGTTGGTACTCCTGCTTCCCGGCTGTTAGAACATGTTCAGTATCGCCTACCGCTATGATGGAGGTAACACTCGAGGAACAATATGCGACTTTGAAATTCTGTTTTCGTCTCAATAAATCTTCAGTTGAGGCCTATGCAATGCTACAGGAGGCCTATGGAGAGTCTGGCCTCCCCTACAGCACAGCTCGAAGGTGGTTTAAAATGTTTAAAGTGGGGAGACAATCAATATCAAAGGAAGGTCGATGCGGTGCTCTAGTTACTGCTCTTACGAAAGAAAACATCAACACTGGTGCTGCCGTTGTGAGAGAGGATCGACAAATTACCTTAAGATCACTTTCTGAAATACTGAACATTTCACTGGGTGCCACCCACACGTTGGTGACAGAAACATTGCACATGAGACGTGTTTGTGCGCGATGGGTTCCAAGACTGTTGATTCCCAAACAAAAGGATATTTGTATGCAGGTATGCATGTACCTAAAGTTGATGTTAGAGGAAGATCCGGAGTTTTTTTAAACGTAATCAATGCTGATGAGACTTGGCTACATCATTTTGATCCTGAGAGCAAACAGCAAAGCTCAGTGTGGAAATCTCCTTCATCACGAACCACCAAAAAGCAAAAGTGGTTGCTTCTGCTGGGAAAGTTATGGACATCTCATTCTTTGATATTCATGGAATGGTTTATCAGCATGTTGTACATGCACACACATCAGCAACTGGAAAATGCTACAGGTCTGTCCAGAAAACATTGCAAGTCCATGTCCGGCGCAAAACCTACATTTCCGTGAAGCAGGTTGGATGCTGCACCACGATAATGCGCGGCCGTATATTGCTAATGTTGTTGCTGAATATCTTGCAAAAATCAACGTTAAGTACATTCCTCACCCTCCCTATAGTCCGGATTTAACCCCATGTACATGTTTCTATTCCATAACTAGAGGAAACGCCTTCGTGGAAGGCATTACCCATCATCAGAAGCAGTGGTGAAGACTGCGGAGGCAATTTTGAAGAATCTCTCAAAAAATGGTTTCGAGCATATCTGTGAAGACTGGCAGAAACGCTGGGACAAGTGCATCGCATTCATGGGAAACTATTTTGAGAAGGACCATAAAAATTATGAGGATGAGTAAAGGTACGTAATCAAAAATAAATTGTGATCATTATTTATTGAACAGACCTCGTACTTTACGTATTTATTAACAGAATATATGTTGATTTAAACATGTCACGTTATTCTCTATTAACATCGAAGGAAGTTTTAAGACAAATAACAGTAGTAAGTTCCTCAAATCTGAAAACTTTTATAAGGTATTGCATTTCAGTGATGAAGCACAGGTAAAGTGCGCAAGGAATTGAAGATGTATAAGTAATTTTAGATTATTACTTGCACTTTTAGGTGATAAATTGTAAGGAGATGAAGACACTACATTAAGACACTTTTAATTCTATTTAGTTGATCAAAATTTGGGCTCCAGTAATAACGAAATTTACCTTCATTAACATGTAATAAAAGAGTAAGCATTTGTAAATGCTCACTTGTTCCTCAAAATCCTGTAAGCACAACACATTTCCAGCTGACGAACATTGTGTTCTTTGGTTCACTTTCACCGGCTCTTTTCCACTGTTTGGCCTGACTCTGTAACTCTGCCGCATTAATGGTGGATCCATGTTTCACCCAGGGTAACAAATTCACACAAGTCGCGTGGAATGTAATTAAACATAGAAACAAACACTGTAGTGAAATTTTCTCTCGCGTGCGTTTTTGGCCCACAGTCCGTAATATCGCCCCCCTTCGGGCTCAATGCTTTTTCAATTCCAATTTTTCACGTACAATATTATGGACGCATTTTATCGAGTGTTTCAACTCACTCGCGCTTTTACTCCCTGTCGTTTTTTACTGCTTTGTATATTTTCAATAATCTAAAATTTTGTGATCCGAAATGGACCACGAAGCTCAGTTGTGCTAATATACAGGATGTTAGAGAGATAGCTACAGTGTTTTGATAGCTAATTCCTTCACACACATTCAGTTAAGGGGATGCTGCACCGAAAACCCCAATTCCAGCAATTTTGCACCAATCTTGCTGAAATTTTTACCACTTAGTTATAATGCATAGTGGACACAGCATTGAAAATTTGGTTTTTATATATTCAATAGTTTTTGAGTAATTCATTTGTTAAATTCAAAATTTGTTCAAAATTCAAACCGCTCCACGTGATGAAAATTTTCAGAATTTTAATTTCTGTTTCTAAAAATATTCAGATGCTTATGAAGAAAAGATATGTCATATGAATTTTTTATACTGCCTTTAGTTCCAGAGGGAAAGAAATGGGTATGGAGCATACACAAGAAGCCAAAATATGATTAAATTTCTGACTTTATATATCAATTACTTTAAAAATTATAATGAATGTTAAAAATTCACATGACGGACACCTTTGTTTGCTTTCTAAGAACATGTATTGAACATTTTATAGGGACTGAATCAAAACTGAATCGTGTGGAAAATTTTGAATGACAGAAAATGTTGAAAAAACTGTAAGCGAGTAAATAAAATTTTAAAATCCAAAACATTTTCCTTCTCAGCTACATGCCTTGAAGCAGACTAAAACCCTCCAGATAGGTAAGTCGGAACCTTCCTGCAACTTCATTCTCTCTTCTGCAGCAGTTTTCTTCAATTCTAGTTGCCTTCTGTATGTTTTAGAAGTTACCTTCGCAGAAATTGCTGAATGAAGTAAGCATAATTGGTCCTTCCCTTGGCTAATTTTTAGAGATGCTGGTGAAATATTATCCAGTACCATTATGTATACAGTACCATAATGTATCCATTATGTCTGACTGCAGTTTGAGTGAGGCAGAACAGCCAAAAGTGAATTCACTGATGGTTGATGTCCTAGCAACCTGAAGTCTTTTCTTTGACACAAATATTGTTTAGGGCATTTATGTCATATCATGCTGTGTAACCTTTCATTTGTATTTTATATCTTACCCAATGTACATCTCCTTAGGATTTCATCTGATGCCAGCCTTTGGTACACAGGCATTAGTTTTCTTACCACATCAGGCCTCAAGTACGTTCCCATTGTTGTGTTATGTTTAGGTGTTTCTTCCCATGTATCGTTTAGCCTATTCATGATCCTAAGTACACAGTCGACAGAACGTCAGTTGTTTCTAAGAATGTTTTACCTATAACCTATATAACATTTATATACATGTATAAAATACCTTTATAAATGTTAAATGGCACACTAAAACTTATTAATTATATACAAACGGTATATAGTTTAACTAGAAACACAAGAAAATCACAACCAACTTAGAAACTCAAATAAAAGCAAACTATAAATATTATTATTTGCTTTCAATGTTTGTAGCCAGTATTTTGTTTCCATGGTACCACATATTGTATGAAAAAACCTGAAACTTACAAATTTAGTTGGATTATGATACTATAAGGTTCAAAGCATTTTATTATCTCAAAAACAAAACAAAACTAAAAAAATTCTATATTTTAGCCAATTTCGGTGCTGTATTTCCATAAATGTGTTAAATGTGTTTTCTAATTTAGTATAACAGATTTCCAGCAAACATATATCACAATCTGATACTCCAAATCAGTCCCAACCTGTGCCACAAAATTTAAAGTCCATGTCAGTATAGACCATCCACTTTGCTTCTTCGTGTTCACACTTCAACACCACATGTGCTGCCCAAGGAACAGGAGTCATGCTTATCTATGCATAAAACAGACAGTAAATGAATTGTAAATACATCATTAAACATTTCATGCGCTGTTACACGTATTAAGCCTCCTTTCTCATTTCTTTCCAGTTTTAGATAACAAAAACATTAATATATGGCTACGTAAGAACGGCGAGTAGTGTCTCCAATTGTAATTAGTTTAATTTTATTATACCTAAATGTTCGCAAGGAAGGGCTTGCTCTCTGTGCTTTACCCCTCATAATTACATGCCATGCACTCTCTAGGAAAATAAAAAGTCAGGAACTTGTTTGTGCCATAGATATTTGGAAGTACTAAACAATCTGGAAATATATTACACTTATTACTTTAATTATTTGATGGAAATAAATCATTTCTGCACACTAGCCCTATATAGGCTAAGCTTTACCATATATAGTCAACATGAAAATTTCAATGCCATGGCCGGGATTTGAACCACGGATCCCCTGGTTTCCATCCAGTCGCTCTAATCCATTTAGCTACCATGGCCAACTAACCGTTATGAAACTAAATTCTCCATTTGACTCGTATATTTACGCGGGAAACCACTAGGAGCCCTCGTATTCGAGATAACCCTTTGTGGTCACATACCATAGTAAGTACTTAAGTCGCAGGCTTCGTCATTTAACTCTTATTACTTTAACTAATTGATGGAAATTAAACATTTCTTCACACTACCGTATATAGGCTAAGGTTTTTAAAATAATCAACATGAACAATTCAATGCCACTGCTAGTTTGAAGAAATGATTAATTTCCATCACTTAACTAAATTAAGAGTAGTTACAATAGTGAGTCGCCATAAACGGTGAATCTCGAACACGAGGGCGCCTAGAGGTCTATCGGGGAAATATAGAAGTCAAATGGATTAATTTAGTGTCATGACGGCAAGTTGGCCATGGTAGCTCAATGGGATAGAGTGACTGGACGGAAACCAGGAGATCCGTGGTTCAAATCCCGGCCGTGACATTGAATTTTTCATGTTGATTCTATCGATGTTACTCTTACTAACTAGAATTATCAGTTTACAAGTAAATTCAGTTGCTCGGATTTACCAGTACAAATACCTGTAATATTTCTCCAACACTTTGTATATTCAACAATAGCTCAGGCAAGACCAAATGTTTTTTTTTTTTTTTTTTTTTTTTTTTTTTTTTTTTTTTTTTTTTTTTTTTTTTTTTTTTGTGAAATTTTATTAGAGGATTTGGATGAGTTGGGCCAGACTGAAAAATGCAATGCCATAGCCGGGGTTTGAACCACGGATCTCCCGGTCTCCGTGCAGTTGCTCTAAACCACTGAGCTACTATGGCCAACATGCCGATATGACATTAAATTCAGCAACTGTCTCGTGCGTTTTAGGGCCACAGCCATTACAGCTTAAACCGTCTCAAATGGTCCCTTAACTTGAGAATGACGCTGTATATTAGCCCACAGTTTCAGAAAAAGAAAACTGAGACCGCAGACAAAACAAAGGTGGTCTTATAATACCGGAAAGCATAGGCTATATGCACTTGGACACTCATAAAGCAGCACGTGGTTGTTAGCCATATACAGTGCGATCCAAATAAAGCTGAACCATTTCAATAGGCAATATATTTTGAACGAACAACAGGACACTAGTGCAACTTTGGGAGAACATAATACACAATTGGGAGATTACATTACACTATTTACATCTCAGAGAAAATGTTGGTAGTGTTCTCCACCAGCATCTATACATGTTTACACCTCTCTCAACATATTATAAATTTTACAGAGAGCATCCTCACTAATTTAACTTATTTCGGTTCGAATGGATTCCTTGAGAACATCAATTGTTCATGGCCCATTCGTGTACACTCTATTTAAGGTACCCCCAGAGAAAAACTCCGGTGAGGTTAGGTCAAAGGACCTGGGGGTCACAGACTTTTTAAAAGTTCCATGATGTCGCGTGACGTATGGTACGTTGCTCCTTCTTGCTGGAAATAAGCTTCTCTCAGTTCGACATCATCTCCGTAAAACTTCAGAGAATATGGTGAGACGAGTGCAAACAGGTATAGATGCTAGGGGAGGACACTTCAACATTATCTCTGAAATGTTAGTTAGTTAGTTACTAACACTCCCCACATGGCAACCTTGGCCTTCGGGGTAACCTCACCCCACCAAGTGATGACCGGACCCATTTCTCAGGTGGAGGCACCCAGAGGGCGGTGTCCATTACCTCCGATGATAGGGTGATAGTGAAGATGGCGGTGAGGTGAGAGGACCTACAGTTTTTACCGTGGACTCCGAACCACGTTGGGCATAGGGGATACTTCACGTGTGCTAGACAGAGGTGAAGGCGTGGATAGGGCCGACTTAAAATCGCCAACCCCAGAGCCGGGAATCGAACTCGGGACCCTTAGAACGGGAGCCGCGAACGAAACCACCGCGCTACCCCGGCGCCCCTTATCTCTGAAATGTAAATAATGTGATGTAATCTCCCAGTTGTATATTGTATTCCCCCAAAATTATACGTGTATCCTGTTATTGGTTCAAAAGTTATTGGCTATTGAAGTGGTGCAGGTTTATTTGGATCGCACTATACAATATGGAATACCCCGCAGAGCTATGCTACGGTTACAGGAAAAGAAATTACGATACTCTGCTTTAACTCTGAACATCTTAAATGTCATCTTTAGAATTATTTGTTTAATTCAGCTCTCTATTCACAACATTATTGTCCACTAATTGGAAATATTGATTTTCTTTCGGTATCATTTAAAGTTGTATCATCTTCTGTAGATAGATGGAATGAAAGAGCAATTTCAATTGCTAAAGCTTGTAAGGCAAAAACTTCTGGTCATTATCTAAGTGATAGTTTTTTTTTTATTTATCCAAATTTACTGAACCTTATTTTACACAGTGGTATATTAGGGTTAGAGTTGATACATAAAAATATACAATTTTAACAAAAATATTTTAAATACCAGAAGGAAGAAAATATGTTTTAATCTGATGCACATTAATTTAAACTATTTCAGACGTTTAAACACTGAGTTTATAAAAATCATGAAGTACTTATACTGTTGTAGCTTCATTAGCAAAGATGTGAGCGGAGCAGAAAATTCAGTTCCTAGAGAGTCTAGCTTGAATATTAATTCTTGTCTTTCTCTCCAGAAAATGGGACAACAGAAAAGGAGATGAACCACAGTTTGAAATTCTTCACCACACATGCACTCGGGGTTGGATGTTAAGTGAAAGCGTGACAAGTATTCACCAAATTTACCATGTCCACTTAAAAATTGTGTCAAAACAAAATTTGGTTCAAGTTTCACATTTTCCTCTGTCATATGCACTAGGGAAAAATAATGTTTTTGTTAAACTTCCATTTGGAGTTGTTAGCCATTGTTGGTTTCTTTCTTCAAGAATATGTTGATGTATTATTCTCCTTACATTATAAATAGGACATAAAGGGTATGCCACAGGAAGATTGGATTCTGCAGCCTTCTTAGCCAAGCAATCAGCTCTCTCGTTACCTAAAATTCCACTGTGTCCTTTAAGCCATCCCATGCAAATATGTCCTGGATGGTTTTGAAGCAAGGTTCTGATTTCATGTGCTAATGAATTTAAATTGTATTTATCATTAATAGCGAGTAGAGCTGATTGTGAATCACTAAGAATACGGGCACTGTTCCCATTAAGGTTACACCATTTTATAGCTTCTTTAATTGCTAAGAGCTCCGACTTGAATACAGAACATTCAGGTGACAATTTAAACATGGAGTGAGTTATTTCCGTTTGGTTTTCATAAACAACAAAAGCACATCCTACTGAAGATATATTATCTTCAAATTGGTAACGCGAACCGTCTGTATATATGTAATAATCATGAAAATGACATATTTCCTTTATACAGGTTACAAAGCTTGATGGGTGTCCTGCTGTGGTAAGATGTTCCGGGATTTGTAGTTTATTTAAGTTTTTCTTTTTCTACACTAAACTATATGTGGGAAACAAACATGACATTCTAACCAAACTTCTTCCAAGAATGTGACACCAAAATATTTAAAAACTTTGCCCGCCTCCGTAGCTTAGGCAGATGCGCATCTGCCTTATGTTAAATAGGTCCTGTGTTAGATTCTTAGTCAGGGTGAGTTACCTGGATAAGGTTTTTTCTAAGGCTTTCCCTTATCCTGAAAGATGAATGTAGGACAACTCTGAGCTCTATGGAGCCTGGTCTCATCTGAGCATCATTTCAGTCATCGTCCGATATGATTTAACGTTAGAGGACATACATTTAAAAATAAATAAATAGCCTCCCAGACCTAATGTATGCATTGAATCTAGTATGTGTTTCAAATGGGAAGAGTTCACGCCTACAGCGAATCAAATGCGTTAGAGCCTTAAGCGTTGCCACCTTACTATCCCCACTCTTTTTATATTTCCCTCTCTCTCTCTCTCTCTCGCACACTTTCGGGTGTTCTTGGCTTTAGACGTAAGGGAACGCACACTGATTTTTCCAAAGTTTTATAATAATGCAGCTGTTGAAATCGCAATATTCGTATATTACACAAATGTTTAAAATATTTAGTTTAAAGTTAATTATAGTTTATTAATTACTTATTTTTCTAATCCAACGAAAATACCAGCGGCGTATCTGTAAAGCTGTGAATGTTACTTACGTTAAGAGATAACTCCTCATTGTCATTGTCTTCAACGTCTGATTACTGCAAATTTATGATGATAGGTTTCAAAATCTCGTTACGTGCTATTTCCTTCCAAAAGTCGTCTTCTTGTAGTTTATCTGATGTCTCACGTAGCTTTCCCACTCTTGCTGTGTTCCCTGTCAATTTTTTCGTGAGTAAGTCGTTCAACGTCAGTCAGTTAAAAAAATTTATTTATGTTTGCAACATAATTAGTAAGGGTGGTGGGGGTGGAACGCGTCTCATTGATCCAGCTGATACACTTTTTCATGGAAGAGTAACTGAATAATACTGCTTTGAACACTCTAGAGTAAACAGCGATAACATTCATAAACAAAGATATGTGAACAGACAGGTTCTGCCAGACTAGCAAGAAGTGTATCGTTTCTCTTATCGAATTTAACAAACAGGTTGGCTTATGCAAAGTACTTATTTCATGTCAAATGTTTATGTTTCAGTTCTGAGTGATTTTAAATATACGTTCACGCATACATGCCAACAAATAATGATATTCATTACAGTGCTTACGTCGGAATGCATTGTTATAATATAATAATACCTATTTTATTTATCTGTATTAGGAAAACTATTGGAGATAGAAATATGGAGTTTTCACGGTTATGTTAAATACATTACTCTCTCCTTTCTCATGGATCAGTATTTGAAAAAATCTGAATTTTTGTCTTAGCACGATAGCATTTGATGCCGTATTTATCAGCCGTATGATTGAATACGATTTTAACAATGAATAAAATGATAATTAAATTATAATGAGGAAGTAAGGTGAAAGAATTTAAGATAATGAATATTACAGATGGATAAGTTCATGAAACGAAGCAACAGCATTTAGATTCAATTACTAGATGCGAATAAGTATTTTAACCCTGAGCTATGTAATAAAGTTGCTGGTCTATATGGATGAAAATGTTCCATCGAAAGGCTGTGGTCACGGGATGGGTCGTTACCTGGGTCATTAGTAGACCGGTCCAAACCTGGCCCAAACCAGTATTTCGGGGAAATGTCCGCGTGGTTGTAGCTCGCTAACTAGAGCTTTTCAGAGAAATCCAGCTGGAGGCGAGGCTATATCTGTTTTGGTAAGGAATATTAGGTTTTAGCGTCGGTCTTCTAGTCTGAGACGTGATACCGTGTAGACGTGTTTTGTCTGCCGGGGACACAAACGTCGGATTGCGCCGAGAAGTACAATCAGTAATGAGAATCTTATTAAGTGAACAAGATCTCCCAGCAGTTAATTAAGCGGCGAAGTATACTTTCAAAACAGTGTTGGTAATTTATTCCATCGTGATAGATTTCAGCAATTCAGTATAGTTTTAACGTGATAGTGGAAATCTAGAGTAATTCGATCTGAACGCGGCGGCAACTCCTGGTGAACTGTGAGCACGAAACGAACTGAATAGTAAAGCTGATAGTATGAACTGTGTTGTTTTTATTTCGTCAACCTATCTCACGCATACCCTGTAGATAGCGTGGTCTCAGCTCTAATGACTAGCCAGGGCAAAGAATAGTCAACTCATAAAGCAATCTACTAGGCGACCAGATCACCGGGATCCAGGCTGCTAAGGTCACATCCACAGTGGCTGATACCAGAGACAGAGTATCAGCAGACGCAGAGGGTGAGGTAAAAGGCCACACATTTATTTGAAATTGATTACTTTGTTGCTCGTCACACACCACTAAGGGGGAATAAAATACGACAACACCGCAGGACTCTGATTGGTTGCTTACCTAATAGCGATCAAGGACAAACACCTCCCTATTGAAACACATAAGAAAATTTCTCTGCTGCAAAACCCCTCTTTAATATCAGTCCTGGTGAACCATACGCAAAAACAAAGACGCCACACTTATCAAATTGCTATTTTTGATGCAGAAGGCCTAAAAACGTGTATTTGCCTTAAAAACTGGGATGTGTATCTGGTTTGAATAAATACTCCCTCTATTTTTATAACCAATCAATTTTGATCCAAAAAACTAACTATACTGACGGATTTTAGAAATACATAAAAAAATTCCAGACAGAAGAGCACTAATCTCAGATTTCTTTACTTGACAACGTGAATGTGTTGTGATATTCATTTTAAATACACCATCAATCGCCCACCACTCATTGTGTAGTGGGCAAGTGATAGCAGGTAATGCTTGCTTTTTCCCTGTTGATATGTGGGTACTTCAAAAGGGATTTATGGTAGGCGTGCCTGATCTGTAATCCCAAACGTACCTGCATTCCCCAGTTGTTTAAAAAATCTCAGATTAGGTACACACGTCCTGCCTCGCTTGGGCATTCGTACGGCTGTAAATGTGTATATTTATATGAGAAAAACAAAAAAACAGCCGCTCAAGTGAAAAACAACAGAAACTCGAGGAAAAATAATGCTGCATTGACATAATCTTCTAGTGCTTCTTGAACAAACTCTTTATTCCCTGAAAAGTTTCTCCTTCTATTTTATTTTGACCGTTACAAATATTTACACAACGTGTTATTCCTTAGGTAATTCCTTGTTCGACAAAAATGTCCCTGCGTAGGTCAAATTGAGTTTCAAAGCAATTACATAACGACTACCACTTAAAACCATTATTCGGATACATGTTATTAAATTCCCTTACCTCATACCTACAAGAAAATAAGACAACTGTAATAAACGAGGGTTGTTCAATAAAGAATTTTTTACGGTCATAATTTTTCGTACTAAAATTCAACGTTATTATATTCTGTTAGATGAATGTGAAGCAAACACGCCGCAGTAGTTTCATTGTTGGTACCCCTGGTTCCCGCCTGTGAGAACCAGGCAAATTAAGACATGTTCAGCATCGCCTGTCGCTGCAATGGAGGTAACACGCGGGGAACAATATGCGGGTTTGAAATTCTGCTTTCGTCTCAGCAAATCTTCACTTGATGCCTATACCATGTTACAAGAGGCCTATGGAGAGTCTGTTCTTCCGTACAGCACAACTGGAAGGTGGTTTAAAATGTTTAAAGAGGGGAGAAAATCAATTTCAAATGCAGATGGACCCGCTAAAAACATCATCAGAACAACATCAAGACTTCTGCTGCCATTGTGAGAGAGGATCGACGAATTACCTTATGAACACTTTCTGAAATACTGAACATTTCAGTGGGTGCTACCCACACTTTGGTGACAGAAACATTACACATGAGACGTGTTTGTGCGCGATGGGTTCCAAGACTGTTGATTCTCCAGAAAAAGGACATTCGCATGCAAGTCTGCATGAAGTTAAAGTTGATGTTAGAGGAAGATCCGGAGTTTCTTCAAACGTAATCATTGCTGGTGAAACTTGGCCACATCATATTGATACTGAGAGCACACAGCAAAGCTCAGTGTGGAATTCTCCTTCATGACCAACCCCCCAAAAAGCAAAAGTGGTTGCTTCTGCTGGGAAAGTTATGGTCATCTCGTTCTTTGGTATTCATGGAATGGTTTATCAGCATGTTGTACCTGCGCACACATCAGTAACTGGATAATACTACAAGAATATCCTGAAACATTGGAAGTCTATATCATGCGCAAAATACCAGATTTCCCTGAAGCAGGCTGGATGGTGCACCACGATAATTCGCGGCTGCATATTGCCAATGTTGTTGCTGAAAATCTTTCAAAAAGTCCGAATTTAGCCCCATGTGGCTTTTTTCTATCCCCTAACTTGAAGAAACGCATTCGTCGGAGGCATTATGCATCATCAGAAGCAGTGGTGAAGGCTGCGGAGGCGATTTTGAAGGATCTCTTAAGAAATGGTTTCCAGCATGTCTTTGAAGACTGGCATAAACCCTGGGACAAGAGCATCGCATTTAGGGGAGACTTTTGAGAAGGACCATCAAAACTACGAGTACAGACATTGTCAAAAAAAGATTGTGGTCATTCATTATTGAACAGCCGTCGTATAATTTGACTGTGAGTTATAGGTGAACTCAAATGACAGAATAGAATGTTGAAATATGTTCAATGCTTTCATTCTATAGAAATAATTATTCACAAACCGGGCTAATTTAGTGAATTTTCTTTTTATTGTGTTAGTTTTACATCTGTATACATTTATCATTTTTGTGTTCCGCAGTTTGCTTTAGTATGTATCAAATTGTTCTATATATCTCTGTATTGCTTTAACCTATATTAATGTGAAATAAATTGACACCTTATGTACTTTTATCTCACCGTTATTAATACCCTCCATAAATGTATATTAAATTTCATATAAATAATATTAATATTGTTTATTTATCAAAAATAACTCAAACTTTCTAAAAATGCTATAAAATGATAAATCCTAAATGTGTATATACTACATAATGCTAAATGTAAAAATCGAAATGCTAAATTTCTGATTTCAAAATACGAGACTTCAAAAATATTATTGAACTCAAATAGTTAGTGGCAGATATAGGAGCAATTATGAAAAAAATAGGAATGGGAGATATATGTAGATTAGAGGAAAGGAATGCAAGCGATGTGGGTAAATTAGTAAAATGCAGAATAGAAGATATAGAAAGACAGGAAATATGGGGAAGTCTAGAAAATATGAAATCATTACAGTTTTACAAGCAAATAAAAAGAAATGGGGACGAGAAGCATATGTAGATTACTGTAATAGGCAACAGAGAGAAGGGTTAGCTCCGATGAGAACAGGAATAATATTTCTAAAGAGGGATAAGAGGTAGGGAAAAGGGAATTTGTGAATTGTGTGGGGGAAAAGAAAGCACAGAACACTATGTAACGGAATGCGAGGAGGTGGCAATGTGTAGGAAAAAGGTTTGGGAGGAAAAAAGGGAGAAAGTAGAGAAGAGGATAGTAGCTATAAAAATGTTAACGGGCAGGGAGGGAAATAGGTAAGGAGTATTGATGAGTTCTTACAGAAAGAGAGAAAGAGAGAAACAGGAAAAGAGAAAAAGAGAGAAAGAGAGAAAGAGAGAGATGAAGGAAGAAAGAAGGAGATAGAGAGAAAGAAAGAAAGATAGAAAGTGAGAAAGAAAGACTGAAATAAAGAGAGAGAGAAAGAGAGAGAAACAAAGAGAGAAAGAAAGAAAGACAAAGAAAGAGAGAAAGAGAGAAAGTGAGATAGAGAGAAAGTGAGAAAGAGAAAGAAAGAGAGAAGTAGAGAAAGAGAGAAGGGGAGAGAGAGGAAGGAAGAAAGAAAGAAAGAGAGAAAGAAAGAAAGAAAGAAAGAAAGAAAGAAAGAAAGAAAGAAAGAAAGAAAGAAAGAAAGAAAGAAAGAAAGAAAGAAAGAAAGAAAGAAAGAAAGAAAGAAAGAAAGAAAGAAAGAAAGAAAGAAAGAAAGAAAGAAAGAAAGAAAGAAAGAAAGAAAGAGTTGGAGAAAGAGAGAGAGAAAGAAAGAGAAAGAAAGAGAGAGAGAGAAAAAGAAAGAGAGGAAGAAAGAGAGAAAGAGACAAAGAAAGAGAGAAAGAGACAAAGAAAGAGAGAAAGAGACAAACAGAGAGAAAGGGAGAAAGTGAGAGAGAAAGAGAGAGAGTAACAGAGAGTATTGAAGGGAGAGAAAGAGAGAGAGGGAAAGAGAGAGAAAGAGAGAGGGGGAGAGAGAGGGAGAGAGGAAGTGGAAGAGAGGAAGAGAGGAAGGGAGGAAGAGAGGAATGGAGGAAGGGAGGTAGGGAGGAAGGGATGAAGGGCGGAAGGGAGAAAGAGAGGTAGGGAGGAAGGGAGGAAGGTAGGAAGGGGGGTAGGAAGGAGGGAAGGAAAATGGGCCAGAAATATAAAGAATATAAGAAACAAAGGTGAAGCGGAAGAATGTGGCTAATTAAGTAACAAGGAGGTATGGAGGTTAAGAGCTACCTGGCAGAGTAGAAGACCAGCTTGTCACGTTAGCCAAGGTAGCAACAAGGTAAAGCAAATAAATGTAGCCAAAGTTGTAAATTGTAAAATTTGGGCATATGTACAGCAAATATATGATAACATAAAAAATACATCACTACCCCTAATGATCGAGCTTAAAGAGTCGTATGAAACTGGACTATAATGGTAATTAAAACTCTCGTTTTAATTATTACCATTATAGCCTCGTTGCATAATATACTATAACACTCTGTCAACTGTCAGAATTTCTGTTTTTGACCACACTGTGAATTCAGGTAGGGGATTTCCGTTTAACCTCTAAGCTAATGCGTGTATTGGCATTATTAGCATCGGAGGAAGATGTAGATGAAGTTGTATTTTCTGTTGTGGATGTAGCGACACTGTGGAGAGCCTCCGTGGCTCCTTAAGTGACTGCATCGTAAATATTTCGCGTCAACAAATACAAGAGATTACCGGCGTCACATAAACCGGTATTTACGACGTGACGCCTCACATATGTGCGATGGTGGCTACAAGCCTAGCGCCTTCTCTTCCAGTCATAAACTAGATATTTTCCGTTCAGAACGCAAAGTGATAAAATCCTCCACAAGACAACTTTACACCCTATCGTAAACAATATCACTTGCGGATTTGCAGCCATTTCAAGGTTAATAATGTACACGGTGGCATCGAGGCATGGGTTCGAATCTCCCACTAATATTGCCTGAAGGGCAGTTCAAAATGCACACCAATGGAATACATTATGTTATGTTGAAAGTCCTTGGTTTGAATCCTGGTAGTTTTATCTGACATTTACTTAATCTAACATATACAAAACGAAAATTGCTTCTTCTTACACACCAGCCCTTTGTAGCACAAGCTTTGAGTGAGTATGGGGATTGGGATTGGCATTACACTACGAGAGGATTCGGTACGTAGATACCATGCTGCGCCCATTGTTCGTATGTCTCCAAATGGGAGCAACCCCGGGAGGCAGGATGAGCTGAAGGAGACAGAGGGTGTCTGACCCAAGGAGCCACGACAGTGCAGAGGGCAGGGCCCTTACATTTTACTTGGATACAGACCTCCCCAGACAGACCAGGACAACGAACTCGCTCCCCCACAGCGGGACGGCAACGAGCCAAGCAGCCGAGCCACAAAAGTTCCAAGGTAGGCGATCCGAGCCTCGAAAGTCCCTGGCTGGTGCTCCCGAAATAGTTGAGCCCAGAGGTTCTACTCCCATTAGTCCTGAACCCGTAGGAACTGGACCCGGGGCTCCTTCAACCAGGGAGTTATCCGAGCTGTCCCAAACGGCGCTCGGCGTCCTCCGTGGGGCTTTCCATAGGGTAAGACCTAGAGACTAACAAGCCCCCCCATCTGGTCCTATGGACTCAAGACGGGATGGAAGTGGATACGCCACTTACGCGCGCCAACACCAAAGGTGAAGACTACCGATATGACCTCGGTGGGGCCGCCTGGTGATCTAGCACACCTTCTACTAGCTTTGCAGACTAGTACCCGGGAGAATTAATGGCTTCCCTCAACCCCGTCCGAAGACGTACCCGATCCCCACGAGTTTCGGGAACACATTGCCCCCTCGAGTACATCCCAATCCGAACAACTCCCGAAGGAGGGGCTTAGATGTTCGGCCCGAGGTTCCTCTAGTAACGTCAGAGGTACCACGAGTGCTAAGGGTCCGCAGCGCCTGCACTTTGGCAGCTGAAGGGGACGGATCCCCTCCCATACGGGGCGCTCCCGAAATAGTCCAGGTATTGGAGAGGACACCAGCAACCAACCTACCGGAGGAGAAAGTAGTTGTCCTCAGATTATATCATCTTGCCATGCACCGCCGGAACTCTCGCCGACACTTATACCCTGAAAGAGACCTCCAGATGAGAAATGATATGAAATGATAATGGATATGAAATGGAGGGACAGGAAATTGTAATTAACCTACCCAGCATTCGCCTAGCGAAGCTGGAAAACCCCCGAAAAAACCAATGGGTCAGATAGGTTGGCCACGGAAATCGAATACAGGCCTCCCGAATCAGGTCAGAGACGACACCACCTGAGGTGAGTGCGTATGAAAAATGAATGTGATAACCTTAGAGCCATTACCGGGAAATCCACAGTGGTTCCGCTCCCTATAACCACCGAGCTACCATGGCAACATGCCAGCCCTACATTAAATTTTTCAACTGACTCTTATTTTATCCCTGTAAGGTTCTAAGACCTCTCATATAGAAATGAGATAACAGCTTAAAGTCCATTTAAGTCCCGGACTTTATATTTCAGCCCATTATTAGGTCAATTAATGGAAGTTAATTGTTCTTTCAGTCCACCCGAAGGGTATAGGGGAAAATTTGAGAAAGTAGAGAGTTACACAGAAAAATGTTATGCCGTAGCAGGGATTTGAAACACGGTGCTCTTGGTCTTTATCCAGTATCACCAACCACTGAGCTACAGAGCTACAAGTGGTAAAGAGGTAAATGTCAGGTTTGCTTATGGCTTGAGAAGCATTAGCAAGGGAGTTGAGGCAAGTAAGAAATTGGCTGCTGTTTTCAGTTTACTACCACCCCCAGCCAAACTTATCAAAATAATTAATAATGCCAGAGAGCAAGTGACCATGGAGTCTAGGAAGAATAGGAGTGAAAAACGAAAGAGGAAGGATGCTGACGATGGAAAGTATGCAGAATATAGATCTGGGAAAATACTTAGGTGTAGTTCCAACATAGCAAAACTAGTGCTGTTTTTGCCCGCCTCGGTATTTAGTAAAGTATTGTATTGTATTTTATTTATTTCATCCGTTGGAACATAATACATATGTTATAGGACACGTCAGTTCAAGATGCAAAGATAAATATAAAAAGTTACATAAGACTAAAAACTGTACAGATACAGGATCCAACAAAATACTAAATTAGAAAAAGCAAATAAATATTGTCAATAGATTGTTGGTTACAATTTCTGACATAGTCAATTTTTCATCATTAATACTACTGGTACATAGTCAATTCTACAACATTAGAATCTAATTTACAGAGTCAATTACATCTTTAGAAACCAATTCTACACATGATCCCTTAATCAGCTTAATGAATTTATCACTTTCAAGTATAAATAAAGCTGCAATGTCATAATTCATTTAAGTTATATAATCATTTATTTATGAGGAAAGCCTTTAACTTCCATTTAAACTGCTGTTTTGAGATGCTAGCTATTGATTTAATATCAGATGGCAGTTTCTGTAAAGCTTAATTCCTAGTATATGTACATCCTTTTGAGAGACAGTTTTAATTACACTATCTCTATAGTAATTCATATTGGTTCTAGTGTTATGTTCATGTACCTGATTGTTTTTAACTGGATTACACTTGTCCACAATAAACATTATAGCTGTATAAGCATACAGAGAGTAGATGGTGATTATTTTTTTATTTATAAAGGTATCACTGCAAGATTCTCTTGCTTTTGGATTATACATGACCCTAACACACTTTTTTGCGTAAATAAGCAGTTTATCCATGTGTGTTTTGGCTGCTGAGTCCCATATTTCTATTCCATAGATTAGATATGGGTAGATACATCCATAGTATATTAATTTTAGGATATTTGTATTGTTGTAATTGCTAAAATATCTTAAGAGATATAATGATTTACAATTTTTTCCGCATATGTTTTCAATATGATCAGTCCAAGTTAGTCGATTATGTAACAAAATACACAAAAATTTATGTGTTTTCACTTCTGACACAATGTCACTCTGTACTTTTAGATTTATATTACCATCATAATAATACCTACAGTAGTGTGGATGGTAGCATGTCTGCCTCACGTTCAAGAGGTCCCGAGTTCGAATCTCGGTCAGGGTGAGCTACCTGGATAAGGTTTTCCCGGGGTTTTCCCTTATCCAGAAAGAGCAATGTCGGGTAACTCTAATATCCATGGACCCTGGGCCCATTTAAGCATCATTTCACCCTATCCATTCATTGTCCGATATGATTTACAAAGTTAAAGGATGTGAGTTACAAATTAAAAAATAAATGCTGTTTCCCTCTGTTTTATTTATTTATTTATTTATTTTCTTTTGGGTGGGCTCATCTATAAAGCTACTGTAGCTACAATTATACATTTTTTATGAAATTAAAGCAATACTTAAACTGTTTTTAAAGATACTTATTGGAAGATAGGTGAAAATTTGAATTTTAAATAATAAATCTTGTATATTTTAGAAGTAAATTACACATTTATTTTAAAAAGTGTCACATATCCTTTAATAAAACTACAAAATAAAATCTATTACCTTTAATGATTTGTGAAAGTGTTGTAAAATAACAAGTGAAAGTTTCAAATTGATGCATTCAGTTGTTCTTAAGCTAACCACAACTGAAGACTCTCAGAGATAGACAGTTCCGGCTCCCCTTGACTACTTTCTCCGCATCACATTGTACTTATAAGAAAATATTAACTGAAGAATATATAATGTTGGTCTCTAAAAATATAAATTAGATAGAAAATAAGCATTTTAGTCATTATTTGTACAAGATTGAGTAGAGAAAATTAGGCTTCTTTATATTTGTGGCTATTGTAGTTTTGCTTTATTAATCTGTTTAATATAAAATGACACAATCTCTGTTGAATAGCAGTGATACACATATATACTAACTACAATAAATGCACTTGTTAGTTCTAAGGATTACAAGTTTCGCTGTCAATCAGGAATACCTAATGAAGGACGTCCGTGTTCTTGATGCATCATTAATAATTCATGTGGAGTACAAGGCAGCTCATGTTAGAGACGTTATCGCGGGACCCCTCCTGAGAAATGTGATGACCATGCTCAGTAATTCACTGATAGATTCCATTTCCAGTAACAATGAGGGCGGTTGTTTGCATACCGGCTAATTTCAGTGTTGACCCCTCACAAACAGCACTTGCCCTTCACCCCTATGTCGCCGTCTACTCATGCAGAAACCATCCGGGTCTTACGCCAACCTGGTGACGACTGTAAATTGTTAACGAAACGCTCTGGCACCAGTTTCTACCTTACGCAGTTCCTTGATATTTTGTAAATATTTAAAAACAGCTAATTTTTATTTAAAGGCATGAAAATATATAATACATCCTTACTTTTTCTACTAGGTAATGCAATTAGAAGAAGTATTACATTCCACCTGAAAATTGGAAACCGAAAAGAAAGTAATAAAATGAGTATCTTAAAAAAAACTGAAACAGGAACTTTTGGTTGTACAGACGTGTGCAAATTATTAGACTCATTCATGGTTTTTTTTTTTTTTTTTTTTTTTTTTTACTTTGTTTCAGTTTAAAATTCAAAATAATAGTTATTTACCACCGTAACGTATTTTAATTTGTCGTAATTCTTTGCCTTGTTATAATATGAAGCATATTCAATGAAATTTCTCTTTTAATAATAGCTGGGGAATTTTTCTTTTACATATAGTAATGTTGTGGTAGCTCTGAATTAAGAGCAGCCAGTTTCTTCATGTCTGTTTATCCAATTGTTTGGTGATATTGCTTTCATTTGGTGAATGTAGTAACTGAAGATTGTTAATATTTGCCTTTATTGTGTTTTATGGCTAATATATCCTCAGTATTTATTATTAATTGGTCCCAAGCCAGGTAACATCCTGTATCTTATCCTTAGCATTCACATTGATACAAAAGTGGGGTTATGGATAAAAGTGCTGACTTATCCCCAAGGAAAGTAGCTGTAACTGAGAATCTTTTGAAGGAAACTCTTTATTCACAAGGTGAAATAGCTAAGAAATTGTGTATTTCACAAAAATCTGTTAGTCGCATTAATCAAGCTTTAACATTCGGTGAGACGTTGACCTCACTAAGGGATGGAAAATGCGGGAGGAAAAGAAAGCTATCACCAAGGATGCAAAGAAAACTTGTGCAGGTGGCAAAATAAAATAGAAGAGCAACCAGCATTGACCTCAGTAATCAACTAAAGCAGTACGGTACAGAAATATCAGCCTCAGTAGTTCGCAGAGGTTTATGTGAAGCAGGTTTACAGCACGCAGGCCTCGTCAAAAGGCTAAACTGACACCTGCAATGGCAGAAAAACTTTTAGAATGGGCCAAAGAGATGCAGAAACATCCAGTGGAATTTTGGATAAAGGAAATTAATATGAAATTTATATATAGCATAAAATAAAAATATGTACATATAAAGTTTATGGAAATGAAATAAACAGCCTAAACTTTGTTTCTCTTAATTGCTGGTTTGGTTATACTATATTTGAGCAATTTTTATAACTGATATTAATAGAGGTTTTTATTGTTTCAGGTAATTTTCTCAGATGAATCCATGTTTGAAGTTTGTGAAGAGAGCAGCCAATATGTGAGAAGGACAGCTAAGATCCTCAATATCCTCAAGATGCTGAGTGGGCACCGATCCTATATACGGGATTTAAAATCCGCAGCCCCAAGGGTGAATCCACCCCAGCCGCATTCCGTGGCAAGGAACCAAAGAGTAATGCCTTAGCCCACTACGCCACGTCGAAGTAGAGCTAAGGCTATAATTAGGTCAATTAATGTAAATTAATAGTTACTTCAAACTAGCCGTGTACAGGACAAGGTTTAGCTAAGCAGGATCAAACTGAAAAGTTCGATGCCATTGCCGGGATTTGAACCACGAATCTCCCAACCTCCGTCCCGTTACTGCAACCATTGAGCTACCATGAGCAGTATGCCAGCATGACACCAAATTTTCCAAATATTCGTACTTTTTCTACTAAACCACTAGCAGTTCCCTCAAATATATGAGGCAACTAATTTAAAGCAACATACGAGGGTTGTTAAATAAAGAATAATCACAATTGGTCCTTCTCAAAATAGTCTCCACTTAATGCGATGCACTTTACCCAGCGTTTCTGCCGGTCTTCAAAGACATGCTCGGAAGCACCTTTTGAGGGATCCTTCAAAATCGCCTCCGCAGCCTTCACCAAAACATCTCATGATGGATAATGCCTCCCCACAAAGACGCTTCTTCAAGTTAGGGAATACAAAAAAGTTACAACGGGCCAAATCTGGACTATAGGGAGGGTGACAGATGCACTTCACGATGACTTTTGCAAGATATTCAGCAACAACATAGGCAATATGCGGCCGCGCGTTTATTGTGCTGCAGCATTCAGCCTCCTTCACGTAAATGTGGTCCTCAGCGCGTGATATGGACTTGCAATATTTTCACGACATCCCTGTAAGTATTGTCCAGTTACTGATGTGTATGCACGTACAACATGCTAATAAACCATTACATGAATATCAAAGAAAGAGATGACCGTAACTTTCCCAGCAGAAGCAACCACTTTTGCTTTTTGGGGGATTGGTGATGAAGGAGATTTCCACACTAAGCTTTGCTGTTTGCTCTCAGGATAAAAATGATGTAGCCAACTTTCATCAGTAATGATTTTATTTGAAAGAAACTCCGGATCTTCCTCTAAAATAAACTTCAACTGCATGCAGACATACATGTGAACGTCCTTTTGTTCGCGAATCAAAAGACTTGGAACCCATCGCGCACAAACATGTTTAATGTGTAATGTGTCTGTCGCCAGCGTGTAGGTGGCACCCAATGAATTATCCAGTATTTCAGAGAGTATTCTTAAGGTAATTCGTCGATCCTCTCTTACAATGGCAGCAGCAGTGTTGATGTTTTCTTCCGTAAGAGCAGTAACGGGAGCACCGGGTCTACCTTCTTTTGAAATTGATTGTCTCCCCCCTTTATACATGTTAAACCACCTTCGAGCTGTGCTGTAGGGAAGAGCAGATTCTTCACAGACCTCCTGTAACATTGAATAGGCTTCAGATGAAGATTTATTGAGACGAAAGCTGAATTTCAGAGCCGCATACTGTTCCTCGCGTGTAACCTCCATTGCAACGGTAGGCGATACTGCATATGTCGGAACGTGCCTGGCTCTCCCAGGTGGAACCAGGAGTACCAACAATGAAACTACTACGGCATCTTTGTTTCACATTAAGCTAACAGAATATAGTAAAGTTGAATTTTAGTGCGAAAAATTATGACCGTAAAAAATTATGATCATTCTTTTTTGAACAGACATCGTTGTATGCTGTAAGTACTAACAGTTCCAGGCTTTATGTTTCGGACTACTAGTAGGTCAATTAATGTAAATTAATACACACTAGGTGTGTGTAGGACAAGGTTTCGATACGTAGGGTCAAAATATTCTATTCCATAGACGGGATTTAAACCAAAGATCTTTCACGCAGACGACAGGTTGATCCCTGTGTCAAATCCGGGCCGTGGCACCGAATCTTTCAGTTTGATTCTACCTATGCCAAGTCTTGTCCCACACACAGATAGTGACAGATAGTGTGAAAGAATAATTAAATTCCAACAAATTCAATGTTTGTATTTTGCCGTGTT
>CM060956.1:135020318-135045773 GCA_030765055.1 Mantis religiosa | reverse complement strand
GAAGGCTCTTACGCATCTGATTCGCTACAGGCGAGAACTCTTCTCATTTGAAACACATTATAGAGAGTTAGTAGAGAAATATCTCAGCGGCAATTTCCTAGACTTAGAAAAAGCCTTCGATACAATCTCTAGGGAAGCACTTGGGATTAAACTGAAGAAAAAGGAGTATTTTATAATCGAACCTTAAAAGGGTAATTCTACATATTTACAAAGAAAATAGATTTACTCTAAAATATGACAGCGGAATTTTGACAGAGAATGTAGGACTTAGACAAGGTTGCAAATTAAATCCAGTGCTATTTATTTATTAAATTTGGAGAGCTCTAAAGAACAAAAAAGTACCTATGAATTTTATTGAAGCAATACAATCAGTTTATTCAGAACCAAAAGGGATAATAAGATTAGATGGACAATAATCAGAACCATTTCTGATGAACAAAGGAGTTAAACAAGGAGATAGTCTCAGCTCACTCTTATTTATTATTGTGATGGATGAAATATGGAAAATTTACAAAAGAAGAACAGCAAGAACTATGATAGGATATAGAAATTTAAGACCAGTTTGGGCACTATCGTTGATATATGCTGATGACATATTGATAGCAAATAGTAATAATAATTTACAATTAGTGCTAAATGAATGGAAATAAGAATTAACTAGAAAAGGTTTAGATATAAACATACCCAAAAGTGAAACCATGTATATAGGAAGGAATGAAGAAGTTAAAATTAAATGTAATGATGAAATCTTAGAACAGGTAGACAGTTATGAATACCTGGGTACAGTTATAAATAAGGATGGAAAAATAGAGCAGGAAATTTTAAACAGAATAAGAAAGGCCAAGTCGGTCCACTGTCAGATTATTAATGCTATTGTGGGAAAAAAGGAAATAACAAAAGATACAAATATTATAATATTTAAAACAATAATATTACCAATTGTATTATATGGAGCAGAGAGCTGGACTCTCCTACAGAAACAAGAAAGCAAAATAACAGCCATGGAAATGAGATATTTAAGACGAGCTGTGGGGAAGACAAGAAGAGATATGGTTAGAAATGTAACAATAAGGGAAGAGTTGGGTACACACTCCGTTAAAAAAATATTGGAAAAAAGACAACTTAAATGGTATGGACGTGTACTCCACATGTCAGAAGAAAGAAAACCCAAACAATATTTAGAAGCAAGACCAGAAGGTAAAAGAATTAGGGGAAGGCCACGCATGTTGTATCAGGAATACATTGAGAAGTTGGGGAAGGATAGAGGGAAAACCATGACAGAAATGAAGAGAATGATAATGGACCGAGAAAAGTGGAGGAAATGGGTAGAAGAGGCTTGTACTCCACGCTTTACAGCACAAAGCAGTTAGAGAAAGAAGAAGAAGCTATTTAATTTTTTATTGATGATATTTTAGAGGTAGTAAGAAAATATGGTTCACATTTACCAATTTTAAATAATAGAGGGATGCCAGGTATGCTTTATGCAGATGATTTAGTAACAAAATTAATATTATGTAAATTCGGTCGTGTTAGACCTAAAGGGTCATCCTGTCTGTGGTCTAATCAATTAAGTCAAGTCGGACAGAAAGGCTCGAACCAGTGACGCCGCGCAAAACCATTAGCCTTGTCGTTATAAAGCGATTTAGAAGGTCGGTAAAATCGAATCCGCCAAAATAAACAGAGGTGTTTATCATTTCCTTGGCAACCGTAGGCACTCGTGGAACAAAAGCTGAGAAAGATGCTTCCAAGATTTATATTTCGGTGCCTGGGGTTGAAGTTATCTTGCACATAATATTGCACTGCCAGGTTACAAGTGGCCTTAATTTTTTGCTCCAATAACCTTATGCATCAAAAACCTGCATAATATGCACATATAAAGTAAGTCGTCGTGTGGGATTTTTCGTAACCTCACCGTGGTTTAAGAATGGACAGAATTGCCTAAGGTATATAATTCAATATAACATGGCAAAATACAAACATTGAATTTGTTGGAATTTAATTATTCTTTCACGCTAGCCGTGTGTGGGACAAGGCTTGGCATAGGTAGAATCAAACTGAAAGATTCGGTGCCACGGCCCGGATTTGAAACAGGGATCAACCTGTCGTCTCCGTGAAGGATCTTTGGTTTAAATCCCGTCTATGGAATAGAATATTTTGACCCTACGTATCGAAACCTTGTCCTACACACACCTAGTGTGTATTAGTTTACATTAATTGACCTACTAGTGGTCCGAACCATAAATCCTGGAACTCTAAGTACTTACATCATACTACGGGGGCTGTTCAAAAAAGAATGTTCATAGTATTTTACGGTAACAATTTTTCGCATTAAAATTCAATCTTACTATATTCTGTTAGCTTAATGTGAAACAAATACGCCGTAGTAGTTTCATTGTTGGTACTCCTGGTTCCCACCTGTGAGAACCAGGCAAGTTCAGACATGTTCAGTATCGCCTACCGTTACAATGGAGGTAACATGCGAGGAACAATATTCGGCTTTGATATTCTGCTTTCGTCTCAACAAATCTTCATCTGAGGCCTATACAACATTACAGGAGAACTATGGAGAGTCTGTTCTTCCCTACAGCACAGCTCGCAGGTGGTTTTAAATGTATAAAGAGGGGAGAAAATCAATTTCAAAGGAAGGTAGACCCGGTGCTCCAGTTACTGCTCTTATAGAAGAAAACATAAACACTGCTGCTGCCATTGTCAGAGAGGATCGACGAATTACCTTAAGATCACTCTCTGAAATACTGGATACTTCATTGGGTGCCATCCACACCCTGGTGACAGAAACATTACACATGAGACTGTTGGTTTCCGAAAAATAGGACATTCGCATGCAAGTCTGCATGTAGTTAAAGTTGATGTTAGAGGAAGATCCGGAGTTTCTTTCAAACATAATTACTGCTGATGAAACTTGGCTACATCATTTTGATCCTGAGAGCAAACAGCAAAGCTCAGCGTAGAAACCTCCTTCATCACCAACCCCCCCAAAAAGCAAAAGTGGTTGCTTCTGCTGAGAAAGTTACGGTCATCTCTTTCTTTGATATTCATGTAATGGTTTATTAGCATGTTGTACGTGCATACACATCAGTAACTGGACAATACTACAGGGATGTCGTGAAAATATTGCAAGTCCATATCACGCGCTGAGGACCACATTTACGTGAAGGAGGCTGAATGCTGCAGCACAATAAACGCGCGGCCGCATATTGCCTATGTTGTTGCTGAATATCTTGCAAAAGTCATCGTGAAGTGCATCTGTCACCCTCCCTATAGTCCAGATTTGGCCCGTTGTAACTTTTTTGTATTCCCTAACTTGAAGAAGCGTCTTTGTGGGGAGGCATTATCCATCATGAGATGTTTTGGTGAAGGCTGCGGAGGCGATTTTGAAGGATCCCTCAAAAGGTGCTTCCGAGCATGTCTTTGAAGACCGGCAGAAACGCTGGGTAAAGTGCATCGCATTAAGTGGAGACTATTTTGAGAAGGACCAATTGTGATTATTCTTTATTTAACAACCCTCGTATGTTGCTTTAAATTAGTTGCCTCATATATTTGAGGGAACTGCTAGTGGTTTAGTGGAAAAAGTACGAATATTTGGAAAATTTGGTGTCATGCTGGCATACTGCTCATGGTAGCTCAATGGTTGCAGTAACGGGACGGAGGTTGGGAGATTCGTGGTTCAAATCCCGGCAATGGCATCGAACTTTTCAGTTTGATTCTGCTTAGCTAAACCTTGTCCTGTACACGGCTAGTTTGAAGTAACTATTAATTTACATTAATTGACCTAATTATAGCCTTAGCTCTACTGCGACGTGGCGTAGTGGGCTAAGGCATTACTCTTTGGTTCCTTGCCACGGAATGCGGCTGGGGTGGATTCACCCTTGGGGCTGCGGATTTTAAATCCCGTATATAGGATCGGTGCCCACTCAGCATCTTGAGGATATTGAGGATCTTAGCTGTCCTTCTCACATATTGGCTGCTCTCTTCACAAACTTCAAACATGGATTCATCTGAGAAAATTACCTGAAACAATAAAAACCTCTATTAATATTAGTTATAAAAATTGCTCAAATATAGTATAACCAAACCAGCAATTAAGAGAAACAAAGTTTAGGCTGTTTATTTCATTTCCATAAACTTTATATGTACATATTTTTATTTTATGCTATATATAAATTTCATATTAATTTCCTTTATCCAAAATTCCACTGGATGTTTCTGCATCTCTTTGGCCCATTCTAAAAGTTTTTCTGCCATTGCAGGTGTCAGTTTAGCCTTTTGACGAGGCCTGCGTGCTGTAAACCTGCTTCGC
This sequence comes from Mantis religiosa, assembly GCA_030765055.1. Classification (NCBI taxonomy): domain Eukaryota; kingdom Metazoa; phylum Arthropoda; class Insecta; order Mantodea; family Mantidae; genus Mantis; species Mantis religiosa. The sequence goes on along the minus strand of CM060956.1, from coordinate 135,041,455 downwards.
ATAAACCTCTGCGAACTACTGAGGCTGATATTTCTGTACCGTACTGCTTTAGTTGATTACTGAGGTCAATGCTGGTTGCTCTTCTATTTTATTTTGCCACCTGCACAAGTTTTCTTTGCATCCTTGGTGATAGCTTTCTTTTCCTCCCGCATTTTCCATCCCTTAGTGAGGTCAACGTCTCACCGAATGTTAAAGCTTGATTAATGCGACTAACAGATTTTTGTGAAATACACAATTTCTTAGCTATTTCACCTTGTGAATAAAGAGTTTCCTTCAAAAGATTCTCAGTTACAGCTACTTTCCTTGGGGATAAGTCAGCAGTTTTATCCATAACCCCACTTTTGTATCAATGTGAATGCTAAGGATAAGATACAGGATGTTACCTGGCTTGGGACCAATTAATAATAAATACTGAGGATATATTAGCCATAAAACACAATAAAGGCAAATATTAACAATCTTCAGTTACTACATTCACCAAATGAAAGCAATATCACCAAACAATTGGATAAACAGACATGAAGAAACTGGCTGCTCTTAATTCAGAGCTACCACAACATTACTATATGTAAAAGAAAAATCCCCCAGCTATTATTAAAAGAGAAATTTCATTGAATATGCTTCATATTATAACAAGGCAAAGAATTACGACAAATTAAAATACGTTACGGTGGTAAATAACTATTATTTTGAATTTTAAACTGAAACAAAGTAAAAAAAAAACCCATGAATGAGTCTAATAATTTGCACACGTCTGTACAACCAAAAGTTCCTGTTTCAGTTTTTTTAAGATACTCATTTTATTACTTTCTTTTCGGTTTCCAATTTTCAGGTGGAATGTAATACTTCTTCTAATTGCATTACCTAGTAGAAAAAGTAAGGATGTATTATATATTTTCATGCCTTTAAATAAAAATTAGCTGTTTTTAAATATTTACAAAATATTAAGGAACTGCGTAAGGTAGAAACTGGTGCCAGAGCGTTTCGTTAACAATTTACAGTCGTCACCAGGTTGGCGTAAGACCCGGATGGTTTCTGCATGAGTAGACGGCGACATAGGGGTGAAGGGCAAGTGCTGTTTGTGAGGGGTCAACACTGAAATTAGCCGGTATGCAAACAACCGCCCTCATTGTTACTGGAAATGGAATCTATCAGTGAATTACTGAGCATGGTCATCACATTTCTCAGGAGGGGTCCCGCGATAACGTCTCTAACATGAGCTGCCTTGTACTCCACATGAATTATTAATGATGCATCAAGAACACGGACGTCCTTCATTAGGTATTCCTGATTGACAGCGAAACTTGTAATCCTTAGAATTAACAACTGCATTTATTGCAGTTAGTATATATGTATATCACTGCTATTCAACAGAGATTGTGTCATTTTATATTAAACAGATTAATAAAGCAAAACTACAATAGCCACAAATATAAAGAAGCCTAATTTTCTCTACTCAATCTTGTACAAATAATGACTAAAATGCTTATTTTCTATCTAATTTATATTTTTAGAGACCAATATTATATATTCTTCAGTTAATATTTTCTTATAAGTACAATGTGATGCGGAGAAAGTAGTCAAGGGGAGCCGGAACTGTCTATCTCTGAGGGTCTTCAGGTGCGCTTAGCTTAAGAACAACTGAATGCATCAATTTGAAACTTGTACTTGTTATTTTACAACACTTTCACAAATCATTAAAGGTAATAGATTTTATTTTGTAGTTTTATTAAAGGATATGTGACACTTTTTAAAATAAATGTGTAATTTACTTCTAAAATATACAAGATTTATTATTTAAAATTCAAATTTTCACCTATCTTCCAATAAGTACCTTAAAAAACAGTTTAAGTATTGCTTTAATTTCAGAAAAAATGTAGAATTTGAGCCCACCCAAAGTAAATAAATAAATAAATGGATGGATGGATGGATGGATGGATGGATGGATGGATGGATGGATGGATGGATGGATGGATGGATGGATGGATGGATGGATGGATGGATGGATGGATGGATGGATGGATGGATGGATGGATGGATGGATGGATGGATGGATGGATGGATGGATGGATGGATGGATGGATGGATGGATGGATGGATGGATGGATGGATGGATGGATGGATGGATGGATGGATGGATGGATGGATGGATGGATGGATGGATGGATGGATGGATGGATGGATGGATGGATGGATGGATGGATGGATGGATGGATGGATGGATGGATGGATGGATGGATGGATGGATGGATGGATGGATGGATGGATGGATGGATGGATGGATGGATGGATGGATGGATGGATGGATGGATGGATGGATGGATGGATGGATGGATGGATGGATGGATGGATGGATGGAGGGAGGGAGGGAGGGAGGGAGGGAGGGAGGGAGGGAGGGACGAAGGGAGGGAGGGAGGGAGGGAGGGAGGGACGAAGGGAGGGAGGGATGGACGGACGGACGGACGGTTCGGTGGATGGACGGTTGGTTGGATGGATGGATGGATGGATGGATGGATGGATGGATGGATGGATGGATGGATGGATGGATGGATGGATGGATGGATGGATGGATGGATGGATGGATGGATGGATGGATGGATGGATGGATGGATGGATGGATGGATGGATGGATGGATGGATGGATGGATGGATGGATGGATGGATGGATGGAGGGAGGGAGGGAGGGAGGGAGGGAGGGAGGGAGGGAGGGAGGGACGAAGGGAGGGAGGGATGGACGGACGGACGGATGGAGGGACGGACGGACGGACGGTTCGGTGGATGGATGGTTGGTTGGATGGGTGGATGGGTAGGTGGGTGGACGGACGGGCGGACAGGCAGGCAGGCAGGCAGACAGACAGACAGTCAGAGAGTCAGGCAGACAGACAGACAGAGGAAAACAGCATTTCTTTTTGTAATTTACGTCCTTTACCTTTGTAAGTCATATCGGACGATGAATGGAATGAGTGAAATGATGCTCAAATAGGCCCCAGAGTCCATGGAGCTTAGAGTTACCCGACATTCGACTTTTTGGATAAGGGAAAACCCCGGAAAAGCCTTATCGAGGTAACTCACCCTGGCCGACATTCGAACTCGGGACCTCTTGAACGTGAGGCAGACATGCTACCATCCACACTACTGTAGGTATTATTATGATGGTAACACAAAATCTAAAAGTACAGAGTGACATTGTGTCAGAAGTGAAAACACATAAATTTTTGGGTTTTTTGTTAGATAATCGAGTAACTTGGACTGATCATATTGAAAACATATGCGGAAAAATTAGTAAATCATTATACCTCTTAATATAATTTAACAAGTACAACAATACAAATATCCTAAAATTAATATACTATGGATGTATCTGTCCATATCTAACCTATGGAATAGAAATATGGGGTTCATCAGTCAAAACACACATGGATAAACTGCTTATTTACGCAAAAAAGTGTGTTAGGGTCATGTATAATCTAAAAGCAAGAGAATCTCGCAGGTATACCTTTATAAATAAAAAAATAATCACCATCTACCCTCTGTATGCTAACACAGCTATAATGTTTATTGTGGACAAGTGTAATCTAGTTAAAAACAATCAGGTACATGAACATAACACCAGAACCAATATGAATTACTATAGAGATAGTGTAATTAAAACTGTCTCTCAAAAGGATGTACATATACTAGGAATTAAGCTTTACAATAAACTGCCATCTGATAGCTAGCATCTCAAAACAGCAGTTTAAATGGAAGTTAAAGGCTTTCCTCATAAATAAATGTTTATATAACTTAAATGAATTATGACATTGCAGCTTTAATTATACTTGAAAGTGATAAATTCATTAAGCTGATTAAGGGATCATGTGTAGAATTAGTTTCTAATGCTGTATTTGACTCTGTAAATTAGATTCTAATGTTGTATAATTGACTATGTATAAGTAGTATTAATAATGAAAAATTGACTGTGTCAGAAATTGTAACCAACAATCTATTGATAATATTTGCTTTTTCTACTTTAGACTTCTGTTGGATCCTGTATCTGTTACAGTTTTTAGTCTTAGGTAACTTTTTATATTTATCTTTGTATCTTGAACTGACGTGTCCTATAACATATGTATTATGTTCCAAAGGATGAAATAAATAAAATACAATACAATACTTTACTAATACCGAGGCGGGCTAACACAGCATTAAAGTTTTGCTACGTTGGAGCTTCACCTAAGTATTTCCACAGACCCATATTCTGCATCTTTTGCATCAGCATCCTTGCTCTTTCGTATTTCACTCCTATTCTTCCTAGACTCCATGGTCACTTGCTCTTTGGCATTATTAATTATTTTGTTAAATTTGGCTGGGGGTGGTATTAAACTGAAAACAGCAGCCAATTTCTTACTTGCGTCAGTTCCCTTGCTAATGCTTCTCAAGTCATAAGCAAACCTGACATTTACCTCTGTACCACTTGTAGCTCTGTAGCTCAGTGGTTGGAGATACTAGATAAAGATCAAGAGCACCGTGTTTCAAAACCCTGCTATGGCATATCATTTTTCTGTGTGATTCTCTACTTTTTCAGATCTTGCCCTATACCCTTCGGGTGGTCTGAAAGAACAATTAGCTTCCATTAATTGACCTAATAATGGGCTGAAATATAAATCCTGGGGCTTAAATATACTTTAAGCTGTTATCTCATTTCTTTATCAGAGATCATAGAAGTTTACAGGGATAAAATAAGAGTCCATTGAAAAATTTAATGTCGTGCTGGCATATTGTCATGGTAGCTCGGTGGTTACAGCAAGTGGAACCGCTGTTGAATTCCCGGTAATGACACTAAAGTTATCACATTCAATTTTCATACGCATTCACCTCAGGTGGTGTCGTCTGTGGCTTGATTCGGGAGGCCTGGATTCGATTCCCCTGGCCGACCTATCTGACCCATTGTTTTTTCGGGGCTTTTCCAGCGTCGCTAGACAAATGCTGCGTAGGTTAATTACAATTGTCTATACCTCCATTTCATCTCCATTATCATTTCATATCACTTCTCATCTGGTGGTCTCTTTCAGGGTATAAGTGTCGGCGGGAGTCCCGGCGGTGCATGGCGGGATGATATAATCTGAGGAAGACTAGTTCCTCCTCCGGTAGTTTGGTTGCCGGTGTCCTCTCCAATACCTGGACTATTTCGGGAGGGCCCTCTGTATGGGAGGGGATCCGTCCCCTTCAGCTGCCAAAGTGCGGGCGCTGCGGACCCTTAGCACTCGTGGTACCTCTGACGTTACTAGAGGAACCTCGGGCCGAACATCTAAGCCCCTCCTTCGGGAGTTGTTCGGATTGGGATGGACTCGAGGTCATATCGGTAGTCTTCACCTTTGGTGTTGGCGCGCGTAAGTGGCGTATCCACTTCCATCCCGTCTTGAGTCCATAGGACCAGATGGGGGGCTTGTTAGTCTCTAGGTCTTACCCTATGGAAAGCCCCACGGAGGACGCCGAGCGCCGTTTGGGACAGCTCGGATAACTCCCTGGTTGAAGGAGCCCCGGGTCCAGTTCCTACGGGTGCAGGACTAATGGGAGTAGAACCTCTGGGCTCAACTATTTCGGGAGCACCAGCCAGGGACTTTCGAGGCTCGGATCGCCTACCTTGGAACTTTTGTGGCTCGGCTGCTTGGCTCGTTGCCGTCCCGCTGTGGGGGAGCGAGTTCGTTGTCCTGGTCTGTCTGGGGAGGTCTGTATCCAAGTAAAATGTAAGGGCCCTGCCCTCTGCACTGTCGTGGCTCCTTGGGTCAGACACCCTCTGTCTCCTTCAGCTCATCCTGCCTCCCGGGGTTGCTCCCATTTGGAGACATACGAACAATGGGCCCAGCATGGTGGTCTACGTACCGAATCCCCTCGTGGTGTAATGCCAATCCCACTCCCCATACTCACTCAAAGCTTGTGCTACAAAGGGCTGGTGTGTAAGAAGAAGCAATTTTCGTTTTGTATATGTTAGATTAAGTAAATGTCAGATAAAACTAACAGGATTCAAACCAAGGACTTTCAACATAACATCGTGTATTCCATTGGAATGCCTTTTGAACTATCCTTCAGGCAATACTAGTAGGAGATTCGAACCCATGCCTCGATGCCACCGTGTACATTATTAACCTTGAAATGGCTGCAAATCCGCAAGTGATATTGTTTACGATAGGGTGTAAAGTTGTCTTGTGGAGGATTTTATCACTTTGCGTTCTGAACGGAAAATAACTAGTTTATGACTGGAAGAGAAGGCACTAGGCTTGTAGCCACCATCGCACATATGTGAGGCGTCACGTCGTAAATACCGGTTTATGTGACGCCGGTAATCTCTTGTATTTGTTGACGCGAAATATTTACGATGCAGTCACTTAAGGAGCCACGGAGGCTCTCCACAGTGTCGCTACATCCACAACAGAAAATACAACTTCATCTACATCTTCCTTCGATGCTAATAATGCCAATACACGCATTAGCTTAGAGGTTAAACGGAAATCCCCTATCTGAATTCACAGTGTGGTCAAAAACAGAAATTATGACTTTTGACACAATGTTATAGTATATTACGCAACGAGACTATAATGGTAATAATTAAAACGAAAGTCTTAATTACCATTATAGTCCAGTTTCATACGACTCCTATGCTCGATCATTAGGGGTAGTGATACTTTTTATGATATGATATATTTATTGTGCTTATTCCAAAATTTTACAATTTACAACTTTTGGCTACATTTATTTGTCCTTACCTTGCTGCTACCTTGGTTTACATGACAACCTGGTCTTCTGCTCTGTCAGGTAGCTCTTAACCTCCATGCCTCCTTGTTACTTAATTAGTCCCTTTCTCACCTTTAATCTGCGTTTCTTATATTATTTACATGTCTGGCCCATTTCCCCTCCTTCCTTCCTTCCTCCGTTTCTCTCTTCCTCCCTTCCTCCCTTCCAATCTCCCTCTCTTTCTCACTTCCATTCCTCTCTCCTCTCCCTCTCCCTTTCTCTCTCTTTCTCTCTTTCTCTCCCTTTCACTCTCTCTTTCTCTCCCTTTCTCTCTTTCTCTCTCTTTCTCTCTCTTTCTCTCTTTCTGACGCTCTCTTTCTCTCTTTCTTTGTCTCTTTCTTTCTTTGTCCCTTTCTCTCTTTCTTTCTGTGTCTCTTTCTCTTTCTCTCTTTCTTTCTCTCTTTCCTTCTCTCTTTCTTTCTCTCTCTTTCTCTCTTTCCCTCTCTCTTTCTCTATCTCTTTCCTTCCTTCTGCCTTTCTTTCTCTTTCTCACTTTCTTTCTTTCATTCATTCTTTCTTTCTTTCTTTCTTTCTTTCTTTCTTTCTTTCTTTCTTTCTTTCTTTCTTTCTTTCTTTCTTTCTTTCTTTCTTTCTTTCTTTCTTTCTTTCTTTCTTTCTGTCTTTCTTTCTTTCTCTCTCTTTCTTCCTTACTTTCTTTTTTCTATCTATCTTTCTTTCTTCCTTCCTTGGTTTCTTCCTCTCTCTTCTTCTCTCTTTCCCTCTTTCTTTCTCTTCTCTCTTTCTCTCTATCTCACTTTCTCTCTTTCTCACTTTATCTTTTCTTTCTCTCTCTCTTTCCCTCTTTCTTTCCCTCTTTCTTTCTTTCTTTCTTTCTTTCTCTCTCTTCCTTCCTTCGACCTCTCTCGTTCTCCCTTTCTATCTTTCCTTCTGTTTCTCTCTTTTTCTGTTTCTCACTTTCTTTTTCTATTTCTCTCTTTTTCTCTTTTTCTGTTTCTCTGTTTCGCCCTTTCTGCAAGAACTCATCAATATTTCTTACCTTATTTCTCTCCCTGCCCGTTAACACTTCTATAGCTACTATCCTCTTCTCTACTTTCTCCCATTTTTCCTCCCAAAACTTTTTTCTCGACATTGCAACCACCTTGCATTCCGTTACATGGTGCTCTATGCTTTCTTTTTCCCCACACAATTCACAAATTCCATTTTCCCTACCTCTTATTTCTCTTAGGAATATTATTCCTGTTCTCATCCATGCTAACCCTTCTCTTTCTTGTCTATTGCAGTAATCTACAAATGCTCCTCGTCCCCATTTCTTTTTATTTGCTTGTAAAATTGTAATGATTTCATATTTTCTAGACTTCCCCATATTTCCTGTCTTACTATAACTTCTATTCTGCATTTTACCAATTTACCCACATCGCTTGTATTCCTTTCCTCTAATCTACATATATCTCCCATTCCTATTTTTTCCATAATTGCTCCTATATCTGCCATTAACTATTTGAGTTCAATAATACTTTTGCAGTCTCGTATTTTGAAATCAGAAGTTTAGCATTTCGATTTTTACATTTAGCATTATGTAGTATATATACATTTAGGATTTATCATTTTATAGCATTTTTAGAAAGTTTGAGTTATTTTTTAAAAATAAACAATATTAATATTATTTATATGAAATTTAATATACATTTATGGACGGTATTAATAACGGTGAGATAAAAGTACATAAGACGTCAATTTATTTCACATTAATATAGGTTAAAGCAATACAGAGATATATAGAACAATTTGATACATACTAAAGCAAACTGCGGAGCACAAAAATGATAAATGTATACAGATGTAAAACTAACACAATAAAAAGAAAATTCACTAAATTAGCCCGGTTTATGAATAATTATTTCTATAGAATGAAAGCATTGAACATATTTCAACGTTCTGTTCTGTCATTTGAGTCCACCTATAACTCACAGTCAAATTATACGAGGGCTGTTCAATAATGAATGACCACAATCTTTTTTGACAACGTATGTACTCTTACTTTTGATGGTCCTTCTCAAAATAGTCTCCCCTAAATGCGATGCTCTTGTCCCAGGGTTTATGCCAGTCTTCAAAGACATGCTGAAAATCATTTCTTAAGAGATCCTTCAAAATCGCCTCTGCAGCCTTCACCACTGCCTCTGATTATGCATAATGCCTCCGACGAATGCGTTTCTTCAAGTTAGGGGATAGACAAAAGTCACATGGGGCTAAATCCGGACCTTTTGAAAGATTTTCAGCAAAAACATTGGCAATATGCAGCCGCGCATTATCGTGGTGCAGCATCCAGCCTGCTTCAGGGAAATCTGGTATTTTGCGCATGATATAGACTTGCAATGTTTTCAGGATATTCCTGTAGTATTATCCAGTTACTGATGTGTGTGCAGGTACAACATGCTGATAAACCATTCCATGAATATCAAAGAATGAGATGACCATAACTTTTCGAAGAGAAGCAACCACTTTTGCTCTTTTAGGGGTTGGTGATGAAGGAGATTTGCACACTGAGCTTTGCTGCTTGCTCTCAGGATCAAACTGATGTAGCCAAGTTTCATCATCAGTGATTAAGTTTGAAAGAAATTCCGGATCTTCCTCTAACATCAACTTTCACTTCATGCAGACGTGCATGCGAATGTCTTTTTTCTCGAGAATCAACAATATTGGAACCCATCGTGCACAAACACGTCTCATGTGTAATGTTTTGGTCACCAACATGTGGGTGGCACCCAATGAAATGTTCAGTATATCAGAAAGTGATCGTAAGGTAATTCGACGATCCTCTCTCACAATGGCGGCAGCAGTGTTCATGTTGTTCTGATGATGTCTTCAGCAGGTCCATCTTCCTTTGAAATTGATTTTCTCCCCTCTTTAAGCATTTTAAACCACCTTCCAGTTGTGCTGTAGGGAGGAACAAGCTCTCCATAGGCCTCCTGTCACATTGTATAGGCCTCAACTGAAGATTTGTTGAGACGAAAGCAGAATTTCAAAGCTGCATATTGTTCCTCGCGTGTTACCTTCATTACAGCGGTAGGCGATGCTGAACATGTCTGAATTCGCCTGTTTCTCACATGCGGGAACCAGGAGTACCAACAATAAAACTACTACGGCGTATTCGTTTCACATTAATCTAACAGAAGATCATAAGTTTGAATTTTAGTACGAAAAATTATTACCGTAAAAATGTCCTTTATTGAACAGCCCTCGTATATTACAGTTGTCTTATTTTCTTGTAGGTATGAGGTAAGGGAATTTAATAACGTGTATCCGAATCAAGTTTTTAAGAGGTAGTCGGTATGCAATTGCTTTGAAACTCAATTTGACCTATGCAGAGACTTTTTTGTCCAACAAGAAGCTATCTAAAGAAGAACAGGTTCTGTGAATATTTGTAATGGTTAAAATAAAATAGAAGGACAAAGTTTTCAGGGAATAAATAGTTTGTACAAGAAGCACTAGAAGATTATGTCAATGCAGCAACTTTTTCCTCGAATTTCTATTTGTTTTTCACTTGAGCGGTTGTTTTTTGTTTTTCTCATATACATATACAAATTTACAGCCGTATAAATGCCCAAGCGAGGCAGGACGTGTGTACCTAATCTGAGATTTTTTAAACAACTGGGGAATGCAGGTACATTTGGGATTACAGGTCAGGCACGCCTGCCATAAATCCCTTTTGAACTACCCACATATCAACAGGGAAAATGCAAGCATTACCTGCTATCACTTGCCCACTACACAATGAGTGGTGGGCGATTGATGGTGTATTTAAAATGAATATCACAACACATTCACGTTGTCAAGTAAAGAAATCTGAGATTAGTGCTCTTCTGTCTGGAATTTTTTTATATATTTCTAAAATTCATCAGTACATCATTTTGGTTCAAAATTGATTGGTTATAAAAATAGAGGAAGTATTTATTCAAACCAGATATGAATATTCCAGTTTTCAAAGCAAATACTCGTTTTTAGGTATTATGGATCCGAAATAGCAATTTTATAAGTGTGCCTTTGTTTTTGTCTGTGTTTCACCAAAGCCACGCCGTGGGTCAGTGATTAGACCACTTGGCTCTCACCAAGGCGGCCCGGGTTCGATCCTAGGCGACCGCAAAGTGAGATTTGTTGTGGACAACAGGGAGCTGGGGCGGGTTTCCCCCGCCATTTCATTCCACCGGTGCTCCATCTTCGTATCATGTATCATCAGTGTCACCGCCTGCGGTGCCGTATGTAGTAAAATCGGGCGTTAAACACTACACATTTCAATGTTTCATCACGACCGATATTAGAGAAGGGTGTCGCATGAGAGAGTTTTTTATTAATAAAATTATCTATTATATTTTTCAAATGGGAAGGTGTTTGTCCTTGAGCGCTGCTGGGTGAGCAGCCAATCGCAGTCCTGCGATGTTGTCGTATTTCATTCGCCCTTAGTGGTGTGTGACAGGCACCAAAGAAATCAATCTCTAATAAATGCTATCCGTGCTAAGACAAAAATTCAGATTTTTCAAATACTGATCCATGAGAAAGGAGAGAGTAATGTATTTAACATAACCATGAAAACTCCATATTGTCACCCAATTATCGGGAAGCACAACAAACGACAGCTGAGTAAGGGGTCAGAGGCCTCGCCACACCCACCTCATTAGTCTCTGTCACTAACTGAGGGGGATGATTAGGGAAATGTCATTTGTCACTGGCCGCCTCTTTTCCCCCTCCCACTGCAATCTGGAACCTTCGCGTGGATTCATGGAAACCAGAGACTTCTAGAAGACTGTGATATTCCTATAAAAAGGGCTGCAGTGAGTGAATCGAGTCAGTCAGTGCTTGACGAGCTAGTGAACGGACGAGAAGACTGCGTCGGAGGAGTTTACGTAATCGCGAGTGCAAGTGGAACTTTAACGAACGAACTGGTTAATCGTAATTGTGTGCATTACGTAATTCTGTGTTTTTGACAAGTGTTCAGCTGTAAGTCGGTGGAAATAAAGAACATTTTTGAGTGGTACAATTGGACTTTTCATTTCACGAACCCACAAGGTCACAATATTTTTTATCTCAAATAGCTTTCCTAATACAAATAAATGAAGTAGGTACCATTATATTATAACAATGCATTGCGACGTAAGTACTGTAATGAATATCATTATTTGTTGGCATGTATGCGTGAACGTATATTTAAAATTACTCAGAACTGAAACATAAACATTTGACACAAACACCCAAGGTGTTTGTTAAATTCGATGAGAGAAACGATACACTACTTGCTAGTCTGGCAGAACGTGTCTGTTCACATTATATCTTTGTTTATGAATGGTTCGTTATCTCTGTTTACTCTATAGTTCAAAGCAGCATTATTCAGTTACTCTTCCATTATAAAGTGTATCAGCTGGATCAATGAAACGCGATCCAGCTTTCTCCCTTACTAATGCTAGAACAATCCAACTGAGTTAATGTGGGCTCTAATTATGTTGCAAACAGAAATAACATTTTTTTAACTGACTGACGTTGAACGGCTTACTCATGAACAAATGAACAAGGAACACAACAAGACGGGGAAAGCTGCGTGAGACATCAAATAAACTACATGAAAACGACTTTTGGAAGGAAATAGCACATAACGAGATTTTGGAACCTATCATCATAAATTCGCAGCACTCAGACGTCGAAGGCAATGACAATGACGAATTATCTCTTAATGAAATTTGTAGTGTTTAACGCCCGCTTTTACTACATACGGCACCGCAGTCGGTGACACTGATGATACATGAGATGAAGATGGAGCACCGGCGGAATAAGATGGCGGGGGAACCCGGAGGTCCCGGAGAAAACCCGCCCCAGCGCCGTGTTGACCACCACAAATCTCACGTTGCGGTTGCGTGGGATCGAACCCGGGCCGCCTTGGTGAGAGCCAAGCGGTCTAACCATTGTGCGTTTCCTTACGTCTAAAGCCAAGAACACCCGAAAGTTTGCGAGAGATAGGGAAATATAAAAAGAGTGGGGATACTGAGGTGGCAACGCTTAAGGCTCTAACGCATTTGATTCGCTCTAGGCCAGAACTCTTCCAATTTGAAACACATACCAGATACAATGCATACATTAAGTCTGGGAGGCTATTTATTTATTTTTAAATGTATGTCCTCTAACGTTAAATCATATCGGACGATGACTGAAATGATGCTCATATGAGACCAGGGTCAATAGAGCTTAGAGTTACCCTACATTCATCTTTCAGGATGAGGAAAACCGTAGAAGAAACCTTATCCAGGTAACTCACCCTGACTAAGAATCTAACACAGGACCTATTTAACATAAGGCAGATGCGCATCTGCCTAAGCTACGGAGGCGGGCAAAGTTTTTAAACATTTTGGTGTCACATTCTTGGAAGAAGTTTGGTTAGAATGTCATGTTTGTTTCCCACATGCAGTTTAGTGCAGAAAAAGGAAAACTTAAATAAACTACAAATGCCGGAGCATCTTAACACATCAGGACACCCATCAAGTTTTGTAACCTGTTTAAAGGAAATATGTCATTTTCATGATTATTACATCTATACAGACGGTTCGCGTTACCAATTTGAAGATAATATATCTGCAGTAGGATGTGCTTTTGTTGTTTACGAAAGCCAAACGGAACTAACTCACTCCATGTTTAAATTGTCACCTGAATGTTCTGTATTCCAGTCGGAGCTCTTAGCAATTAAAGAAGCTATAAAATGGTGTACTGTTAATGGGAACAGTGATTCACAATCAGCTCTACTCGCTATTGATGATAAATACAATTTAAATTCATTAGCTTATGAAATCAGAACCTTGCTTCAAAACCATCAAGGACATATTTGCATGGGATGGCTTAAAGGACAGTGGAATTTTAGGTAACGAGAGAGCTGATTGCTTGGCTAAGAAGGCTGCAGAATTCAATCTTCCTGTGATATACCCTTTATGTCCTATTTCTAATGTAAGGAGAACAATACATCAACATCTTCTTGAAGAATGGAACCAACAATGGCTAACAACTTTAAATGGAAGTTTAACAAAAACATTATATTTGCCTAGTGTATATGACAGAGGAAAATGTGAAACTCTTGTACCAAATTTTGTTTTGACCCAATTTTTAAGTGGACATGGTAAATTTGGTGAATACTTATCACGCTTTCACGTAATATCCAACCCCGAGTACATGTCTGGTGAAGAATTTCAAACTGTGGTTCATCTCCTTTTCTGTTATCCCATTTTCTGGAGAGAAAGACAAGAATTAATATTCAGCTAGACTCTCTAGAAACTGAACTTTCTGCTCCGCTCACATATTTGCTAATGAAGCCACAACAGTATAAGTACTTCATGTTGTTTATAAACTCAGTGTTTAAACGTCTGAAGTAGTTTAAATTAATATGCATCAGATTAAAACATATTTTCTTCCTTCTAGTATTTAAAATATTTTTGTTAAAATTGTATATTTTTATGTATCAACTCTAACCCTAATATACCACTGTGTAAAATAGGGTTCAATAAATCTGGATAAATAAAAGAAACAACTATCAGTTAGATAATGACCAGAAGTTTTTGCCTTACATGCTTTAGCAATTGAAATTGCTCTTTCATTCCATCTATCTACAGAAGATGACACAACTTTCAATGCTACAGAAAGAAAATCAATATTTCCAATTAGTGGACAATAACGTTGTGAATAGAGCGCTGAATTAAAAACTTAATTCTAAAGATGACATTTAACCAGTTCAGAGTTAAAGCAGAGTATCGTAATTTCTTTTCCTGTAACCGTAGCATAGCTCTGCGGGGTATTCCATATTGTATAGTGCGATCCAAATAAACCTGCTCCACTTCAATAGCCAATAACTTTTGAACCAATAACAGGACGCACGTATAATTTTTGGAGAATACAATATACAACTGGGAGATTACATTACATTAATTACATTTCAGAGATAATGTTGAAGTGTCCTCCCCCAGCATCTACACCTGTTTGCACTCGTCTCACCATATTCTCTGAAGTTTTACGGAGATGATGTCGAACTGAGAGAAGCTTATTTCCAGCATAATGGAGCAACGTACCATACGTCACGTGACAGTATGGAACTTGTAAGCAGTTTCTTTGGTAATAGAATAAGCTCAAAGGTCTGTGGACCCCAGATCCCTTGACCTAAACTCACCGGAGTTTTTCTCTGGGGGTACCTAAAATAGAGTGTACAAGAAGAGGCCGTGGGCAATTGATGTTCTCAAGGAATCCATTCGAGCTGAAATAAGTTACATTAGCAAGATAACTCTCCGTAAAATTTATAACATGGTGAGAGGAGTGTAAAAGTGTATAGATGCTGGTGGAGAACACTTCCAACATTTTCTGAGATATAAATAGGGTAATGTAAACTCCCAATTGTGTATTATATTCTCCAAAAATTATAAAAAAACTCAAGCTAGGTCAAGCAAGACTGGCTAAGCTCTACCCTCTTCTCAACAAAAGATCTTCACTCAAATTAGAAAACTGCACACTACTCTACACGACTTCATTAAGACCACTCCTACTGTAAGCCTGCCCAGTCTAGGGACGGACCACTCCTGCTGAAATCAAACGTATCCATGCACTTCAAAACACAGTATTACGAATCTCAACAAATGTACCGTGGTTTGTCAGAAATAGTCAGCTACATACAGAAACTGGAATCAGCACCATTTAACAGTCAATTTATTCACAAGCCGAAAAGTTCTACAACAACCTAGAACACGTCTCAAGAGCCATTCACTATTCCGTTGGCAGAAAATCCAGATTCCCAAGCCGTTTCAGGGGTCGTCTACCTCTGGATCAGCTCTAACAACAAGATGTTCTGTAATACTTGAAACATTAATGTATCCACTTATGGGGCCCAATGGGGTTTTCCTCATTTCATTGTTATTCATTGTATCATGTAGTTAGTAGATAAAATATGAGTAGCTGGCATGCTTAATTTGTAAGATTACTCACTCAGATTAGGCAGGTGTTCACCATTTCTTCCAAAAGCGCTTTTCGATTTTTCCTTCAGACCATCTTCAGTGGAGGCTGCTACAGTTACTGTTGGCGGACATAAACTTGACTCACCAAGAAATTTAAGGCTCCTCCCCTTGACGATCTCCTGATTTTCAATACCAACATTTGGGACTGGAACATTGGAGCTGGACACAGATGATTGGTTGTCACCTCTGATATTAACTGGTTGGAGTTGCTTCATCTCTGGATGTGGAGAAGTTGAACTGGTGGAATATTTTGGCAAATATACTTCATCTTCTGGAACAATATCCTGATTACTAGTTGTCCTTTGAAGGTGTGCTTCCTCTTCCATCTTCTTCCTGGGTAACCTAGGTTGTTTGAAGTCTGGGTTAATTTAGCTGGATCTGTTATTATTCATAGTAAAACTAATGTTGAACTAAGTCGATGTTGACTTGTTTAATAAATTGTAGAACACTATTCAATGCTGGTCATCAAAATTCAAGATGGTTTCTCTTTCACTATTTAGAATATAAATCTTCTCCCAAATATCCAATTTATTAACAGATTGTACATTTTTTAATAATTGTATACTTTGACCGATTTCATGGTTGTATTTCCAGAAGTCATTGGCAACTGCAGATTTTTCTGTTTGTTTAAGTTTTATGTTTCTCAAGTGTTCCGTTTGACGAGTTTTAAGATTTCTCTTAGTTCTTCCAATAAAGTATGAATCAGAGTTGTTACAAGTTATTTTGTATACTCCAGATAATTGTAATTTTCAATGGTGTTGCTCAAAGGTTTTTTAAGTAAATTCTTAAGACTGAAGTTATTTTTGGGATCTAATTTTATATTATAGTTTTGGAACGTTCTTTTAAATTTGTTGAAGGCTCAAGGATACCAAGTTGACATCTTATAAATAGCTGTAGCTTCTGGTTTCTTTAAAGTAGTAGTTGATTGCATATATATATATATATATATATATATATATATATATATATATATATATATATATATATATATATATATATGTTCATTAATGATTTTAAATGTGTTTGATTTCTTAAAACCATTAATTTCAGCAACCTGTAAAATGTGATGGTATTCTAGTTGAAGGCCGCGCCGTGGCTCAGTGGTTAGACCGCTTGGCTCTCACCAAGGCGGCCCGGGTTCGATCCCAGGCGATCGCAAAGTGAGATTTGTGGTGGAAAACACGGCGCTGGGGCGAGTTTTCTCCGGGACCTCCGGTTTCCTCTCATTCCACCGGTGCTCCATCTTCATATTATGCATCATCACTGTCACCGCCTGCGGTGCCGTATGTAGTAAAAGCGGACGTTAAACACTACACATTACATTATTCTAGTTGATATTCAGGCTGACGCATTGGAACATTTATAAGTCTATGGTTTAAGCAATGAAACACTGCTAATTGATGTGAGTTTGGATTGAGTCAGTAATTCAACAGTACCACAGATTTACTGCCTTCCAAAAACTCACAAAAATAACAGTATGCGACCTATTGTCAATAACACAGGTTCGCCCTGGTACCTGTTGGCCAAATGGGTCTCAAAAAAGTTTTCATCTTTGAACAAATTTGAAAACAATTAAGAGTTCTCTTGAACTTATAGAAAAAATTAAGAATATTACAATTATTGAAAATGACATTTTAATATCCTTCGATGTCACATCCTTATTCACGAATGTTCCAACTGAAAAGATTTCTTCAGTACTACAAGAGTGGCTTACCTCAATCAACATTAATGAAGTTGAAATTCACGATATACTATCCTTTACTACCAGTTGCATTGACCAGAATACTTTCACATTTGATTGAAGTTTATAAACTCAAACACAAGGTGTAGTTATGGGTAATCCATTGTCTCCAGTTTTAGGTGATCGATCAATAAATGAGTTCAAAAAATGAATCGTGGAAATCTCTTATACTAAGATAGAAACAAAATTAATACATTTAACTGAATGTGTGTGAAGGAACTAGCTATCAAAACACTGTAACTATCCCTCTAACATCCTGTATATAAGCACAACTGAGCTTCGTGGTCCATTTCGGATCACGAAATTTTAGATTATTGAAAATACACAACGCAGTAAAAAAAACGACAGGGAGTAAAAGCGCGAGTGAGTTGAAACACTCGATAAAATGCGTCCATAATATTCTACGTGAAAAATTGGAAATGAAAAAGCATTGAGCCCGAAGGGGGGCGATATTACGGACTGTAGGCCAAAAACGCACGCGAGAGAAAATTTCACTACAGTGTTTGTTTCTATGTTTAATTACATTCCACGCGACTTGTGTGAATTTGTTACCCTGGGTGAAACATGGATCCACCATTAATGCGGCAGAGTCACAGAGTTAGGCGAAACAGTGGAAAAGAGCCGGTGAAAGTGAACCAAAGAACACAATGTTCGTCAGCTGGGAATGCGTGTGCCAATGTTGTGCTTACAGGATTTTGAGGAACAAGTGAGTATTTACAAATGCTTACTCTTTTATTACATGTTAATGAAGGTAAATTTTGTTATTACTGGTGCCCAAAATTTGATCAATTAAAGAGAATTAAAATGATCTTAATATAGTGGCTTCTCTAAGTAATAATCTAAAATTACCTTTTTATCTTCATTTCCTTGCGCACTTTACGTGAGCTTCATCACTGAAATGCAATACCTTATAAAAGTTTTCAGATTTGAGGAATTTCCTATTATTTGTCTTGAAACTTCCTTCGATGTTACTAGAGAATAATGTGACAGATATGTTGTTAATAAATACGTAAAATACGAGGGATGTTCAATAAAGAATGATCAAAATTTGTTTTTGAAAACGTACCTTTACTCATCCTAATAATTTTTATTGGTCCTTCTCAAAATAGTCTCCCCTTAATGCGATGAACTTGTCCCAGCGTTTCTGCCAGACTTCACAGACATGCTCGAATCCATTTTTTAAGAGATCCTTCAAAATTGCCTCCGCAGTCTTCACCACTGTTTCTGATGATGGATAATGCCTTCCACGAAGGCGTTTCCTCTAGTTATGGAATAGAAAAATGTACATGGGGCTAAATCCGGACTATAGGGAGGGTGAGAAATCTACTTAACTTTGATTTTTGCAAGATATTCAGCAACAAAATTGGCAATATACGGCCGCGCATTATCCTGTTGCAGCATCAAGCCTGCTTAACGGAAATTTTTTTTGCGTCTAATATGGACTTGCAATGCTTTCAGAATATATCTTTTGTATTTTCCAGTTACTGATGTGTGTGCAGGTACAACATGCTGATAAACTATTCCATGAATATCAAAGAATGAGGTGACCATAGCTTTCCCAGCAGAAGCAACCACTTTTCCTTTTTGGGGGATTGGTGATGAAGGAGATTTCCACACTGAGCTTTGCTGTTTGCTCTCAGGATCAAAATGATGTAGCCCAGTTTCATCAGCAGTGATTACGTTTGATAGAAACTCCGGATCTTCCTCTAAGATCAACTTTAGGTACATGCATACTTGCATATAATTGTCCTCTCCGAAATTAATTATTCTTTCACACTGGCCGTGTGTAGGCTAAATTGTGGAAACGTAGAGATAGACTGAAAAATTCAATGCCATAGCCGGGATTTGAACCACGGATCTTCCAAAAGATCCGTGGTTCAAATCCCGGCAAATGTCCTGTTATTGGGCAAACAACAGTCTTGGAACCCATCTTGGCCACGCTGTGGCTCAGTGGTTAGACCGCTTGGCTCTCACCAAGGCGGGCCGGGTTCGATCCCAGGCGACCGCAAAGTGAGATTTGTGGTGGACAACACGGCGCTGGGGCGGGTTTTCTCCGTGACCTCCGGTTTCCCCCGCCATCTCATTCCACCGGTGCTCCATCTTCATCTCATGTATCATCAGTGCCATCGCCTGCGGTGCCGTGTGTAGTAAAAGCGGGCGTTAAACACTACACATTTCATTTCATTGGAACCCATCGTGCGCAAACAAGTCTCATGTGTAATGTCTCTGTCACCAACGTGTAGGTCGCACCCAATGAAATGTTCAGTATTTCAGAAAGTGATCTTAGGGTAATCCATTGATCCTCTCTCCCAATGGCAGCAACAGTATTAATGTTTTCTTCCGAAAGAGCAGTGACTGGAGCACCGGATCCACCTTCTTACAAATTGATTGTCTCCCCAATTTAAACACTTTAAAGCACCTTCGAGCTGTGCTATAGGGAAGAACAGACTCTCCATAGGCCTCGTGTAACATTGCATAGGCCTCAACTGTAGATTTTTTGAGACGAAAAAAGAATTTCAAAGTCGCATATTGTTCCTCGCGTGTTACCTCCATCATAGCGGTCGGCGATACTGAACATGTTCTAACAGCCGGGAAGCAGGAGTACCAACAATAAAAATACTACGAATGTTTGTTTCACATTAAGCCTACAGAATATATCAAGATTGAATTTTAGTGTGAAAAATTATGACCGTAATTAATAATGAGCATTCTTTATTGGACAGCCCTCGTATGAAGCTATTAACAGTGAAGCAAACAAGTATATACAAATATAATAATTTTTGAAACTTATAACTTAACTTAACCTATAAGAAATGATGATAATTCTGATAAGCTCTCCAGGATCACGATTTCATGAATACTTATACACATCTTCAGCCGAAAACAAAGCTGTTGCCATCGTTACAAACACTAGATGTTGATATGTTCTTGTTAGTATTACCAAAATATGAAAACAAAACAAACCTAAAAACAGAATCAACTGCTGGTGATTCAAAATTTATTACGCAATGTTTATTTTTTAAATTAAATATATTTTCCGAAACGACTAAATCAATTGGGACATTTAGTTGTTTTAATAACTTAACATCAGGATTTATATAATGGTTAAATCACCAAAAATGAGCTCCTATATCCGACTTATCAGTTTTATACTTAATGTTACGAAAATGTTCTTTCGTTCTGATTTCCAAATTATGTTTCATCGTTCCAATATAAATCTTAACACAATCTAAACAATAAAATTGATAAATACCAGATTTATAATTATTAGGGATTTTATCTATTTTAGAAAATTGTAATAAATTTTAATACTGTATTCATTTTGAGGAACTAAGGTTATACCTACTTCTTTAAAAAATTTGAAAATCTTTATCAACCCAAGGATGGTAAGTAATTTTTTTTTTTAAATTTATAAACATCTTTTATTTTTTAAGAGTAGAAATATCAGTAATAGTTTTTGACATTTAAAATTTTGAATCCTTTTTGTATAAAATCTTTATTAAAGCCATTAATTAAAGCAGTATTAAACATATATTTAGGGGTATATTTATTAATCTATAAATCAAACTATTAAACACAGCAAATTTATGTGAAAAAGCATTAAAACTCTTATTTTTTATGTAATTATCAATATGAGTAGA
>CM060956.1:134807208-135019318 GCA_030765055.1 Mantis religiosa | reverse complement strand
GATAATTCGTCATTGTCATTGTCTTCAATGTCTGACTGCTGCAAATTTATGATGATAGGTTCCAAAATCCCATTACGTACTATTGCTTTCCAAAAGTCATTTTCTTCTAGTTTATCTGATGTCTCACGCAGTTTTTCCACTTTTGCTGTGTTCCTTGTTTATTTCTTTGTGAATAAGTCGTTCAACTTCAGTCAATTTAAAAATAAATAATAAATATAATAAATATTAAATATTATTCTTGTTTGCAAAATAATTTGAGTCCACATTAACTCTATCGGATTGTTCTAGCAATAGTAAGAGGGGAGGAAGGTGGATCGCGTCCCATTGATCCAGCTGATACACTTTTTTTCATGGAAGAGTAACTGAAAAATACTGCTTTCAACTGTCTAGAGCATTACGGAGCATTCATAAACAAAGATATAATGTGACCAGACACGTTCTGCCAGACTAGCAAGATGTGTATCGTTTCCTCTCATCAAATTTAACATACACCTTGGCTTATTCAAAGTATATATTTCTTTTACCACGACATGTCAAACGTTTATGTTTCTGTTCTAAGTAATTTCAAATATACGTTCACGCATACATGCCAACCAATAATGATATTCATTACAGTGCTTATGTCACAATGCATTGTAATAACATAATGGTGTCTACTTTATTTGTATTAAGAAAACTATTAGAGATAAAAATATGGGGTTTTCATGGTTATGTAAGATACATTACTCTCTACCTTTTACACGGATCAGTTTTGAGAAAGTTTGAATTTTTGTGTTAGCGCGAATACTGTTTCATACAGATTGATTAGTTTGGTCCTCGTCACACACCACTTAGCGGGAATGTAGTACGATAACACCGCAGAACTCCGATTGGTTGGTCACCTAGTAGCGCTCAAGGACAAACACTTTCTAATTTGAAACACCTAATAGTTATAAAAGAGCTGTCTGCCGTTCTTTTACCTTTTGTAAATCCTAGTTGAAATGGTAAGAATATTCCTACCCTTCCTGCACACTCTTGTAAATTTTTGTCCAAAACTCCTGTGAAACCCAAGTATTGAAAGTAAACTGATTCCTCTACAGCTAGCCGGAATTTGCGTGTCTACTTCACCTTTGTATATTGGGGTTACTACTACCTTTCTCCAATTTTTGCTCACTTTACCTTCCTCCAAGATTAAGTTGAGTACATGCAGAAGTATTTTGGATCAATTTAGGTCCCCTGACCAGGTTTTCCAAAATTCCCCTGGTATTCCTTCAATTCTGCATGCTTTATTTGCTTTTAGATCATAATTTGCTCTAACATTTCATTCAGAGTGCACTTTCCAAGCAACATATATATCTTCAACTGATTTATACTTATAAAGTTGTCCTCTATAATCAACATTTTAATTCCCAGAAGTCCTTGAAAGAAGTTGCACCATGATGAAAGAAATCAATATTACCTGTTTCTGAACATTGTCACCTTGGTACCTTTGTTTAACATCTTCCACTGTAAAAGACGAGTGACTTTCTTTTCATTAAAAGCAATAGAACCCTTTCTCCTATCTAAAATAAACAAGCAAGTGCTAAGATGGTCAAGAGAGACTGATGACAGGCTTAGGAAGGACGTGTGATGCATGGAAATCCATAAAAGTTGATTATATAACGGCTATAGGTGATCAGCCAGCAATTACAAAATAGTGCGTGGTAAGAAAAATCTGAACTTATTTTCGTAGCCAGTGTATCACACTTGTGTTATTTATAATCAAATGATATATCACTATTTTTAATAAAATTCAGTTTTGTAGAAATAGCCTTTGAGGCCTTCTTAATTTGAAATGAATTGTGTATAGTTTCATAAACCAACAAAGTTTACATTTCTTTTCAATAATTACTTTGGTGGCATCAGTAATTGAATGCCTATCAATGCACTGTAACTATTGTGGATCTCACTCTTCCATTCTATATTAGCGGTCACTCAACTTGGCTCAAAGGTCTCTAAGTCAGACCTGAGGGGTTTATACCCGCCATAAATCTACTACTCTTACCACCGGCTTTACCTCTGTTCATAGTGTTAAGTCGCAAGGCACTGGGCAGATGAAAATTACGTTTCTTTGAAGTCCTTGTTTTGCACACGTAAAAGTAACCTTTAATACACAACTCATATTTCTATGGTAGGAATAATACATGACAAAAAACACATTTGAAGACCAAACTGCAACGGAAATATCCCCTGATTTCCAGTGCTACTTAATAACAATGATATTATTAATACCAACCTCTCCATTACCTAACTACAGTCATCTCCACCACTATCACAACACTACCAACAACACAACCATCACAGTACGAGCACCACCACCATACCATTACCGTAAGATAACTATCATACCCCCACCACAGCACCAGCACCATTATCACAGCAACACTACTACCACCACCAGTATCATTATCACTACCACTATAAAAAATTTAATGTCCTCCAATAAGTCATATCGTATGATGAATTAAATGAGTGAGATGATGCTCAAAAGCTCCAGGTTCCACAGAGCTTAGTTTACCAGACTTTCATATTTCATGATAAGGGAAAAGCTCCAACGTTAAGTCATATCGAACGATGAATGAAAAAAATGTTCAAATTAGTACAGCGTCCATAGAACTTAGACTTACTAGGAATTCAACTTTCAGGGTAAGGCAGAAACTCCAACGTTAAGTCAGATCGGGCGATGAATGAGATGATGATCAAATGAGTACAGGGTTCATAGAGCTTAGACTTACTAGGCATTCATATTTCAGGATAAGGGAAAACCTCCAGCGTTAAGTTATATCGGACTATGAATGAAATTGTTTAAATGAGTCCAGTGTCCATAGAGCTTAAAGTTAACATTCATCTTTCAGATGTCCAGTGTCCACAGAGCTTAGATATTCTTATTTCAGGATAAGGAAAAATCTCCAACGTTGTCATATAGGACGATATGATGAGTACAGGGTTCATAGAGCCTAGAGTTACCAGACATTTATCTTTCAGAATAAATGAAAAGGTCCAACGTTAAGTCATATCGGACGATGGATGAAATGATGTCCAAATGAGTCCAGTGTCCATAGAGTTTAGAGTTACCAGACATTCATCTTTAAGAGTATGCGGAAACATCCAACTTAGATTTCACGATGATGAAATGATGTCCAAATGAGTCCAGTGTCCATAGATCTTAGAATTCCCAGACATTCATCTTTCAGGATAAGACAAAGGTTCCAACGTTTAGTCATACCGGACGATGGATGAAATGTTGTTTAAATGGGTCCAGGTCCATAAAGCTTTGAGATAAGTGAAAACCTGCAACGTTAAGTCATATTGAACGATGAATAAAATTATGTTCAAATGAATCCAAGATCCATAGGGCTTAGAATTACCAGACATTCATTTTTCAGGATAAGGGAAAACTTCCAACGTTAGGTCATATCGGACGAAGAATGAAATTTTAGAATAAGGGAAAACCTCCAACGTTAAGTCATATCGGACGATGAATGAAATGATGTTCAAATGAGTACAGAGTACATAGAGCTTAGAGTTACCAGACATTTATCTTTCAGGATAAGGGAAAACCTCCAAAGGTAAGTCATATCGGATGATGAATGAAATTATGTTCAAATGAGTACCGGGTACATAGAGCTTAGAGTTACCAGACATTTAACTTTCAGGATAAGGGAAGACCTCAAACGTTAAGTCATATCGGATAATGAATGAAATGATGTTCAAATGAGTCAAGGGTCCATAGAGCTTAGACTTACCGGACGTTCATCTTTCTGAATCAGGGAAGAACCCCTTATCCAGATGACACACCTGACCGAATTCGAACTCGGGACCTCTTGAACGCAAGATAGGTACGCTACCACCTACGCTGCAGAAGAAGGCACCTAAATGGATAATAGCGAAATTTACAATTCCGTTTCACGTAAACCAACTTTATTTCTACATTTCTGTTCGTAGTCATGAAAAATATATTTGCAGGTTTTAGCTTTTTTATCTGGTCTCTGAGCACGTTCAGCAGAGATATAGTGAAATGGCACGTTTAAGAAGCAGTTATCACCAAATTTACTGGTTATAGCGCGTGCACTGCCAAATATATGCCGGGGCACGAACTCGGTAACGCTCCAGAGTGGTGCTTAATGGTCGGGGACATTAAGGTACAGTCTCGTCCGGTTACAACTACACCCTAGCTGCAGTTTAATGCCGAAGTCGTTGGGATATTCCATTTATCTTGTAACAAAGACCAGATGTAGTAATTATCGTCAGCCAGATGGTCTGTTTTAAGAAGCCTATCGTTAATCAACCCGGATTTGCAGTTTAAAACCTTGATTAACAGTTATTTATGGTACTAGACTTAAATGCGAGACATTATCCTGTGAGAAGAATGAAATTTCTTGTGTATCTCTTTCATATATTATTTTATTTTTTAAAACTACATACTTATACAAAATCAGAGAAATATATTAGATCTCAAAATTTGTCGAAAATATTTTAATTTTTCCCAAATAGAAATTATTATTCATTTGCTTTTCTCCTGTTGAGCAGACATAAAAAATATCAAAGCTATAAAACCTAGACCAGCACTTATAGGTTTAGACTGTGGTTAATGGCTTTCTGCATTCCCTCAATTCCACTGTACCTAACAGAACTTTTTCTTCTTCTTCTTCTTCTTCTTCTTCTTCTTCTTCTTCTTCTTCTTCTTCTTCTTCTTCTTCTTCTTCTTCTTCTTCTTCTTCTTCACCTCATGGCATAGGCAATCAAGTGCCTGTTCCGCCTTCGAAGTCCTCCAGTCATCGTTTCCTGGGTCTGCCCACCGATCTCCTACCTTTAGGATGATATTGTAATATTTGTTTTGTAAGTCTATTATCTGGCATTCTTTCAACATGTTCCTTCCATTTTGTTTGAGATCTTTTAACCTATCATTCATACTAAAAATATCCAGCTCTTCTCTTATATTTTCATTTCTTATTAAGTCCCTCTTCGTGCATCCTTTCACACTTCTCAAGAATTTAATTTCGGAAGCCTGTATTTTACTCTGTTGCTTTTTAGTTAACGTCCAAGTCTCACTTCCGTATGTCAGTATAGGTACAGCCATAACTTTGTAGAACTTTAAATTTGTTTCTTTATGTATTTTGTCCTAACGCAAATTGTGCAACTAATTGATAAATGATTAAGGCTAAGTTATAATAATTTGATTTTTTTTACATCGTACGTCTCTGAAATAAGTGTACCTGTAAATCTGGTCTCTGAATAAATTCGTTTACATTTATAGATAGAGTCAACATGAAAATTTCATTCCATGGCCGGGATTTGAACCGCGGATCTTCTGGTTCCATCCAGTTGCTCTAATCCATTGAGCTATCATAGCCAACGTGCCGTCCTGACATTAAATTCTCCATTTGATTCGGATATTTTCCCGGAGAGGCTCTTGCATCCGAGATACACCGTTTGTGGCGACTTACTATCGTAAGTACTTGAGTCCCAGGCTTCATCATTTAACTCTTATTATTTTAGTTAATTGATGGAAATTAATCATTTATTCACACTAGCCGTATATAGGCTAAGGGTTTTGATAGATACAGTCAACATAAAAAATTCAATGCCATGGCCGGGATTTGAACCACGGATCTCCTGGTTTCCGTCCAGTCGCTCTAACCTATTGAGCTACCATGGCCAACATGCCGTCCTGACATTAAATTCTCCATTTGACTTGCATATTTCCTCGGTAATGATGAAGCCTGAGACGCAAGTACTTAAGATAGTAAGTCGCCACAAACGGTGTATCTCGAATGCCAGAGCCCCTAATGGTCAATGGGTTAGAGTGACTGGACGTAAACCAGGAGATCCTGGTTCAAATCCCGGCCATGGCATAACATTTTTCATGTCGACTCTATCTATCTAGACCCTTAGCCTATATACGGCTAGTGTGAAGAAATGATTAATTTCCATCATTTAACTAAATTGTTTACATTTGCTTAACCCCTTAATAAATGAATTGTTTTGCTACATCTGCTGCTCTTACTGTAATTTCTAAACAGATTTTCATACCACTTTCTACGGTGCCCCATCGCCATCGATTCGAATACCCATGGTCGTTAAAGCGATAGTTAATGGACTATGTATCCGTTCAAAGCCAAACGCCGTGAGTTCTAATCTCGGCAACTGCAAAAAAATGTGCTTCAGATAAGGGATGGGGTGGACCCACGTAAAATAATCAGTGTAATAGCAGCGTGGATGATGACGGGATATCATATGACTGCAGTTGTTTTTATTTTCATTTTTGCAGCAAAAATAAACACTACAATGTAATTTGAAAAATAATACGATAATTACAATTCAAGATCAACATTTTGAGTGTATAACTGACAAATGCCGTACAATATCATGATAACAAAACAAAAACCGCTAATATTGCCTAATCCATTAAATGGTTAAGTATTTTACAAAGACGAAGCTGTTGCACAAAACAGTAAATTTTAAGATTTATGTAATACTGAGCTACAACATGAGTTTGGGGGGGAAAAACACTTCTAAATTATGCATTTAATTACTGTGTTGTTTCAAAATGGTTCATGTTTATATGGATGTCCTTATACAGCTGGCTGCTCTGCTCTATTCGCTTGCAAGTCTCCTGAGCCTCGATAATATCGGTAGCCTCCTCCGAACCGGAGATTTACAGAGAGAAAAGCATCTGTCATGCAACTCCAAAGCCCCCGCACACAATTAGAACTCTGAAACACTTACTTATAGTAATAGTAGCAATTTATTTCCTTTTACATCAACAAATGGAAATACAAAATCAAGATTACAATTATAAAATCCATACTGAAATCTGCCATATATTTCTAAATCCTGAAAATCCTATCACGTTATCTTGTTGCCCACCATTGAATAGTAATTCGGTCCCCATACACCTAACCATAGGTTTTTGTGTATTGGAGGCCCTCTGCTCCTTTTTACACTTTCTGCCATTTCACCTATCCCACTCTACATTTTTCTCTTAACTCTCTCTTTAACTTTCCCTAAATAATTCCCTATATTTCTCCTGTTCTTTTCTCTGTTTACTGACAACATTTTTCTAATTACTACTTCACCCCCCAAAATAGTCCCATTTACGTAGCCAAGCCTGCTCTCGCCATATCTTTGTTTGACCACAATATAATATACAATGGAAATCTGCATTCTCTTCTCCACACAATGGACATTTATCTAGCTCCCTCTCTTGACCTATACCTTTCAAGTTTCTCACTCCTGTTCTCGCCCAAGCAAAACCTTCTCGCCCTAACTTACTACATATATCTATATAACCTTCCCTCCCCCAGGTTGTTTTTATTTCGCTATATAATCTCAGTGAGCTTTTGTCACTTGTATTGGCGAAAATGTCTTGTCTGTCAATATCTTCTAATCTTAGCTTATCTTCTTTCCAGAAGCCTCTATACCCATACTCTGCATTTATCCAAAAATGACCCATACCTATCTGCTTCAACAAGTCATACATTTATGTGCCCAAGACCCATCCCAGTTACTTCTCTTTTGAATATGAAAACATTCTTTAATTATATTACCATCTTCCAAGTTAGTGATTCTGTATAAATATTTCATTGTCCTTGACAATATTTTAATTTTAGTAGAATGCCTGCCTAGTTCTAATTGTGCTGCCCCATTAGGTGATGCTATTGGTAATCCCAATATTATTTACAAAAGGACCTATGCACTCTATCAGTGTCTCACAAAACTTCATCTACTCCCAAAACCTCTGATCCATGTAACATTCTATTTTCTTCTATTGCTGTGTAAATCCTCTCCAACCATTTGACATTTATATCTGGCAGTTTACTGTAGCATGATTTTATCACCCTCATGGCCATTTTACCTTTTGCCACATACATCTTTTTTGTTCTTTCCAGCTGCCATCTGAACTCAACCTTGTACCAAAATAATTAGATCTCCTTACTACCTCTATTTATCTTCTATTAACCTCCCATTTCTCATCCTTACGCAACCTGTGTCCTTTTTTGAAGACCATAATCTTTGCTTTGTTTTCATTCACTTTCAAACCCCATTTATTGCAATAAGAATTGGCTGCCTCGATTGCCCTTCTCAGCCCTCCACTTGATATGGACCCAACTACTAGGTCATCTGCAAACAGTAGCCCCGGTATTTCTTTATTATTAATAACTGGTGAATGTACCCTACAACTTGATATCTCCTCTAAAATTCCGTCGATATAAAGGTTAAATAATACTGGACTAAGTTTACATCCCTGCCGTACTCCTGCCTTACTTGATATAGATTTAGTTACTTTGTTGCCTGGTAGTTTTATAACAAACTCATTCTCTTGGTATATCATTTTAATTACTTCTATAAATGCCTGACTTATGCCCTTACTGCTTAATTTTATCCACAATGCATCTCTATTAATAGAATCAAATGCCTTTTCTAGATCAATAAATATCATATATACCCTTCCCCTTTTATTGCTCATATATTAACACTTAGTGAAGCAAAGTGAGAATTGAGAGAAAATGGAGGGCAGAAAATTAGTAGGATGTAATTATGTTACTTAGCAATAGCCTACCCATCCCGGAACAACCCGAAAAATTGGTTATGAATATCAGATATGATAAAGGTACCCACGATCTCTACAATTTTCTGGTCTCCAGATTAGTTGCTTAAAGTACATAGTAGAGAAAGCAAAAAAGCTGCAGTGAAAGTGAAAACATTAGCATAAAGATGATAGATGACTGACGCTCATGAATTCCACATCAGGGTTTTAAACTGTAGTTCATTTAAACTCAGATTCCAGCTAAAATCATTACTTAGTGGAACAGATAATAAATATGCATTAATGCTGTGCTATCTTTTTTAAGAAGAAAAGAATTGTTCTTCTGGTTAACAGATAGCCGGCAAAACAATGGAGCCTGTAAGATCTGCGGGTGGAAAGCGGAAGGAAGACTGGCAGAGTGTGCGGTTTCCCCTGGAACTTGTGCACAAAGTCAAATCAATGTCGCCTTGTTGAACCGCACTCAAAGTTCAAACAAACTTTTCAAACTTAAGTGTACTTTCTTTTCCATTATAAGCCACATGTACCAAATGCACTGCAGCGCAATTCCATAACCCGCTGTGGTTCGGCTTTAAAACGTTTCATATATGCAACGTAGACGATTAATAACACGTTAGCTTTTGGTTCATGAGGTCTGGCTTCAAACCTAGCGGAAGTAACACTGAAAAATCACAACAGTTGTCTGGGGTCTTTAAGGACCCAAGGCTGCTTTATCCATTTAGAAACTGTTTTAATGTGAACGTAGTCTTTTCATCTTCCAAATATGCCTTTTGTGTACTTTTTATTATAAATAGTCAAAATATTTAAGGTAATACGACGATCGGCAGCACAGATTTTTGAGTTTTTGGTAACAGGGTCAGAACATACCCCAAGTACACAAATGTGATTTTTATGTTATATTATAAATTTAGTACAATAATTAAAACTGGGCAACACTGCACCTCCTGAACCTTCATTTGCATGTCCATTTTTTGTAATTTTACGTCCTCCAACGTTAAGTCATATCGGACGGTGAATGAACTGGGTGAAATGATCCTCAAATATGTCCAGGGTCCACGGAGCTTAGAGTCACCCGACATTCGTCTTTCAGGATAAGGGAAACCTCGGAAAAGACCTTATCCAGGTAACTCACCCTACATTATTGGTACAAATTGATAAACAATACCTACACATTTCAGTTAATTAATGGAAATTAATCATTTCTTCACACTAGACTACATAGGCTAGATAGATTCAACATGAAAAATTCAATGCTGGTCGGGATTTGAAACACGGATCCCCAGGTTTCCGTCCAGTCACTCCAACCCAATGAGCTAGCATGGCTAACGTGCCGTCATGACATTAAATTCTCCAGTTGCCTCCTATATTTTTCTGGTAGACCAGTAGGGGCTCGCGCATCCGAGATACACCGTTTGTGGCGACTTACTATCTTAAGTACTTGAGTCCCAGGCTTCATCATTTAACTCTCATTATTTAAGTTAATTGATGGAAATTAATTATTTCTTCACACTAGCCGTATATAGGCTAAGATTTTTGATAGAGTGAGCATGAAAAATAAAATGCCATGGCCGGGATTTGAACCACGGCTCCCCTGGTTTCCGTCCAGTCGCTCTTACCCATTGAACTACCATGGTCAACGTGCCGTCCTGACATTTAATTCTCCAATTGAGTCATATATTTCCCCGGTAAGCCACTAGGGGCTCTCGCATCCAAGATACACAGTTTGTGGCGACTTACTGTCGTAAGTATTTGAGTCCCAGGCTTCATCATTTAACTTTTATTATTTTAGTTAATTGACGGAAATTAAACATTTATTCACACTAGCCGTACATAGGCTAAGGTTCTTCATAGACTGAGCATGAAAAATTCAATGCCACGGCCGGGATTTGAAACATGGATACCCTGGTTTCCGTCCAGTCACTCCAACCCAATGAGCTACCATGGCCAGCTTGCGGTCATGACATTCAATTCTCCAATTGACTGATTTATTTTCCCGGTAAACCACTAGGGTCTCTCGTGTTCCAGATACATCAGTTGTGGCGACTTACTATCTTAAGTACTTAAGTCACAAGCGTCAACATTTAACTCTTATTCTTTCAGTTAATTGATGGAAATTAATCATTACTTCACACTAGCCGTATATAGGCCAAGGTTTCTGATAGCCTCAATATGAAAAATTCAATTCTACGGCTGGGATTTGACACACGGATCCCCTGGTTTCCGTCCAGTCGATCCAACCCAATGACCTATAGCCAACGTGCTGTCATGATATCAAATTCTCCAATTGACTCGTATATTTCCCCGGTAGGCCACTAGGGGCTCTCGCATGCTGTGTTGTGACAACTTATTATAAAATACAAACACAGTAGTTAGACGTGAAAAACATAAAATAGCTGAAGTGATAATGTTGTACAACTGAACAAAGTCAGGTATTGATATTGTTGATAAGATGGCTAGACACTATTCAGTGAAACATGGAACAAGGAGATAGTCACTTGTTTTGTTTCTTGATATATTCGACCTAGCATGCTTACGTCCTACACTGTAATTTTTTTCATCGTGTGGGAGGAAAAAATGCTAGAAGGGAATTCCTTTCAAAACTGGGAAAAGAGCTAATCAAACCTCAAATTGAGTGCCGAATTCTTTCCCCTAGTGCAGAGCACAACGCATTCATTCAGCAATAACTCAAGCTGGTTTCAAGATCTTCTAAATGGCAACCAACATGACCAAGATGCAGATGTACCAAATCTGAAACGAGAAAGATGTGATTCCTGCCCGAGGTTGAAGGACAAGAAAGTGAAGATACAATGTGACGAGTGTCACAAATTTATCTGCAAAGAACATGCAAGAGGAAAAGTGTTCTGCAATGAGTCTTCATTATTTCAGGTGAAGAATGAGTAGAAGTTTATTTATAACAGGATTTCTTATAAAGTGATAATGCACAACATAATCAAAAAATTACAGTATTATTATATAGTGTGAGGTAAACGAACATTTTGTGCTTTTTTTTTCTTTTTTAACGTCCTCCATATCGGACGATGAATGAAATGATGCTCAAATAAGCCCAGAGTCCATACAGCTTAGAGTTACCCGACATTCGCCTTTCAGGATAAAGAAAAGATATTATCCAAGTAAATATTAAAAGCAGAAGCATTATTAACGGTGAAGTATTCTTCATATTTAAGTTTGAATTTATGAGTCACTATGTTTACACTCAGATAATTACATAAAGAGATTACATAAAGAAAAATGAATACAACCCAGTTTCACATCAACTAGCTGCCTTTAGAAGTCTAATTCACCGGCTATACAACATCCCACTGAGTAAGGAGGAGTTTTTGAAAGAACAACAACACATAAAAGACATAGCGGTATTAAATGGATTCATCCCAGCCATCATAAGGAACATGATGAAGAGGGAAGAAAAACTGAAGATAAGATCAAAAAATACCACTCTCACACCACTTAAAAACACAAATTGGCAATATAGAAAATTCACCTACCATCCATGGGCTTTTAGAAAATTTGAACGAATCTTCAAAAGACTAAACTTAAAACTAGCACCCCAAAACAAATTCAGTCTGAGGAACCTACTAAATAAACCACTGAAAAATACAATCCCCAACAATTTGAAATCAGGAATTTATCAGATTAATTGTGAAACCTGTGAAAAAAGCTACATAGGAAAAACTAAGAGAAACTTGTTAACCAGGCAAAAAGAACACCAGAGGAACATTAAGTTGAAACAAACAGAAAAATCTGCAGTTTCACACCATTTTTGGACAGAAAACCACAACATTGGCAACAACATTAAACTGTTAAAATCTCTAAGTACACCCATAGAATTGGATATTTGGGAAAAATATTCATAAACAAAAACCGTGATAAAGTTATAAATTTTGAAATACCAGCATTTAATGAAGAATTAAAACTTAGTGCCCCTAACACCAGATGGCAGAGTGATCGGAGCTCCGTAGTAGTGGAAGAAGAGGAAGGTTCATTTAGTCACCAAACAGCTGAGGATGAGATCGAATGATGTTGAAAACGTTTCAATTATACAACAAGTAAGTGGAGTTGAGTGTAAACATAGTGACTCATAAATTCAAACTTAAATATTATCCAAGTAACTCACCCTGACCACGATTGTTGCCTGCCTCTGTAGCATAAATGGTAGCTTGTCTGCCTCACGCTCAAGAGGTTGCGAGTTCGAAACTCGGTCAAGGTGAGTTATCTGGATAAGGTTTTCCCGAGATTTCCCTTATTCTTCAAGACGAATGTCTGCTAACTCTAAGCTCCATGGACCCTGGACTCATGTCAGCATCATTTCACCCAATTCATTCACCGTCCGTTATGACAACGTTGAAGGACGTAAATTACACAAAAAACAGTGCCAGTTGATAAATAAAGGTTTATTATAAAAGCTGCTGCAAAAAGTAAAAGAGGCCCGGCATCCCTTGCCCCCTCTGATCAGCCGCCACTGCTACAGTGATAAATACGCATGACCATAGTGAACTTTTATTCAGTGATAGACTTCAGTATATTTGTTACCTTCTGTATGACAGTATTTTTGCTGTGTCCGTCAGAAGAGGGACAGTTATTTTAAACAGATACTCTGGTAGCGTTTAACTAATGCGTAGTATGCCTTAACTTGCATAAAAATTCTTCTAGACATCTGTTTTTCTTTTCACCCATCGCCGTTAACATGCGTAGCGCCACCACCTCTTTGCTCACGCTGTCCCATTTTCTATCCCATGTTTTTCTCCTGCAATTTAACTTGTTAAATTCTATCAGGTAATGAACATCTCCACAAGGATCACATATCCCTGCCTCATTAATTAACAACCCTTTTAGATATATTGTCACCCAATTATCGGAAGGCTCGACCAACTGACGGCTGAGTGAGGGCCGGGAGGCATTCGGCCACGCCTACCCATTTATCTTGTAGTGCTAACGAGGGGATGGTTGGAAAAACATCACTAGCCAGCTCTTTCCCCTTACCTGGCGTCTCGAACCTTCGGTATGATTCACTGATTCCGCGAGACTTCCAGAAACAGCATTCTTCCTATAAAAATTGGCTGCAGTTGGCGAGAGAGTTGTCATATACTCAGAGCCGTTAGAGCCTTCAACCCAATTCAGAGACACCTCTGTCTCACACAAGAGTGGTGCAGGCGTTGGCGGATGTCCGTAAAGCCACGCCATTCTTTTTACGAAGCGCCAAACCCCCGCTGACTGCCCCAACTTCCACTTCAGGGGCCGTAGGATAGAGTGGACTAATTCCATCAAGTACCTGGGCGTTCAACTTGATAGAGGCCTAACGTTCCGCGGACACATCAGGGAACTGTCGGCACGGGTACAGGGGGCTATTGCCTCTCTGTACCCAATGCTGGGTTCGGGCTCGATGTCAGTCCGCTCAAAGCTACACCTCTTTCGAGCGCTGATAATCCCACTCATGTTGTACGCCTGTGAAATCTGGGGCATGGCTGCCGATAGCTGGATAGCATACCTTCAGCGTGCACAGAATAGAAGACTCCGATCCATCGATTCTGTGGGCCGTTCTTTCCCCGTGAGGTTGCTTCACGAAGCTTCCCTTCTCCCATACGTGGAGGACGAAATTAGGCGCCGGGCGACAAAATTTTACGATAAAATTCCTGCTCATAGTAGCGCCCTGGTTCGGTCTCTAGGAGACTACGACGCTGCGAGACGCCACTTCAGGCGTTACCGCGTACCCCGTATGGCCTGCGGGAAACCGAGGTAACAAAGGAGTTAATCCTTACAGCAGCCCAAGCTAAATTTCAAAACTCCAAAAGAGCTGTTTGGCTACAAAATTTAGCCCACTTTAGAAAAGTAAAACACCAGGGTATAAAAACAAAAAAGCGGTTTGGCATCCTGTACAAAATTAAAGAGGAGCAAAAAGCTACCTCAACAAATTTCCTCAACAAAAAATACCACATCATCCTGTAAACATCAAAATTATCAACCTGCGGTCAGACCCAAAACCTGGGTGGGTACGCAGCAAAAACCTTCTGGCTGTTAACAGTCTGTCAGTATACGACTTGGACTTGTACTTGGAGAGTTGAGTTCTTGGCGAGCAGACGGAGGAGCGCCGTGCTAGTGAACGGACTGGAAGACTGTGTACGTGCATCTGAGGAGTTGTACGTAATTGCGAGTGTAGAGTGGACCTGTGACAGACGAACTGGTGAATTGTAATTGTGTACGCTACGTAATTCTATGTAATCGGCAAGTGTTCCAACTGTAATTTGGTGGAAATAAAGAACATTTTGAGTTTGTGTAATTGGACGTTTAATTTCATGAACACACAAAGTCACAATATATTCCTACTCTCATCCGTGCTATGCCTTCTCTTCCAGTTTTGTCACATTGATCTATATATTTTTCCTACCCCATTCTGTCTTTAATTGCTTATAAAATTTCAAAGATTTCTTTTGTTATATACTTTCCCATATCTCCTACCTATCTATATCTTATACTCCAGTTCTCACTTCCTGACAAAAACCGCTATGGTTTGACTCCTCTGCTCTCCATAAATCTCCCATGCCTATCTTTGATACCATTCTTTCTAATTCCAACCACCAACTTACGTATTCTTAATACCTTTCTGTAGCTTCTTGCACAGATTCAATAATTTCTCTTTCTGCCGCTTAATACACCTATGCCCGATTTCACCAACAGATGTTAAAATCGACGTTAGCAA
The DNA here is from genome assembly GCA_030765055.1 of Mantis religiosa. Lineage (NCBI taxonomy): Eukaryota > Metazoa > Arthropoda > Insecta > Mantodea > Mantidae > Mantis > Mantis religiosa. The sequence continues at coordinate 135,004,040 of CM060956.1, read as the reverse complement.
ATGTACCGTAACAATTGTCACAACGCTAAAACAAGTGTTAAATTTCTTGCATTTCACCAACCTGTATTCTTAAAATGTTAACAAACATGTGGTAACGCCAAGAAACTTGTAAATATCACAGTTATAGAAGGCTATGGATGATTTTCTGAACGTACTCCGATGTGCTTTTGTTTTCATTTTTCTGAAAAATGGCGGATGAACAAAATCATAAATAAGGCCGAGAGACAAATTTATCATCGACGGAGAAAGAATTGTTAATTGAAACAACTTGTCAGTATTACGTAAATTTAAAACGAGGTGCGAAGAACAAGTGCCTTAAACGTTACAAGACGGGAGGTGAACAATGTATTATCCACATAATTTAGTGAATTATAAAATCGCAAAGTTTAATAACAAAGCAAAGGCCAGATCGGCATATTCCTTTCGATGTATATTCTAACTCATTATTACGTGAATTTAAAACGAGGTGCGAAGAAGGACAAGTGACTTGAACGTTTCTGGACGGCAGATGGACAATGTATTATCAACATAATTCAGTGAATTATAAAATCGCAAGATTACTAATACTTGAAGCAAAGGCGAGATAGTCATATTCCTTTCGATGCATGTTCTAACTCAGTATTACGTAAATTTAAAACGAGAAGCAGGGCAAGTGACTTGAACGTTTCAAGACGGGAGGTGGACAGTGTATTATCAACATAATTCAGTGAGTTATAAAATCACAAGGTTATTGATACCTGAAGCAAAGACGAGATCGCCATATTCCTTTCGATGCATGTTCTAACCTCTCTTGTACTTCCGCAGTATGTTTCGACGGTCTATACCTCCGTAAAACAATTTTCTTCGGATAGTTCCTCAAAATCATTTCTGCTCATAGGCCGCACTCTATTATGAATGTCATTTAGACGGTCTTAAATATAGCAAATCGACATCAACAGCTGAGTTCATGCTCGCCATCTTGACTATTTACAATTGTTAAGGCCTTTACATTAGAAATTCGGCTTGTTAGTTTAACATGAGATTTAACATGAGTGTTACGCTAACACTTGTTGGTGAAATGCAATTTTTGTTTTAACTGTCGCTGAACTCATTTATGTCTTAACATTTGTTGGTGAAATCGGGCATTATACCAGAATTTCAGTATTATCTGTATTATTATTACTTTCTTTTTGTATTACCCAACTCTAGTAATGCCATCATTAACACAAAATACGTATAATAATACTTTGGAAGAACTCTTTATAAAAAGTAAGTTTTTTTAAATTCAATTTTCGACGGTCATGAGAGAGACTTACTCCACAAATGTTTTTAACGTTCTTAGTCCATTCAGCAAGCGTATTCTTTCACGGAACACGTACATATGTCGTGTTGCGTATCACAAGGGCATCTCGAAACCTTGTTCAAGCTGAAATATCGCCTCAAGGAAAACAGCGCTGGTCTTTCTCTGTTTTAAAAAGCGAACATACATTGCGAACAACTTGTAGCAGGTGATTGTCTTCTACGGGAGCAATTTCGCTCTCTCTTGTCGGACTGTCATTGACAATCCCTTGGGGCCGACCCAAACTCTTCTTCCTTGGAAAAGCGACCCTTTGACAGTCGTCTATAACTTTCTCGATTTATGATTAGTACAATAGTCTACGTTTGTGGAATTACACACGTCCACAGAAAATTACAGAGAGAATAAAACCAGCACCTTCGATAGACGTAAGAGCCTGGCTCGGTAATTGAAGGCCCACGTTCGACACCTGATGAGGATAAATCAGCTGAATGAGCTACTGGTACTGAATCAATGAACCTCGGAAACTACTCAACGTCATTTACTTGAGCGTTTCATTTACGTACCCTAAGTGCTTTCAAACTTTTGTTAGAAACTCTGATTGGTTTACATTCACACGACTTTCTATACTCTTACAAACCTGCATACCCCAGTTTAATTATGGTGTTCATTTTCTTATAGTTAAAAGACAATATAGAAACGCAGTAGGTGATTATGAAATCTGTGTGACTTTGTGGGTTCGTGAAATGAAAAGTCCAATTACTCCACTCAAAAATGTTCTTTATTTCCACCGACTTACATTTAAACACTTGCCAATTACACGGAATTACGTAATGCACACAATTATGATTCACCAGTTCGTCCGTTACAATTCCACTCTACGGTCACAATTACGTAAATTCTTCCGTTGCACGTACAGTCTTCTCGTCCTTACACTAGTACTGCACTCTTACGCTGTGAACTGACTAACTACTGACTCTGACTGCCCGGCGTGTTGCTTATATAGGGTCAGCTGGGGGATCGAGAATGTTCTAGATTAGATGAAATATCCCGTAAGTTCGAGAACACAGGTGGAACAGAAAGAGACGGCGCAGTGATGTTTTTTCTCCAAACCACCCCTTGTCACCACTATAAGACAAACGAGGGGGCGTGGCTAACGCCGACAGCCCCTGCTTGCCCGCTCTCAGCTGGTTCTATAGGTGGTTCCAACGATCGGGTGACATTATCTTTAATATTTTGTTAGCTCCTTCCTGGCCATGTGATTAAAACAACAAAAAATATATAAATGATTTCTCATTTGATAAAGTATACATATTAAAATGAGACCGGAAGGTTTCCTGGCGATGAATACAAGCCAGGTGAAAAGACGATTAGATATAGACATTTCGGGAGTGTTTGGTGGTAGTTTCAATGAACAAGTAAATGGAGTACCAATGGGCTCCCCTTTGTCACCAGCTATAGCTAATTTTTATATGGAACACCTAGAACATGAAATACTTGTCACAGCTCCACTTAAACCATCTCATTTCTATAGATACGTGGACGAAACTTTTGTAATTTGTCCACATGGATCAGACACTTTGCTTAGCTTTCTTGCGCATCTCAACAGCCTTCGACCTCAAATACAGTTTACAATGTAAGTGGAGAAGAATGGAACCCTTCCATTCCTGGACACTCTTGTTTCAAAAAACAGCAACGGTACATTGCATGCTGTATATCGCAAGACTACACACGCCGATCTCTATCTGAACGCTCATAGTTTCCATTATAAGTCTCAACGACTGGGAGTTCTCAATACACTGGCCCACAGAGCTTTGTCTCTGATACGAGCCACTTAAAACAAGAATTACAGCACCTGAGACTCACTTTCCGTCAAAATGGCTACTCCGAATATGACGCTGAAGCCTCGATCACCAAAGCTAGCAAAGGGAAACCTGTAATACAACAAGCGTCAGATAAGCCTGTCGCTACAGTCTTCATCCCGTTTAACGGCAATCTATCCGGCAGAATCAGCAGAATTCTCTCCAAATACAACATCAAGACCACACACAAGCCACCTCCGAAGATTAAACATCTGTTGAGAGCAGTGAAAGACAAACTGGACTTCCAAGTTCCGGGAATGTACCGCAATCCCTGTGAATGTGGGACACCGTATATACGACAAACCGGAAGGACCATCGCGACTAGAATAATTGGACATGAACGGAGCATTCGTTTTATGCAACCTGAGAAGCATAGACTGGCAGAGCATTGTTTTTATAACGACCATAGAGGCAACTTTCGGGAGACGACCATCTTGGCAAAATCCAACATTTACTGGAAGCGGAGAGTTAAGGAGGCTTTGGTATTTTCCTCCGAGAGGAGCACGCTTAATCGTGATCCTGGATTTAAGTTAATCTCATCTTAGAAACCGGCGTTAAAATGGAAATCCGTCGGATTAAGAAGCACAGATCTATATAGCTTAATCAAGTTAAGTAGTTACGTTTCTTTGACTCAATTATTTTTCTATACTCATGGCATCTTCTGCCCTGCATTTAATTTACTGAAAACAGTCTTTTGTTCAGTGATGCGAATATTGGTAGCGTTTTGTCATATACATTTGTTGTTATAACACTTTTTTAAATATCCTGGTGATTGGAGAGATGTACGCTCCGGAAACGTCAATTTCTGCTCGTCTTTTCACCTGGCTTGTTTTACGAGAAGGTCTTGAAGGTATAAATATTGTAAAATTGAAGCAAAGAATAAGAAATATCTCGTAAATGGTCCATTCAAAACAAAAAAAAATGCATTTGTGCCTTAGCGACGTATAATTTACTGTATTGCACAAGATTTGGTGAACTGCCTACAGTTCACTAATTATTCATAAGTCATCAAGAACGAAGAAGACTGTTCTGCTCTACCAAATTAGAGAATATATTTGTTAATGTTTTTTGACACTAGGTGTTATCTCTAGCCCTTCCCATGTCCTCAACCTCTACTAATTAGCTCTACCATCTGATTTTCACAATCCTTCCAGTAGTTACGTCCCTAGTTGTGGCTTAGGATTGTAAGTCCTTCATGTCCCTTACAACTCTATTTTCAACAATACTAGATTTTAATAAAAATGATTCCAGACATTTTTTAAGAAATCAAAATTTCCGTAAGATTTCCTGTAAAAGGGAAACACACCTTTTCCTGAAGATTACTTATCTGATTGTGTTTGAGGTGTTTGCCTGCATTGCATTCACTAAAATATCTTTCTAGTCTTTCAGTAAGTATGTACCAACAAATGTAAAAATATTTACAGGAAAACGTTTCCAGAGGTGCAAGTAATTATAAAATTCTATACTTTAGGACCAATATTCACGGATTGTGCTCTGAAGTTCCTTTCCCTGATATATTCAAACGTTTTATTGAGTTTCCCACCCATTATATAACAAGTAAACCTACAGTGGAGAATATAAGCGGAAGAGTTGTACACAATTTGGTTGAGTCACCTGCTGGCGCGCCGCCAGTTGGATATTGTTTGCATTACGACCGCTGTGTTAATTAAATTTAATATTCCAACAAGGAATATTTACAATTTGTTTCTAAATATTTACACATCGTTCCATTGTTTCAACACACGGGAGTACACTATCTTCTTGAAATTTCGTCGAAACCAAATGTACTCGTTAATCTGTCGGGATGCACTCCATTCTTGTGGAACACTGATGAGTCTTTTGACGCGCCGCATCGCCAAATGGAGGGTTGGCGGATAGGGAGGGGGTTGTTTTATGGTGGAATGTGTTGAGAGCCTTTGCCAGTTAGCATGTGGATGCAAACATGAATCTGGGCGTGTCTCTTATTGGGGAAAAATACACAAGAGCTGGCCGACCGGCAATTTACAACTTGCATGTGGCTGGTTACAAAGGCCCCCCTCTCAACACTGAATCCACCTCACTAAAGGGTTCTGGAAAACGCAAACTTACTTGCTATTCCTGTTTGCGAAATGAGATGTTGTCCGGCAAGAGGCCAAAAATGGAACTCGTGTTTACATCTGTGAAGTGCTTGATATTTGTGATGAAGCGGATCCTTTTGGTGTGATAGTGTCACTAACATGGTCCTTAATTACATCAACAAAGCGACACAGTAGCTGTCGCCTCGTGCATAATGGGCTACACCATATGAAAGGAAATTTAATAGTCTAAAATTCAAATGTGTTAACAGATAGGAATGGAACTACATTTGCTCCAAAAATTCAATACAGAGGTTTTTAATACACATACACACGGCACAAGGAAATAACTGTACACTCATTTCTAAAGCGCTTGAAGTCCTATTGGTTGAGAATTCCCTCGTGTAATAAATCTTTCAATGACGATTTTTTAAGCAACCGTTCTTTATCCTTGATTAAAACAGCGCTGATTCGTTGGTTTCTTTATCTGCAGGTCAGCCACAAAGAGCTGACTCTAACGTTTTTTATTACTGTTTTGTTATTTACTTCATCAACGTTAAGTCATATCAGACGATGAATGGAAAGGGTGAAATGGTGCTCAAATGAGCCCAGGGTCCATAGAGCTTACAGTTACCCGATATTCGTCCTTCAGGATAAGGGAAAACCCCGGAAAAGACCTTATCCAGGTAACTCAACCTGACCGAGTTTCGAACTCGGGAACTCTTGAACGTGAGGCAGACACGCTACAATCTACGCTAATGAGGCGGGCAGCCCGTCAGTAGACGTGCTGGATTGGTAAATAGAGTGAAACCTCGGGATTCCTTTCCCTCTCACACAGGTTTTTCCTTCCTTTTTTATTTTTTATTAATTTACGTCGTCCAACATTTAGTCACATCGCACGATGAATGAAATGAGTGAAATGATGCACAACGCATCCAGTGTCCAAGGAGCTTAGAGTTACCCGACATTCGTCTTTTAGGATAAGGCAAAACCCTGGAAAATGCCTTATCCAGGTAAATCACCCTGACCAGGATTCGAACTCGGGACCTCTTTAACGTGAGGCAGACATTCTGCCATCTGCGCTACTGAAGCGGGTTTACAGAGAGTTGTGTTTGAATACTGTGACTTTGTGCTTTGGGTAACCTGAACTAAACAGAGCCACTTTCCCCTGACTCCATACCCCCAAGCCCAGAAATGAGCTTGGTAAGCCCCATACCTTAACATTAGTTCCTTTCCCTCTACCCTGTCAGGCGGGCTGTGCTCAGACGCCTCCCAGGCAGGTGGAAGAGCGCAGCCAGCACTGGGCGCACACCCCTCACGGGGCAATAGCGCCCATTTAAAGCTAGACATAACACCGCCCTAAGACACTAGACATTTCTTCTATACTACCAGGATAAAGCTGCATTAAACGGGTAGGTACTGGGCAGCAAACACTCCACCCAGGTAAACCTGGGCGACTCGAACCATCTGCTGCTCTGCTGCTGCAAATGGTCTCGGCAGAAAGTTGGGAGACCAGCTCCCGACATACAAGAAGTAGTTTTCGTCAGAGCATACCATCCTACCATGCACAGCCGAGACATCCGCCAACATTTCTTATCCTGAAAGAGACAATCACATGAGAGATGATGTGAAATGATGATGAAGATGCCAGGAAATTTGGGGGATATAATTAACCTGCCCTGCATTAGCCTAGTGACTCACAGAACCTCCTAAAAAGACTCATGGCTCAGGTAGGTCGAGCAAGGAACACGCACCCGGGCCTTCCGAATGCGGGACACAGAAGAAATCTCCAGAGCCATCCCCCTTGGTTGCATTTGGATGCAACACACCGTATTTTTGTTGTCTCTTATCTGGAGTTTAAAGCCTGAAGTTAAACTTCCCCAGAGAATTACTCAAGTTCCCACTTTCAAACAGCCGGACTGTACAAGAAAGGGATGCTTCACTTATATTTCACAGCCCCGGGGTAGCGCAGTGGATTCGTTCGCGGCTCCCGTGCTAAGGGTCCCGAGTTCGATACCCGGTTCTGGAGTTGGCGATTTTAAGTCGGCCCTACCCACGCCTTCACCTCTGTATAATCCTGTTTCATACAACCTTGCTCGGCTGACACGTATCACTCCGCGTGCAACTACCTTCCCCCTCACCCTAATTGGCTAATGCTTTCGTGTCAAAGGCCATAGGCGGTGCTTTCCCGTCACATTTAAACTTGCAGTAAACGTCATAATAAATTGCCAGGAAGATAGATAAAATCACACAAATAAGAATATGAAGGCATTCCAAAATACAAGTTTATAATGAAACTGAGCAAATTGAAGCTGAATCAATGAGCAATGAAACTGAAACAAGTTTACAAATAAAGGCCTTCGGCCTTTTCCATTGGGATTTTTTTAAACCAACACATATACCTTGCAAAAATGCTTGTCTTTCAGTCTTAAAAATCGTGTCACACCATACTTGTCGTGTGTCCTTCATTCACCCAAGTCTCGTCAAGGTAGTATATTTTGCGATTTGTAACCCAGTACAGTCTGATTGTCCTTAAATAACGTCTTCGCCACACAACAATATCGTCCCCGGGGTGGTTAGTTTTACTGTTGTCTCAATTTTATGTCGCGATGTTCCTACGCATCTAACATCACACCTGTAAGTTCAGAGCACAGCTGCTCGACTCCTCTCACTGATAAAGACGGATTCTTCTCTGTGAGTGCAATAAACACATTCACCACAATTCTTTTTTCGCTGCTAGTAAAGGTTTTCCCTTGTGATGCTTCAGCGAAAAACTGGTGGTAGACTCTGCTATTTTACATATAATAAGCACACGGGTAATAAATGATCAGTAAAATAGTTTAGCTCTCGCACTCAGCAAAGCACACCTTCAAATGGCGATATATGACTAATCCAGTTCAACACAAGGTCAGTGATAAATGCCATATAAAAATATGTCATCACTACCGCTAAATCACGTGCTATCGTGTGCACGTGTTTGAGAGCAAAGGAACCTCCTCTTTACTTCGTTTAAGATTTAAGATGCATTTCAGATAAATCAACTGTTGCTTAATATATTTAATTCAAACAGTTACGAAAATATAACTTCAACAATTTTCTTCCAACATATAAAGATATAACACCATGTTAAATAAGGAACTAATTTTTATCGCACAACAGTCTACACTGCAGTAGCAGCCAATGAGAGGTGATAAGGTCACGTGGCCGTTAAGAGAGACGGGGTAAGCTTATGTGAAACAAGGATTAGGATATGTGATATGTCCCCCCAGGGGCCTACTTCGGTAGGTACGGGTGTGGCGCACCCGGGGTCCCGAGCCAACAGTCTCCCTCGTGTGGGCTCCTCTGTGTGGTTGAGGGAGACGGTCAACAGGGCCACCCAAGTGTAGGGCGTGCGTGGAGACCCTGGAGAAGGTTTTTAGATTCTTGTCTAGTTTAGAGTTTAGGATTTAGTGAACGAAATTTTTGGTAGGTTCTGATTGATGTTTTTTATGTACGTGTATTTTTAATAGGTTTTGTTACACTTGTATAGTTTTTAGAAAGATTTATATCTGGCTTTTGCCATGACTAGTTTTTTAAGGGGCGCTGATGACCGCCGTAGTTGAGCGCCCTTATATATATCATCATTCATCATCATGTGATATGTCACCTATGCCAGACGTGGTTCGGAGCCCACGGTATAAGCTGTAGGTCCTCTCGCCTCACCGTCATTTTCACTGTCACCCTACCATTCGTGATAATGGACACCGCCGTCTGGCTGCTTCCTCTTGAGAAATGGGTCCGGTCATCACGTGGGTGCCGGGGTTACTCCAAACGCCAGGTTGCCATGTGGGGGTTTTGGTATACCATATTTCATAGGCAACAAGAAAATATAGGGCTGTCCGTTAACGCTCTAAATTATTTTTGCTAGTGCATTCTGTAATTGATGCAATAGTATTAATAAATATTTTAAAATTAATGCAGAAGAAATTCAGACTATATCATATGCAGAAGACCAAGCAGAGAACTTTTGTGGAGTTAGAAAAAAAATTACGTGTGGAACTTTGCACAGATATTAAATAAATTATTGACTAATTACTTGTTTTAATTTGTGTTCTCGACAGTTAGGTCCTATCGGACGATAAATGAAATGGGTCAATGATGCTCAAATGAGCCCAGGGTCTATAGAACTTAAAAGGCATTCATCTTTCTAGATAAGGAAACACTTCGGAAGGAACCTCCAGATAACTCACCCTGGCCGGTATTCAAACTCAAGAACTCTTAAGCGCGAGACAAAACACTACCACATACATAACAAAGGCTGACTCTGAAAGTATAAAATATTAAAACAACGGCTTTGGTGTTTGAAGATAAAGAACAGAAGAGAATCAAAGACGGAACATCCTCCAATTTAGATATTTTTATGTGATTTAAATACTGCATTAGAAGGAGCCACAGACAATAAATTTCATAAATTTAATATCATGTGCCACACAATAAACAGAGCACTAAAGTCAGACAAGAAAGAATGACAGTTCTCGAACTTCTTATTCAAGTGAAACTTGGGCGCTAAACTAAAAAGCAGAAAAGAAAAACTGAATCGATAGAAATGAAGTTTCTAAGATCTTTTGTTGAATACTCTAACGGATCGTAAATACGGTTTGGAAGTAAGGGAGAGAATAAAAAGGTTTGGACTCTTAAAAAGAATGAACCAAAACAAGGAAATATGGAAACAGGGGAGGAAATATTAGCAAAAATATTAATAGAGCGCAGGCCACTGGAGAACGGATACTTGTACAAGCGCTGTTCAATAAAGAATGATCAGAACTTTTTTGACAACGTACCTTTACTCATCCTCATAATATTGATGTTGCTTCTCAAAATAGTTTTCCCTGATGCGATGCTCTTTTTCCAGCGTTTCTGCCAGTCCTCAAATACATGCTGGAAATCATTTTCTGAGAGATCCTTCAAAATCACCTCCGCAGCCTTCACCACTGCCTCTAATGATGGATAAAACCTCCCACGAAGGCGTTTCTGCAGGTTAGGGAATAGAAAAAAGTCACATGGAGCTGAATCCGGACTATAGGGAGGCTAAGGAATGCAACATATTCAGAAACAACATTGGCAATATGCGGCCGCGCATCATCGTGGTTCAGCATCCAACCTGCTTCACGGATATGTGGTATTTTGCGCCTGATATGGACTTGTAGTGTTTTCAGGACATCCCTGTAGTATTGTCCAGTTACTGATGTGTGCGTAGGTACAACATTCTGGCTGGCTCCGTATCTCAGTCGGTAGAGCACCTGCCTGCCGTGCTAGGGGTCCCGGGTTCGATTCCCGGCGGTGGGGGTGGGGATTTTTCTCCGACTAAGATAATTCCCCATCTTCCCCAGAGTCTGGAAGTATGAATGTGTGCGTTAACACCTCGTTAACGGCCGCCGATATGACCATAGCAGTTAAAGGCGGGGTATAAATGGTAAAACGAAAAAAAATTACGACATGCTGATAAACCATTCCATCAATATCAAAGAATGATATGACCATAACTTTCCCAGCAGAAGCAACCACGTTTGCTTTTTTGCGGGTTGGTGGTGAAAGAGATTTCCATGCAGAGCTTTGCTGTTTGCTCTCAGGATCAAAATGATGTAGTCAAGTTTCATCAGTAGTGATTACGTTTGAAATAAACCCCGGATCTTCCTCTAACATCAACGTTAACTGTAGGTTACCTCCAGTGTAGCGGTAGGCGATACTAAACATGTCTGAACTTGCCTGGTTCTCAGAGGCGGGAACCAGGAGTACCAACAATGGAACTACTACGGCGTGTTTGTTTAGTGCGAAAAGCTATGACCATAAAAAATTATGATCATTCTTTATTTAACAGCCCCCGTAGATAACGAGAATACATCGACAAATTGTAAAATACGTATCTTGCACAAGATCTAAAATAAGTTAAAATAATATGAAGTTAAAATAATTTAGTTTTAGGAGAGCACATTTATATAAAATGGACCAGATTGGTTACCAGGTTGCCTTAAGAACATGTGATTGTGAATCCTTAACTAATGAATCAATGGTTGATTTAAGCCATTTACAATTTTATTATCTGAAATACTATCCTGGCACTTTTTAATATTATTTATTGCAATCGGCCTACGTTTTTCGTTTTAAATAAATATTGAAAATTTACATTCATCATGTTGCAAGAGTGTACAGTGTTTAAGAATATGCTTGTGTTATTAATCTTTATAGAACCAGTGAAAACTACTTTATACACTTTAGTTTCCTTTAAAAGTGTGCTATATTAAAAATGATTTTCAATTTTGCAAAAGCAGTAGACATCATTTCGAACTCGACATTGACTAATGCGTGGAACAAACAGTTGCATGATGACTGTTGAATTAGACACAAAGCAATTGAATTAAATGTCTTTAATCAAACACTGGTTGCGAATGGCCAGAAAGCTGTTACAGTAGACGAGATCGAAGACTGGCTCGACAGGATATCACAACATAAATGCCCACTTCGGTAGCGTAGATGGCAGCGAGGCTACCTCACACTCAAGAGGTTCCGTTCCGAGTTCGAATCTCGGTCAGGGTGATTTACCTGGAGAGGCTTTTTCCGGGTTTTCCCTTATCCTGAGACACAAATGTTAGGTAACTCTAAGCTCCATGGACTCGAGACTCATCATTTCATCCATTTCATGCAATGTCCGATATGACATAACGTTGGAGGACGTAAATTACACAAAAAAGAGTCATGGGTGACGCAGAAATTGTGGAAAGTGTAAGCAATGCAAGGGACTCTAGTACCTAATCTCAGGCAGAGGATGTGGATTTCTGAAAGTCGAATGTAAAATTAAGTGAGGTTAAACACCATCTTAATTGTGTAAAATGTTTATGTGCGAAAAATTATGACCGTAAACAAATTTTGATCATTTTTTGTTGAACAGCACTCGTATTTCAGGGAATATCCCTGGATTAAATTCTGTAACTATACAATACTGCGCAAGTTGCACTATAAGTGATTTAGTAATAAAATTTCAAAACGCATTTTAAAGCATAAATGAATATCTAGAACCTCAATAGGAATCCGTATCTCGTAGTGAAAATCACCAGGAGCTTGTGTTTTAAACAGAACTGTTATATTGAATACTCTATTTCACTATTAATATTTATTAATTAAGACCTCTGCATAAAAATTATCTACGTATATATATAAACTCTACAGCGCAGGTGTTACTACAATAGCCTCAGTTTACATGAATTGTACGTTCAAATTCTATCTGATTCTATTCCCAAAGTATAACTGCACTGAATAATTGCTAGGTATATCGGCGTAAAACTTAAGGGAGCATCAAATAAAGTTAGAGACAAAATATGACTGAGTAAATGATGGAAAGTTCTGAGCAAAACCTAAAATACCACATTATTTAATTATATTTAATAAATCTAAACTCATTTCAAAGAATAAAATTTGCTTTCGTTATTAAGATAAGATAAATCGTAACAAAGGAGGTCTATCGGAAGAGATACCTAGAAAAGAATTAGATTGAACCTAAGGTTTTCACCAATTTTGAATATGTTTTGAAAAAAAAAATATTGCTTTATCAACTTTAAGGTGAGAAGTTACTGCCTAACTCCACAATGCTATTTCAATAACTTTTGCGTGCACATTACTAAGGAATTACTATTGATTTGTACATGACAATTTTGTACCGATAATTTATGTTTTTTTGAGCTTTTGTAAAAAAAAACACTGCAATTTCAGATAAACGTATTTTTTTTAACAAGTATTATGAATCTCAGAGAAAAATTCCTTCTATTATTATTCGTATGAGTCTGCATAATACACACAAAAAATTCATATGTTTTGATGTATTAGTTTTTTTAAAAAAACTGTGTAACTGAGAAAAACTGCTTTAAAGTTTATATATTGATTACTGACTACTCACATGAGAAAATTCCTGCTGCATAGTCTTGACCCTCTGTGGTCTCACTTGTTCTGTTCAAGTTGCTCTTCATTTGTCTTGCCTTCTTGGTCAGTTCTTGAATCATTTTATCTGCTTTCAGGACTCGCAGCTCATCAATTTCAGTATATGACTACTACGAGGACTGTTCAATAGACGTGGTTAGACCGCTTGGCCCTCACCAAGGCGGCCCGGGTTCGATCCGAGGCGACCGCAAAGTGAGATCTGTGGTGGACAACACGGCGCTGGGGCGGGTTTGCTCCGGGATCTCCGATTTCCCCCGCCATCTCATTCAACCGGTGCTCCATCTTCATCTCAAATATCATCAGTGTCATCGCCTGCGCTGCCGTATGTAGTAAAAGAGGGCGTTAAACACTACGCTCCTTCTGTTAGCGTAATGTGAAACAAAAACGCCGTAGTAGTTTCACTGTTGATACTCCTGTTTCCCGCATGTGAGAACCAGGCAATTTCAGACATATTCAGTATCGCCTACCGCTGCAATGGAGTTAACATGCAGTTAAAGTTGCTGTTAGAGGAAGATCCGGACTTTCCTTCAAACGTTGATGAAACTTCGCTATATCATTTTGATCCTGAGAGCAAACAGCAAAGCTCAGTGTGAAAATCTCCTTCATCACCATCCCCAAAAAGCAAAAGTGGTTGTTTCTGCTGGGAAAGTTATGGTCATCTCATTCTTTAATATTCATGGAATGGTTTATCAGCATGTTGTACCTGCAAACACATAAGTTACTGGAAAATACTACAGCGATATCCTGAAAACATTGCAAGTCCATATCAGGTGCAAAAGACTACATTTCTGTGAAGCAGGCTGGATGCTGCACCATGATAATGCGCGGCGACATATTGCCAATGTTGTTGCTGAATATCTTGCAAAAATCAACGTGAAGTGCATCCCTCACCCTCCCTATAGCGCATATTTAGCCCCATGTGTTTTTTTTTTATATTCCCTAACTTGAATAAACGATTTCGTGGGAGGCATTATACATCATCAGAAGCAGTGGTGAAGGCTGCGGAGGAGATTTTGAAGGATCTCTCAAAAATGGTTTCTAGCATGTCTTTGAATACTGACAGAAACGCTGGGATGAGTGCATTGCACTCAGGGGAGACTATTTTGAGAAGGACCGTCACAATTATAAGGATGAGTAAAAGTACGTTGTCAAAAACAAATTGTGATCATTCTTTATTGAACAGCTCTCGTATAATGTTTAGGACATGTATTGTGTGTACTGGACCTACTAACCTCAATACTACACGTGGTTTCATTATCTATTCTATTTATGTTTTCCACATTTAAACTATTGCTTCTAAACTTTCTCTTTAGAAATATTTTTGGCCTACCCATATCATGTATTATCCAATACCTAGTAGAATATATTATTTGGAACAAATGACTGTTCAGATACACAGCCAAATACAAAATAAAAACTAGCATCATTGGAGTCAGTGATACCAACAGAAAGCCTGAAATATCCCCTACAAAACAGGGCTTAGTTCAAAAATATCTCTTCAGAATGACAGAAGCTATGATCGATTTTCTGAAAGCTTACAAAAGGAGCGTGGCAAAACTTTTACACCCACTGATATAATTAGTAAATTAGGTATAAAATAATGCTCCAATGAACTTTTAGCTATATATTTGTGATATAGAGGGATGGCATTATAATAAAATGTAAAAATAAAGAAAAGTGAATTTTAACCCCAGGTGAAGTACTTTCTCACCCTAAGGTAACTTCAATAACAAGAATTTTATCTTTGACAGGGTTATATATTTGCATTCATTACTTCATTTCTGCCTCTTATTTCAATGTAGCAATGTAGCTTTAAGGTTGTGTGCAGACCATGCCACACTGGGTTTCAGCAACAGCAACGTATTGAGATAAGTCCAGAAATCGATGCAAATTTGATCTCCAATATCGTGGCACCTTATTTTAATGGCATCAAACTGTGTACTAATGCACAAAAAGAAAATTAATTTTATTTTATTTTAAGAGAAGTCCTTTCGAACCTCAGCTCAATGTAGACAATGCTCTAGTCCAATGTGTAAAAAGTGTAAATATTTTAGGTTTAATCCTTGATGAGAATTTAACTTGAAACAACCAGATTGAAAAACTAGAAAGTAAATTAAGCTCCGGGTTGTTTGTTTTGCGATATTTAGCCAATTTTCTCTCAGTAGATACTAGTAAGTTAGTATATTTTGCATTAATATATTCACACATTTCTTATAGCATCCAGAGCTGTGGGGACACACTTCGTAATTAAACTTTAACAGAATTTTTCTCCTACAGAAAAGTGCTATCAGATACCTTGCAAAAATAACAGGTGCGAGCTCATGCAGGTCGTATTTTAAAAATTAAACATAGTTACTCTTCCCTGCATATTTATTCTGCGAACAATACTTTTTATACATAACAGGAATATAAGCTCCACAAATTCCGATCTCCACACATATGAAACAAGGGGAAAGAACAACTATATAGTTAAAGGTCATAGGCTAAAACGTTCTGAACATAAGAACCAATACTTTGGTCCAAAACTACTTAATAAGCTTCCGGAAAGCCTAAAAAATACTGTGTCAGCTGCTAAGTTTAAATCTATACTGACTAAATTCTTGTTAAGCAGAGCCTATTACAGTATAGATGAATATTTTGATGGCAACTTCGATGATTTTGAATGTGTGTGTGTGTGTGTGTGTGTGTGTGTGTGTGTGTGTGTGTGTGTGTGTGTGTGTGTGTGTGTGTATGAGGGAGAGAGAGAGAGAATATGAACGACAATTTATTTTACATTTCTAATCGTTTATATTTAAGAGAGAGTATGTGTTACAAACGTCAAGGTTTAATTTTTTTATTAATAATAACTAAACACTAGTAACACAAATAGGCTTGTTTCCTTTGATGTAACTGCCCTATTTCCCAGTATTCCCAAGGAAAAACTTCTAACGTTTTAAAGAAAATTGTTTAGTTCTAATGATTTGGATAAGGAGTCAATAGAGGATTTTATGAAACTTACTAATCTGTGTTTAGATCAAAATTTCTTTACTTTCAATGGAAATGTTTTTCAACAAATTTCAGGAGTGGCTATGGGTAGTCCCCTTTCACCCTTTCTTGCTGATCAATTTATGAGTGTTTTTGAAATAGAAGTCACTAAAGCTTTTCCTTCAATTTTTAAAATATGGTATAGATACGTAGATGACATTTTTGCCATAGTTCCTGAGAGATATATAGATGAGGCTTTAAATATTCTAAATTCACAGGATAAAGCTATCAAGTTCACAACAGAAATTGAAAACAATGGCTACATCCCCTTTCTAGATCTAAAATAATGAAAAATAACAATAAATTAAGTTTTGGCATCTATAGAAAGTCAACTCACACGGATAATTATATCAAAAATAAAAGTTTTAACCCTATGTCACACAAATTTGCTGTTTTTAATAGTTTGATTTACAGATTGATAAATATACCTCTAAATGAAGAAGAATTTAATGCGGAATATAAACATATTGTAAACACTGCTTTAATTAACGGCTTTAATAAAGAGTTTATAATCAGAAGAATGGAAAAATTTAAATATCAAAAAAATGTTAATGATGTTTCCACTCTTAAAAAAGTAAAAAAGGATTATATTTTCAAAAAAAAAAAAATACTTATCACCATGGGCAAATAAAAAGTTACAAAAATTTTTTCAAAGAAGTTACAAATTACAGTTCCCAACACTGAGGCAAAGCAAAGGCGTGACAAAGAACCCGGTATACAGACCTAAAACTGAACAGTTTGTTTATGACTTTAAATGTTATGTAGCAATTACCATATAATTTATTCCTACGCCTTTTCTTTCTTCCCTCTTGAAAACACGTTGCGATTTCTGTTTCAGAGTAAAAGATAATTACTTGATTCCTAGAAGCCTTTGCGTACATGACAATGTATTAAATTTTTGTACAATTTAAAGAATTTTGGTGCAGATACACTTTAAAGATATACTTCCAAACAATGTAATTATCTCCCAGCACATTATTACTTAAATTTACTATAACATATGTATTAAGTTTTCACCCCATAATTCTTAATAGTAAAAATGTTACTTTATTTACAAATATAACAATTTGTAACTTAAAAATTCACTTATCTTATAAGAAATTGTGATAATTTTCTTATAAATTGTCCAGGTTCGCTTTAAAATTACTAAATTTGCAAGATAAAGCTATGAAATTTATATTCAAAACTGAAATTAATGGATATATTCCTTTTCTACCCGTAAAGTTAATCATAAATAATAATAAATAAACTTCGGTATTTATAGGAAGTTTACTCATATTGATAATTATATAAAAATAAAATTTTTAACCCTTTTTTACATAAATTTGCTGTTTTCAATTATTTGATTTATAGATTAATAAATATACTGCTGAATAAAGATGAATTTAATAAAGAGTACAAACATATTATTAATACTGCTTTCATAAATGGTTTTAATAAAGACTTTGTTAGTAAAAAATTTAAAAATTCAAATAAAAAACGGTTAATGATATTTTACTCTTAAAAATAAGAGGATTATATTTTTAAAAACTCTATTTACCATCCTTGTGTTAACAAACATTTTAAAATTTTTAAAGAGTTTTATATAACTATAGTTCTTCAAATTAAATATAGTATTAAAAATTTATTGCATTACTCTAAAAAAGGTAAAATTCCTAATAATAAAAAATCTGGTATTTATCAGTTTAATTGTTTCGATTGTGATAAAGTTTATATTAGAAAGACAAAACGTAATTTAGAAACCAGAACGAAAGAACATTTTCATAACTTTAACTGCGAACAAACTGATAAACCGACCGCAGCAGATCATTTTTGGTCATTTAACCATGAAATAAATCCAGACATGAAATACTTAAAACAGTTAAATAGCCCGATATATTTAATGGTTTGAGAAAAGATATTTATTTAAAAAAAAATACATCGCGTAATAAATTTTGAAATACTGGCAGTCGATTCTGATTTTAAATTTATTTTCAGATTTTGGTAGTACTTACAAGAATATATTAACATCTAACGTTCGTAACGATGGCGACAGCTATGTTGTTTCCGGCTGCGGATGTGTAAAATTTTTAAATGAAATCGCGATCCCCGAAAATTTAAAAGAAATTAATCATTCCTTATAAGTGAAGCTTTAAGTTATAAATTGTTATATTTGTATATATTTGTTTGCTTCACTGTTAATAGCTTCCTGTATTTATGTTACTCTATTTTTATTTATAAATCATTAGCTGGATGATTGTTTACGAAGACAAAGGCAGAAATTTTGGGGTGCCCCACCTGAGAAATAGTTCGCAGCATACGCAAGACGGAGTGTTGTGCGGGTTGCGGGCACCAGGCGGTGCTGGGGCCGGCCCGGGTAAGCGATCGATAGCAAGGAACGAGTCCCGGATCATCGGCAGCCCGTGCGCGATGTGCCTGTACCCACCAGGAGGCGAAAAAAGGCTAAAGGTCAACGTGGTGAAGCTACATGGTATCTAGCTCATCTGCCTTTTGTTTAAGTGTCAATGGGAAACATCTGAAACGATAACATAGCATAAAATTCATTGATTCATCTTAGCTTTGTCATACACATAGCTATATCAATAATTTCTCTCAGAAATAAAGCTCAAAACGCCTTTAATCCGATGGTCCAAGCTGAAGACGTATGGCCTCGATGTATCATTTTTTTCTATATGCTCGTGCCCACGTGTCTTAACTCATCTATGTAATTTTATTTCAAATCTGATTGCTCTTGGTTCCCAAATATTTGGCGTATTGTTATGATCTGTGGTTAGGCATAACTTTGATATCCACTCACTGTTTAGCCTGTAGTTATCACATGTATATGTGCATCTATCTCTTTGGAAAGATAGCTTCTGGCAATGGAGAAATACAAAATCCTGGGCCATGGACACAATATCCTGATCCCGAAATTCCATACTCCCAGAACATCACCTAAAAGGCAACTGAACAGCACAATATATTTTCAATATCTCAATATCTAATAATATTTTACTATCAAAAAGACTGGTTCCAGGAAATACTCATTTGAAACAAACCATATACTTTATAAATGACGTACACTTTCATCCAGTATAGATTTACTTTCTGCATTATATCTTTACAATAAATGAAGCTAGTACGATATATTCAATCTTTCCCTGGATCCAAAACAAGTACCTTCAGAAAAAGTTGTGTCACTTTCTGTCAGTCTCCCTCACTCTTTTATCTGTGTCCGTCTGTATTTTTGTCTTTCTCTCTGCCTGTCTGCGCGGAACAAGAATACGAAAAGTAGGTCAAACACCAAGGATGGATACAAAGGTCCTGAAAGCTGATCCCCATTCCAAACTACCTTTCAAATTAAAAAAAAAGTCACAACATTTTTTTTATTTTCCCAAAAATTCCACTGACGTGTATTACAATACCAGATTCTTATCATATATTCATGCTAAATGAAATTTATGTCTTATATTTTCTGTAAATAACCACTAAAGTGCTCTTCCCAATGGATAACTTTTAAGCAATTGTTACAATAACAACTCCTTATCAGACCTGAGGGTTTCCTGGCGATGAATATGCTCTAGTTGTTCTCGGGAAGCAAGCCAGAAAATCCGTCGACTTAAGAAGCGCAAATCAATACAGGTTGATAACACTGGGCGACAATTAAAATGTTTCGCTCTTAAAACTAGTGAAGTTACATGTATTTCCAGCTGCTGAATTAAAAAATCACCACAAAAATGATCGATTCGCTCTTGCTTTGAAGATAAAGTGACATTTCATTTTCTAGAGTGAAGAATTTAAATTTGGGGGAACATTTTTGGGAGTTGGCACAACTGTCAAATAACAAAACACAATTGGAGAGAAATTATGGAAGTTAAGTGGTGCAAAAGTTAAGGAAAAAGTTTTGTCGTACCACAAATAAAATAACTCGTAAAGGATCCTGCATTTGACCAAATTTTAGAGGGGAAAGAAAAGGAAGCTTATGAAGTCTTTTAGGGTGTTTTTCATGGATTTTTAGGCAACAAAACAGATGACAACGACAAGCATTTGCTGATAGTGCTCCTGCAAAAATACCTTAACCTTGGTTGCAACATGTACCTTAAGATCCATTTTCTCCACTTCCACCTAGACTGTGGAGCTGTTAGTGATGAACATGGGGAGAGATTCCATCAGGACTTTTCTGTTATGGAACAAAGATATCAGGGCCGTTGGAATGAAGTAATGCTTGCGGATTACTGTTGGTCTTTGTATAGGGATTCTGCGGAACTCCATCACAAGAGGCAAGCTAAAAGACGACGTAGCCAATAGTCCACCACATGCTTCTCTCTATCTCCGAAGTATGTCTCCAGTAATTTAGAACTCTTAGCGTGTAATTACCAGTTAAAAATCAAATGCACTTTCATTGTTGTTAACATGTATGTAATTAAAATGTATCCTTTTCTCTCAATCCGTTAATATGTAATACTTCCACCTTTTGTATATCACAGAAACTAGAGCTAAAAAACGTTTTCCTTGTCATATTTGTTTTTCTCAACCCAAAATTAGTAGGAATTGCCTCATGAAATGCTCCAAACATTCAAAAATAATTTTCTGTTGCCAAGTGTATCAAGTTAAGTAGTTACGATTCTTTGACCCAATTAATTTTCAATGCTCATGCCATCTCCTGACGTGGCGTTTAATTTACTGTAACCAGTCTTCTGTTCAGTAATACGAATTTTGATAGTTTTTTGTCTTGGTGTATATTTGTGTTATATCCATTGACTCGTTTGTGTTTATAACATTTAATAAATATCCTGATATTGGGGTAGATATACGTTGCTGAAACTTCATTTTCTAATCAGTTTTCACCTGGCTTGCTTCCCCAGAATAACTTCAGCTAGCGCTCCTTGTTTCTCGTTTGCATTTTACAGTCATTCAATTTTATGAAATTGAGAGTCATCTTTTATTCCTAAAATAAGCTAAGAGGCATTTGTTTTTGTTTTTAAAAACTATACCCACAACACTTGGTTATAACTATTAAACGCTTATACAACGATAGGAAAATGATAATAGAATTGTAAGGAAGAATAACAAAAGAAGTTGTAATAAAGGATTGAGACGAGAATGTAGCCTATCCCAGTTTATGTATTAAGTTCCTAATGAATGGATAAAATGTCACATGAGGGGATTAGGTTAGGATAAGGAAGAGTACAAATGATTCAGTTTCAATTTTCGACAAGGGAGATAGATTACTCCACACAATAAACCAGTTAAACCAAACCTGTACGAAGTATGATGTGGTGATATCAAAGACAAAAACAAAAGAAGATAAGATATCCAATAAAACAAAAAACCACTGTAATAGAGATATCACATGTTTAATATCTTGACTGTGATGTAACCTACAAGTTAGATCAAGGTTTAAGAAATAAAGTACAACAATTCCAGGCAATTATCGAACCAATGGAGTTTTTAAGAATTAAGTAAGAAAATAATACAAATAAGACATAATGGCAATACCAGTGCTGGCTTTAGAAAGTGGGGCATAGGCCATAAGGGAAAAGGAGAGTAAGATATAAGGAGCTGAGATGAGAGAATTAAGATTAGTTAAGGGACGTACGAGGGAGCACCATGTTAGAAATGAAATAATCAGAGAAGAATTGGGGTGCAATAATTAATAGAAGAAATACAAAGTTATAGAAACAAATGCATTGAGACCTCTATCGAATGACAGAATGCCAAAACAACCTCTTAATTAAAGACCTAAAAAACGTTGCCAGAAAAGATGGCTTCAAGAAATACACAAGCACAGGCAAATGCCTAATCCGTGAGGTAAAAAGATCAGCGTTTCTATGTTATCACACCAAATCTTGAACACTTCAATTGTCCATAAGTCTAATGTATCTCCATATTCCCATTGCATTTATAAGGGACAACTTTTGATTATTTTAAAACAGTTGTTGATTTCAATAAATTTACATGAAGACATAAAAGTTTATTTTTTTAAACTTACTAATTTTAGACTGAAAAATTCAATGTCATAGCCGGAATTTAAACCACGGATCTACTGGTCTCCGTTTAGCCACTCTAAACGAGTCATTTGGAGAATTTAATGCCATGTTGGCACGTTGGCCATAGCAGCTCAATGGTTTAGAGCGGTTGGACGGAGACCAGAAGATCCATGGTTCAAATCCCAGCTGTGGCATTGCATTTATCAGTCTGACTTTACCCATTCAGAGTGCGTCCTACACACGGCTGGTGTGAAAGGACAATTAATTTCCATTAATTGTACCTACTTACAGCTTAGTAAATCGCCATTAAGGTAGTTGTCTCAGGTGTTTATGAGAACTCCTAGTGGTTTACCGGGAAAGAACACGAGTCAGTTGGAGAATTTAATGTCATGTTGGCACGTTGGCCATAGCAGCTCAATGGTATAGAGCGGTTGGACGAAGGCAGAAGATCCGTGGTTCAAACCCAGGCAATGGCATTGAGTTTTTCTGTTTGGCTGTATCTTCCCATACTTTAGCCTACACACGGCCAGTTTGAAAGAAAATTTAATTCCCATTGATTGACCTAATAGTGGTTAAGTATAAAGCCCGGGACTTACAAGTACTTACACGTTGTAAGTCGCCATTAAGGTAAGTTGTCTCATGTGTTTATGAGAACTGCTAAGTGGTTTACCAGGAAAAACACGACTCAGGGGAAAACTTGATGTCATATCGTCACGTTGCCCATAGAAGCTCAAGGGTTATGGCGGCTGGACGGCAACCAGAAGATCCATGGTTCAAATTCCGGGTATTGTACTGAACTTTTCAGTCTGCCTCTATGTTTTCACACATAAGCCTACAGACGGCTAGTGTGAAAGACCAATTAATTTCCATTAATTGTACCTAATAGTGGCCGAACTATAAAGCCCGGGCCTTAAAGTACTTACAGCATAGTAAGTCGCCATTAAGGTAGTTGTCTCATGTGTTTATGAGAACTCCTAAGTGGTTTACCGGGAAAAAACATGAGTCAGTTGGAGAATTTAATGTCATGTTGGCACGTTGTCCATAGCAGCTCAATGGGTTAGAGCGGCTGGACGGAGACAAGAAGATCAGTGGTTCAAATCTCGGCTATGCCATTGAATTTTTCAGTCTCATTCTACCCTTTTGTAGCGTGTCCTACACACGGCTAGTGTGAAAGAACAATTAATTTCCATTACTATTTTTTGTTTATATCAAATTTTTTCGCTTTTAATTGTGAATTCTTTCAAGAAACTTCTGGCTTTGCAGTGAGTAATCCTCTTTCACTTTTCCTGCTGATATTTTAATTGAGTTTTTTTTTCGAAATTCAAGTCACTAAAGCAGTCCCCCCTAGTGTTTAAAGATTTGTGGAGATATACTTACAAGATAAACCTATACAATTAACATTACAGAGTGAAATTAATGGATTATTCCTTTGTAGCTTAAAAGATAATAATAAATAATAAGAAATTAAACTTTAGTATTTATAGGAAGTCTACTCATGTCAATAATTACATAAAAATAAAAGTTTTAACACTTTTTCACATAAATTTGATATTTTTAGTAGTTTTATATATAGATTAATAAATATACCCGTGAATAAAAAGCAATTTAATAAATAACATATAAACATACTATTAATACTACTTTAATAAATGGTTTAAATAAAGGCTTTATAAATAAAATTTTAACAATATAAATAAAAAACTGTTAATGGCATTATCTACCCTTACTAAAATAAAAGACGATTATAATTTTAAAAAATTAACTTACCATCCTTGGGTTAACAAAAACTTTCAAAAAACTTTTAAAAAGTTTGATATAACTTTAGTTCCTTAAAATAAATACAGTATTAAAATGTTCTTCATTTATCTAGAAACGATAAAATTCTTAATAATAAAAAATCTGTTTTTATAAATCTAGTTGTTTAGATTGCGATAAAGTTTATATGGGAAATACCAAACGTAATTTGGAAACCAGAACGAAATAGCATTAAGTACAAACAGACTGATAAATCGGCCGTAGCAGTACTTTTTTCTTTTCCTTTTTTTATATAATTTACGTCCTCCAAATTTAAGTCATATCGGACGATCAACGGAATGGGTGAAATGATGCTCAAATAGGTCCAGGGTTCATAGAGCTTAGAGTTAATTCACATTTGTCTTTCAGGATAAGGGAAAACCCTGGAAAAAACCTTCTCCAGGTAACTAACCCTGACCGAGATTTGAACTCAGCACCTCATGAACGTGAGGCAAACTATCTACGCTACCGTGGTGGGCTTGGTCATTTAACCATGAAATAAATGGTCCGATCGATATGATTTGAAAAAAATGGCTATTTTAAATAACAAACATCGCGTAACAAATTTTGGATCACTGGCAGTCAAATCTGTTTTTAAATTTATTTCATTTTCAGATTTCCTTAGTAATGGCAAAAACATAGTGACCTCTAGTGAGCGTGACCTTGGCGACGAAGCTGTTTGCGCTGATGATGTGAAGAATTATTTCACGAAATCGCGATTCTCATTTATTAATACGAATATTTTAATCATTTCTTATAACATAAGTGACGTTTTAAGTTACAAATTATTATATTTGTATATATTTGTTGCTTCACTGTCAATAGTTTCATATTTTACGTATTTGTATTTATATGATACTATTTCTATAAAACACTTTTTAATATTAAATAGAAATAACTATATGTTGATAATAAGGAATGCAGTATGGCATATTAGTGCACAAATTAAATTCTGCTCTATTCCTTACCATTTGGAAGCTATATGATGTTGATTTAATTTTTCATTTAAATATGTTAAGCATTTTTTCCGAAAACTAAAACAGAGAACAAGTTTTCCTGTAAAGATTAGTTTCAAAAAAAGGTTATTTTCTAAAATGTTTCGTATGCTAATTTTAGGAGATACTGAATTTAATTAAAACCTTTCTTTTCTGAGATGCAGTGTTCAGGACAGTCTTTCACACACACACACAGACATCTACAGACACACACACGCCTACTTATTTCTAAATATGACTTTTTAAATACCTAAGTGTCCTAAACATGTGTTTTTCCAGTTAAATGTTATGGATATAATGCAATATCTGCCTACGTGCACACCACAGGAAGTAAATTATCGCATAGAATTAATATCACATCTCATTTAATATTCTACACCTAACTTCAGTTTCTCACTATAATTTCATTATTTCACTTCACTATTTTCTTAAATCTGCATGGAAGTGCATTGTTGCAGTCAGCTGTACATTGTATAACCTAAGTCAATGGAAGATAGAGAAAGAATCATATATTATTAATATATTACGTGAAAAAATCAAAGACAATCAATTAAAATAACAAGAACCAATGGCGAAGCTTTGTGTGGCAATATTTTAACGTAAAGATGCAAATATTTCCGAAGACATTAACGTCAGAAGAAGGGTGTAGCTTTTAATGAGCTCTCTGTTTTACCGGAAGTAAGCATTTGCTTTCTTTTGTTTCGCTGATGTACAAAAATGAGACCAAAATGAAGGTAACTTCGCGGACTCTGCATAAATATTACAAAAATGTCTCATAAGTCATGCAATATCCAATACATGTTATGAAATTCCTTGGAGTAAAAAAAAAAAACTAACAGAAATGATAGTATTTCTACATAAAATTATATTACTTCTTCTACCATGAAAATATTTGTAAAGAAGGAAGGTATTGCATAAGGGCATTAAAAAGATAGAATGTGATTAGTGCAATTACAAGTTTTGTTATTCCCTGAATAAAAAATATATATTAGTTTACTAATAGGACCTGTGTTTTCTAGGTTTCTGTCAGGTTTTGTACTGTATAAGATTTAATATACAATTCTTCAAAAGATACGACACTCATGCCTGATTTCACCAACAAATGTTAAGACTTAACACGAGTTTAGCAATAGTTAAAACAAAAATTGCTTTGCACCAACAAGTGTTAGCGTAACACTTGTGTTAAACCTCATGTTAAACTAACACACCGAATTTCTAATGTTAAGTCCTTAACAATTGTAAATAGTCAAGATGGCGAGCATGAACTCAGCTGTTGATGTCGATTTGCTATATTTAAGACCGTCTAAATGACATTCATAATAGAGTACGGCCTATGAGGAGAAACTTTTTTGAGGAGCTAGCCGAAGAAAATTGTTTTACGGAGGTATAGACTGTCGAAATATGTTGCTATGAAGGTTACTGAGGAAGTACAAGAGAGGTTAGAACATGCATCGAAAGGAATATGGCGATCTCGCCTTTGCTTCAAGTATCAATAACCCTGCGATTTTATAATTCACTGAATTATGTGGATAATACACTGTCCCCCTACCGCCCTGAAACGTTTAAGGCACTTGCTCTTCGCACCTCGTTTTAAATTTACGTAATACTGATAAGTTGTTTGGTTTTTGTAGTTGTGACACATGCATTTGAATTAAATTCGTTTCCAATATTTTCCCCGCGACATCTTTCTCTTTTACATTAACTGCATCCGTCCTCTTATTTACGACGATATCCTTACACTTCGTCACCATTTCAATTAACAATTCTTTCTCCGTCGATGAGAAATTTGTCTCACGGCTTTATTTATGATTTTGTTCATCCGCCATTTGTGCAGACGAATACGAAAACAAAAACGCATCGGAGTAAGTTCAGAAAATCATCCATAGCCTTCTATAGCTGTGATATTTACAAGTTTCTTGACGTTAACACAGGTTTGTTAACATTTTAAGAAAACAGGTTGGTGAAGTGCAAGAAATTTAACATTAGTTTTAGCGCTGTGACAATTGTTACGTTACATTTGTTAACGTCGATTTTAATATCTGTTGGTGAAATCGAGCATCACTCTTCGAACAACTCCTCTAATCTAGCATTCAGCTAAGTAGAATTTTTCTTTTTGGTACCTTTAACCACCTCCGATATATTCGTGGTTGTTAGTCTGAATTTTAAAGTATTGTGACTTTGTGGGTGCGTAGAATTAAAAGGCCGAGTTGCAGAAATTATAGATTACAGCAGCATGACGTTACGTACGCCATCAGTCTACCAAGGTTGATCACAATAACAGTGATAGCAGATTACATCCTTAGCTCTCGTGACAACAACACAGCTGGCTGTCTCTCATTTCACAACTACAATTTGCAACTCTTGTGTTCATAACTTGCAGCTTCTCTTGTTTACAACTGACCCATCACAAGCCACGGCTTCTTTTTATACACCCATTCATGAATACCAGACTGTTCTGTCAAGCACTAGATGTTTCTGGAAAACAAATCATCTAATGTCGTAATCCGAATATTCTATCACATTCTAGAAGCGTAAGTTAATCTATGCCGCTAGGTCTTTACCTCAGTTATCACTGCCCGCCGGCGTTTGTTTACAATAGCCGCGCTATCATTAACTGCTTAGCAAGACTCATTATTACCATGAATCTTCATCCGTCGACTGTTTGTTTTCTTATTTGTGCCGAAACGTTTATGCCTGTTGCCGTGACAGTATACTGTCATGAAACGTGAAGTCATTTTTCATTTCATCTTTCTCTTATCATGCAACTAGGACGCTATTTCAAGCCATCACACAGCAACCATTTTTTAAAACATTTGACTATCGGTAGAATAATGGTCATTGAGTGCAGCAAATCAGAGATGCTTAAGAACTAATCTTTAATTCTATTTCAGAAGTATTTATGTAAAGAATTTATATTTAATGTGAAGTTGTGTTCTTAATATAATTATATTTCGATTCCTTTATTTTCCTGCAACGACACAAGAATATTGTTACTTTGTTGGATTCAAAGCAGTAATTTATTCTGTAGTTTCCACAAGGTATCCAACGATGGGGGAAAGAAGAACCAAAGTACAAAATACGAGAGTTGCTAAATAAAGAATGGTCATAATGTTTCCGGTCATACTTTTTCGCACTAAAATTCAATCTTATTCTATTCTGCTGGCTTAATGTGAAACAAACAAGCCGTATTAGTTTCCTTGTTGGTACTTCTGGTTCCCGCCTGTGAGAACTATTCAAGTTCACACATGTTCAGTATCGCCTATCGCTGCCATGGAGGTAACATTCAGCTAAAGTTGATGTTAGAGGAATATACGGAGCTTTTTTCAAACATAATCACTGCTGATGAAACTTGGCTACATCATTTTGATCCTGAGACCAAACAGCAAAGCTCAGTGTGGAAATCTCCTTCATCACCAACCGCCAAAAAACCAAAAGTGGTTGCTTCTGCTGGGAAAGAGATGGTCATCTCATTCTTTGATATTCATGGAATGGTTTATCAGTATATTGTACCTGCACACACATCAGTAACTGGAAAATACCACACGGATAGCCTGAAAACATTTCAATTCCATATCAAGCACAAAAGACTACATGTCGATGAACCAGGCTGGATGCTGCACCACTGTAATGTGCGGCCGCATTTTGCCAATGTTGTTGCTGAATATTTTGCAAAAATCAACGT
The DNA here is from genome assembly GCA_030765055.1 of Mantis religiosa. NCBI lineage: Eukaryota > Metazoa > Arthropoda > Insecta > Mantodea > Mantidae > Mantis > Mantis religiosa. The sequence goes on along the minus strand of CM060956.1, from coordinate 134,975,416 downwards.
GAAGTACATTCCTCACCCTTCCTATAGTCCGGATTTAGCCCTATGTGACTTTTTTCTATTCACTAACTTGAAGAAACGTCTTCGTGGGAGGCATTATCCATCATCAGAAGCAGTGGTGAAGGCTGCGGAGGCTATTTTGAAGGATCTCTCAGAAAATGGTTTCCAGCATGTCTTTGAAGACTGGTAGAAACGCTGGGACAATTGCATCGCATTCAGAGGAGACCATTTTGAAAAAAAAAGTAATCAAAATTATGAGGGGGAGTAAAGGTACGTTGCCAAAATAATTGTGATCATTCTTGTTGAACAGCCCCCGTATAATCAGACTGTTGTGGAATACAGAAGAATCAAGAGGCTGATATTTTAGCATAACAAGGATGTAAAATTAAACAGAAAGAATCCATAAAAGGATTATGGAGAAAAAATTAATTATAATTACAAAAATAAATCAAGTGACGAAATTGGCAACCAAAATATAAAAGTACTTCTAGAAAATTCCTTTGCAATTACGGCATTGCCACGTAAAACTGCTGGTGCCATGACACTTATTACAGGATATGATTGCCTATTAGAAAACATCCCCATAGAATTGGCGTACTAGCTTCTCCAAATTATATATTTTAGGCCGCGCCATGGCCGACTGGTGAGACGCTTGGCTCCCTCCTGGGCGGCATGGGATCGATCACAGGCGATAGCAAAGTGGAATTTGTGGCGGACAACATGACGCTGGGGTAGATTTCATCCGGGTCCTCCGGTTTCCTCCACCACCATTTCCCCAATTGTTCCATCATTCATTTCTTCATCATCCAAGGCATTGGGTCGACCCCTCAAACCTGGTATAGCAGGAGAAATTCTTTAGCTCCCTCGGTCTTAGGAAACTTGCTCTTGGTGAGTGAAGTGAGAGAAACATTTTATGATTTACTTTCTATCACCGAAATTTGTTTAAAATCTGTTGGCATTACAGTTATAATTTTTTGCTACGTGACAGCCCTTGAATTAATTAAATATTTTAATAACAATTACGTAGAGCAGTGACTTTTGCTCATGGAACAATTTTAATAGACATATAAGTCATTCATTTGTTCTCCCTAGATAATTTCTGTTGTCACAGCGTCCTTTGTGAGTGCATCAGTAATTTACAAAGTCAATCATGGGAATGCATGTGATATTACTTGCTGTTATATTATTGGAAACATCACTGCTCTTTGACTGGATTAATTCCCTCAAAGATTGCAACACTCGCAGTGTTCCCACAGCAATGCCAGATGAGCAGAACTGTAAAAATCGTGAGCTGCATCAACGTCGCAAAAGAAGTAACACTAATGTGCAAGAAAACTCATGTGAAAAGCCTTCATTTACTGCAAGAAAAATATGATGAGCTTACGTGCATTCGCAAGATTTTTTTTTTCGTTTTTTATATTACGTCTAAATCCTATACTTCTAAACACTATGGAAGTCTAGGAATATAGAAGACTAAAAGAAACGTCAAAACCTTTAAGACGCTGTGGTTATATGACGGCTTAAAATCTTCGTTTTCTTTTTAGAGCCAAAATGCTTAACAATAAGCTAGAATGAGAACATTATAGGTATTGAAATATTCCACCTAGAAATAAATCGATTATAATTTTCTCGATAGTCGATTCTTATTACGATAATCGATATTTTCTAAAATACTCGATACTGTAATTTCTATAGTGTGACCCATTTAAACCTGAACTGCTTCAATACGCCATAACTTTGGAAACAATAATAGGACACACGTGCAATTTTGGAAGAATATAATACACAATTGAAAGATTACATTACACTATTGTCGTGAACCCGTTATCTACGATAGCGCAAAGAACCGGCAAATAAAGATAGTGGAGATGAAAGACATACTGACACAGATAAGTTAGGTAAATGGAAATTTCTAGTGACTTCTTCATTGATAGAAATTATTCGCTTTCTGGTTTGTTTTAGAGCAGCCTTAGAAATTATCAATGGAGGCTTATATAAGAGACTGTGGCGCGCCAGAGGGGCCGTTAACACTAATAAACAGCTGTAAAATTAGATTAGATTTGATTGATTTGCGTTCAGTAGCCAGAGAAGGCTGTGAACATCAAACATGTCCAGAGATATAAAGTTTAATAGCATATATATGTACAAAAGTAAACATAAGACACACATTATAGTATACAGGCAATATAAACAACATTATGCAAAACAAAGCACAGATAATTAATTATATATGCTACAAAATCAAACACTTCTTAATTCAGCTTTCACTTGTCTTAATCCAGTACGTCTCAACCTTTTTGCAATGGATAGCATTCTTGTTATTTCTTAAATACATATACATTAAAAATAAACTTTCAACATGCATCAAAGATTATTGGTAATGATTTGTGACTGGAACAGTTAGATACTACTTACAGAGCTACAGAAGCATTATCAGGATAATTTGTCCTTCAGGTAATCCTGTACAGATTGAAAAGGTTTTGATTAAAGGTACTCTGTAACAGCATTTTTAAAAACACCGAAATTATCATTTTTTCTTTAAGAACCTAACATTCAAACTTACTACATTCTGTTAGCTTAATGTGAAACAAACACGTCGTAGCAGTTTCATTGTTGGTACCTGGTTTCTGCCTGTGACAACCAGGTAAGTTCCGACATGCTCAGTATCGCCTACCGTTGCAATGGACGAAACACGCGAGGAGCAATATGCGGCTTTGAAATTCTGCTTTCGTCTGAAAAAATCTTCACCTGAGGCCTATAGAACATTACAGGAGGTCCATAGACAGTTTGTTCTTCCCTAAAACAGAGCTCGAAAGTGGTTTAAAATGTTTAAAGAGGGGAGACAATCAATTTCAAAGGAAGGTGGACCCGGTGCTCCAGTTACTGCTCTTACGGAAGAAAACATCAACACTGCTGCTGCCATTGTGAGAGAGGATCGACGGATTACCTTAACATCACTTTCTGAAATACTGTACATTTCATTGGGTGCCACCCACACATTGGTGAGAGAAACATTACACATGAGACGTGTTTGTGCGCTATGGGTTAAAAGACTTTTGATTCCCGAACAAAAGGGCATTCGCATGTAGGTCTGCATGCAGTTAAAGTTGGTGCTAGAAGAAGATCCTGAGTGTCTTTCAAACGTAATCACTGCTTATGAAACTTGGCTACATCATTTTGATCCTGAGAGCAAACAGCAAAGCTCAGTGTGAAAGTCTCCGTCATTACCAACCCCCAAAAAAGAAATAGTGGTTGCTTCTGCTGGGAAAGTTATGGTCATCTCATTCCTTGATATTTATGGAATTCTTTATCAGCAAGTTGTACCTGCACACACATCAGTAATTGGACAACGCTAGAGGGATCTTCGGAAAATAATGCAAGTTTATATCAGGTGCAAAAGACCACATTTTCATGAAACAGGCTGGATGCTGTACCACGATAATGCGTGGCTGTATATTGCCAATATTGATTCTGAATATATTGCAAAAATCAATGTGAAGTGCATCCCTCACCCTCCCTATAGTACGGATTTAGCCCCATGTGTCTCTTTTCTATTCCCTAACTTGAAGAAACGCCTTCGTGGGAGGCATTATCTATCACCAGAAGAAGTGGTGAAGGCTGCGGAGGCGATTTTGAAGGATCTCTCGAAAATAGTTTCCAGCATGTCTTTGAAGACTGACAGAAACGCTGGGACAAGTATTCGCATTCAGTGCACACTATTTTGATAAGAACCATTAAAATTATGAGGATGAGTAAAGATACGATGTAAAAAAATTGTAATCTTTTGTTATTGAACAGCCCTCGTATTGATACGATATTCCGATTTAATTTAATTGCCTTAAGTGACAAGAGTGAACTACGAAAAAAACAGGCCCTCTATTCGGAGGGGGACTGACCCCGCGACCTCTAGGGTACGAGTCGAATACGATACTGTGGTTCGTTTTATGGGTAATGAAAGTGAAAGTTTTGATAGTCAGATTAACCAGAATGAGATTTGGAGAGGGCACACTTGTTTTTATGGCTACTGACAGTGAAAGTTCTCGTTCGGTGTGACAGTGAGTGAAAGCTTCACTCCCAGGCGCTACATAACCATGGATACTTTGTAACTACGGTGTAGGGGAAAATCTGTATTCTCCCGGAGACGCACGGCTCGGGTGAAATAAAATTCAACTACGGGGAGAGTGGTAAAGAATAAAGCTGCTGACGGGGTTGGGGGAATGAGAAAACAGTCAGAAATAGAGTGGCTGCCATCTTGAAATGTGACACCGCAGAAAGTCCTCGTGCGAATTTGAATAATACTCGAGATTGGAAACAAGTTGGCTTATATTTACTGCCTGATGTCTTCGTCTTATTCCTTATATATCTTCATCCCTAGGGAGTCTAACGTTGTAACATACCTTCTACGTACAATAACCATTGATTCAAAATTAAACATCTGATTGTAGCCTATTCATATGCTTCTTTTACGCCATATCGTTAATTGTTTTGATGTCTACGATATTGCACACAAATTTAATTCCCAAATTTAACTAGAAATATATTTTTCGAAGTCCCATGGATAAAAAACCACAGAATTGAGTTGATTACTAAAAACAAAATCAAAGTTAATTTAAAAAACAAAAGCTAGTATCAAGTTCAACACTATCAGATTAGATTAGATTTTTACTGTGCATACACCAAAATTTTACAATTTAAAACTTTAGGCTACATTTATTTGTCTTTACGTTGTTGCTACCTTGGCTTACATGACACCCTGGTCTTCTGCTCTGCCAGGTAGCTCTTAACCTCCATGCCCCCTTGTTACTTAATTAGTCCATTTCCTCCCCCTCTTCTTCCTTTCTTATATTCTTTTCGTTTATTTGTCTTTACCTTGATGCTACATTGGCTTACATGAAACAGTGGTATTCTACTCTGCCGGGTAGCTCTTAACCTCCATGCCTCCTTGTTAATTAATCCAATTCTTCTCCCTCATCTACCTTTCTTATATTCTCTACATTTATTTGTCTTTACCTTGTTGCTACCTTGGCTTACGTGACACCCTGGTCTTCTGCTCTGCCAGGTAGCTCACTTCCATGCCTCCTTTTTACTTAATTAGTCCAATTCTTCCCCCTCATCTACCTTTCTTATATTCTCTACATTTATTTGTGTTAACCTTGTTGCTACTTTGGCTTACATGACACACTGCTCCTCTGCTCTGTCAGGTAGCTCTTCACCTCCATGCCTCACTGTTACTTAATTAGTCCCATTCTTCCCCCTCATCTACCTTTCTTATATTCTCTACATTTATTTGTCTTTACCTTGTTGCTACCTTGGCTTACATGACACACTGGTCTTCTGCTCTGTCAGGTAGCTCTTCACTTCCATGCCCCCTTGTTACTTAATTAGTCCCATTCTTCCCCCTCATCTACCTTTCTTATATTCTCTACATTTATTTGTGTTAACCTTGTTGCTACCTTGGCTTACATGACACACTGGTCCTCTGCTCTCTCAGGTAGCTCTTCACCTCCATGCCTCCCTGTTAGTTAATTAGTCCCATTCTTTCCCCTCATCTACCTTTCTTATATTCTCTACATTTATTTGTGTTTACCATGTTGCTACCTTGGCTTACATGACACCCTGGTCTTCTGATCTGCCAGGTAGCTCTTAAACTCCATGCCTCCTTGTTACTTAATTAACCCCATTGTTTCCCCCTCATCTTCCTTTCTTATATCCTTTACATGTGTTGTCCATTTTTGTTTTACTTTCTGCAAAAATTCAACAATACTTCGTAATTTATTTTCCTCCCTGCCCCTTAACATTTTTATAGCTACTATCCTTTTCTCTAATTTCTCTCATTGTTCCTCCCAAACCTTTTTTCTCCACATAGCAACCTTCTCGCATTCTGTTACATAGTGCTCTATGCTTTCTTTCCCCCACACAATTCACAAATTCCCTTTTCCAAACCTCTTAACCCTCTTAGATATATAGTTCCTGTTTTCATCCAAGCTAGCCATTCTCTCTCTTGCCTATTGCAGTAATCTACATATGCTACTCGTACCCAATTCCTTTTTATTTGATAGAAATTAATTGTTCCCTCACACTGGCCGCTTGCAGGCTAAATTGTGGAAACGTAGACTCAGACTGAAAAATTCAATGCCATAGCCCGGAATTAAACAACGGATCTTCTGGTTTCCAACCAGCCGCTCTACCATTGAGCTACTATAGCCAACGTGCCGATATGACATTAAATTCTCCAACTCATGTTTTTCCCGGTAAACCACTAGGAGTTCTCATAAACACATGAGACAACTACCTTAATGGCGACTTACCATGCTGTAAGTACTTCAAGGCCCGGGCTTTATAGTTATCCACTATTAAGTCAATTAATAGAAATTAATTGTTCTTTCACACTGGCCGTCTGTAGGCTAAAGTATGGAAACGTAGAGTCAGACTGAAAAATCCAGAGGAACCGTAGTTCCAATCCCGGTTATGGCATTGAATTTTTCAGTCTGACTCTACGTTTCCTAGTATAGCCTACACACGGTCAGTCTGAAATAAGAATTAATTTCCATTAATTGACCTGATAGTGGTTAACTATAAATACAGGGTCTTTAAGTACCTACACGTTGTAAGTCGCCATTAAGGTAGCTGTCTCATGTGTTTATGTTTAAAGGGGAAAATACGAGTCAGTTGGAGAATTTAGTGTCATATCGGTACGTTGACCATAGTAGGTCAATGGTAGAACGGCTGGACGGAAACCAGAAGATCCGTAATTCAAATCCCGGCAATGTCATTGAATTTTCCAGTTTGACTCTACGTTTCCACAGTTCTTTTTATTTGCTTGTAAAATTGTAATGATTTCATATTTTTTATACTTCCCCATATTTTCTGTCTTTCTGTATCTTCTATTCTATATTTTAGCAATTTTAAATATTTTTGAGGGAAATTGTCACAGATAGCTAAAATATCTACATTATGAAGTCAATTTGTGGTCGGTGTTTTCTATGTGCTCCACGATGGTAGACTTTTTTTGATTGGGACAGTTGAATATATCTTAAGCCAAGAAGACGCTGATCGCCCACCCCGGTAGCATGTCTGCCTCACGTTCAAGAGGTCCCGAGTTCGAATCTTGGTCAGGGTGAGTTACCTGGATAAGGTTTTTTCCGCGGTTTTTCCTTATCCTGAAAGACAAATGTCAGGTAACTCTAAGCTCTATGGACCCCGGGCTCATTTGTGCATCATTTCACCGATTACATTCATCGTCCGATATGAATTTACGTTGGAAAACGTAAATTACACACAAAAAAACGCTGATCACACCGGAAGCCAGGAAAAGAAGTTATGACCTAAGGCCGTGAGTTCACGTAAGTATTAAAGAAACATGTTGAATTCGTGTGGTTTTGTAAAAGACAAGGTAGTGGTACGTTAAACTTTGTGCTCTCGGTTTTGATGACAATAACGGAATTTGAGGCAAAAATTTTCTTTTGCCGTCTTAGCCACAATCTTTGGTGCCCATCTAAAAAATCTCATTTGCTTTAAAATGTAGCCATATTTACTGGAGTTTTAATTGTTTGTGAAATAATCTTTTAGATTTAAAATGTTGAACAGTGTTTCTCTCCATAATGATGTTTAAAATTGAGGCAGAGATTACGTTAACTCAAAGTGTTTTGCATAAATTGTAAATGTGGCAAAATAAAGTTAAGGTAGAAGGAATGTGCTAAAGATATAATCAAGTTGTCACCACGTTGCATGGTTATTTTAAATAAATATAGAAGAGGCAGCGAAATAAAGCAAAAAAAAAATCTGTTTTTGCTGAATAAAAGGCCAGAGATGAAAAATAACAGACACAGAGCGCTTCTACCTCCGGCTACAACCCAACATTTCACGCGCCACTAAAAAGAAATGGAAATGTACCTTCCAGGTGAAAGTTTTGGGATCGATAAAAAAGCCTCACTTGCATTTCGATATATCCTGGAAATATTTCTGGGCTTAAATTGTAATATGTGCTAGCAAATCAGTGATAGAATGAGGTGCAAACATACCCATTTTTAACTATTCTTTCTTGAAATGTCCTTCCAGAAGCTGACCTTAACTCAGTATAGGGTAAGGTAAGGTAATTTTGCAATATAGGTAATTTCGCAGCATATTTTTAAAAGCATGCCACGCATTTGCCTATTGTAACAATGTTTCACAGCTTACTCAGCAAGTAGAATAACATCTGCCATTGAAACTGAGACACATTCCAGACCTATGCTGTCATTGGAATGTACAGAACAAAAATTTTCTCATTTAGTGACGAGTTTTCTGTCGAAGTGGAAGACATCATATACCCATCCAAATTTAAATTTAATTTCTAGCCATTTGAAGCAAGTTACGCACATTTCAGTAACACGGAATAGATCTATGTGGCGCACTGTGTTGTATGAACAATAGTGTGAATTTGTTTTGTGACGCATAAGCGTAAAAGAACCTTAAGAAACCAGAGCGTTTTGTTATGATATTGCGTCTACATCTTGAACCATTCAACTCGTCATCTGTTTTTAAGTTGCTCTTACATCAGTTCTACGTGTTCCTACACAACAACAGTTGCACATTTAAGAGATGTATTCTGCATAGATAAACACAAAAACCAATTAATTTTACACTATTGCCAAATTACCTTACCTAATATTGCCAAATCCAACCAAATGTCTGGATTACTGAGGAAATGTTCCTCGAATGGTTCAAATTCTACATTGCTTCTGTTACATCAGAAAGGCCACTTGTTTTATTAATGGACTCACACAGCTCTCATATTGTAATTGAGGTCATAAATTTGGCCAAGGCAAATTAGATTTACATAATGACGATACCTGCACACACAAGTCATTTGCTGCAACTTCTTGATGTGGGTTTTTACAGGTCTTTGAAAAGCTACTGGTCTTAAACTCAACTCCTATATGTTGGAACATCCCCACCAAAAACCCAATCGTTTCAACTTTCATGAACTTTTCAACATGCCTTTCCTCCAAAGTTTTTCATCATTAATGGTTTCAAAAAAGCTGGCGCTTGCTCCTTGAAATATGTTGCTGTTCCAAAAGAGGCACTAGCACCCAGTAAGTTGGCTGAGCAAGGGTCATTTAATCCAACTGCTGTATCTGATGCATCTAGAAATGAAACTCCACCTTCAGCTGAACGGGATGAGTCGATGCCAAACATTGAACACCTGCTGCAAATTCCTAATGCCCCTAAGCACCCCACAAGGAAACAGAAAAAAAGTACTCACTAGCCAAATGCCTCAATGCAGCTGAGGGCATTCAGTCCACAGTGAAAGTTGCAGGGAGTTCGACCAAACGGCAACAACCAGGCAACAATGGGATTTGTGGCGTTTGCCCTAAGGCCTATTCGGTTGATGTGAAGAAGACAGGTGCATCATGGAGACAGTGCTCATTTTGTTTGACACCTTATCATCACAATTGTCAAACACAGCAAACGGACGAAGCTGTTTACATGTGTGATACATGTTGTGAAGCTTCCGGTTCTGAAGACGATGATTGTGAACTTTAGGAATCGAATGATCTACTGTTGCAAAATTACGTTACCGCTACTGCAATTGCGGACTTTCCTACCTGCACAGACTGTCATTATGCTTATCATTGTTCAAAATACATTGTTCACAAAACTGTGATTCTTTATTGAAATGTTTGTCAGTTATGTGATTACCGAAACAAAATGTTTCCAAAAGTGTATCTTAGTTTAATATAATAAAAACTTTATGTTCTGTGAAAATACTGCGAAATTACCTTACCTTACCCTATATTACTTAAGTCTTAATTTCATTTGTGTTTCATCACTTAGTCGCACTTAAAGTACAACTGCACTGGACACTTTTAATATTCATGTAATTTTGTAACAACTATTTCATTAATGTTCCGAAAATCAACCGTGTTTTTATCAATAATGTAAGACTTTCTGGTTCTGGTCTGTATTGCCAACAGAAATTCAGTTTCCGGTTTTAATCCAAAAATTTTGTAATGCAACTTCAATCTCCACAAAGATCTTCTTTGACGAAATTATCAATGTCATTCAAACACAGCCAACCCTAAATCATATCTTCAAATTCATGATCAACATTCGACAATAACAATAAACAAATTCCGAAATCCAGAGCTTATGTACACTTATATCTCTAATGCCTAAGAAATAAATCCCATTTTGCAGTACAAATGAAACAATAAAACTTTGTTTCATTACTTCAAATTAGATGACCTAGTAGTTGGGTCCATATCAATTGGGGGGCTGAGAAGAGCAATCGACGCAGCCGATTCTTATTGCAATAAATGGGGTTTGAAAGTGAATGAAAACAAAACCAAGATTACAGGTTGCGTAAGGATGAGAAATGGGAAGTTAATAGAAGAGAAATAGAGGTATTAAGGAGATTTGATTATTTGGGTACAAGGTTGAGTTCAGATGGCAGCTAGAAAGAACAAAAAAATGTCTGTGGCAAAAGGTAAATTGGCCATGAGAGTGATAAGATCATGCTACAACAAACTGCCAGATATAAATGTCAAATGGTTGGAGAGGATTTATACGGCAGTAGTAGTAAATAGAATGTTACATGGATCAGAGGTTTGGGGAGTAGATGAGGCTTGGATAGAGACTGATACAGTACATAGTTCCTTTTGTAAATATATATTGGGATTACTAATGACATCACCTAATGGGGCAGCACAATTAGAACTAGGCAGGCATTCTACTAAAATTAAAATCTTGTCAAGGGCAATGAAATATTTATAGAGAATCACTAACTTGGAAGATGGCAATATAATTAAAGAATGTTTTCATATTCAAAAGAGAAGTAACTGGGATGGGTCTTGGGCGCATAAAATGAATGACGTGTTGAAGCAGATAGGTATGGGTCATTCTTGGATAAATGCAGAGTATGGGTATAGAGGCTTCTGGAAAGAAGTTAAGCTAAGATTAGAAGATATTGACAGACAAGATATTTTTGCCAATATAAGTGACAAAAGCTCTCTGAGATTATATAGAGAAAGAAAAACAACCTGGGGGAGGGAAGGTTATATAGATATATGTAGTAAGTTAGGGCGAGAAGGTTTTGCTTGGGCAAGAACAGGAGTGAGAAACTTGAAAAGTATAGGTCAAGAGAGGGAGGTAGACAAATGTCCATTGTGTGGAGAAGAGAATGCAGATTCCCATTGTATATTAAATTGTAGTCAAACAAAGATATGGAGAGAGCAGGCTTGGCTACGTAAATGGGACAATTTGGGGGGGGGGGTGAAGTAGTAATTAGAAAAATGTTGTCAGTAAAAGGAGAAAAGAACAGGAGAAATATAAGGAATTATTTAGGGAAAGTTAAAGAGAGATGGCTAAGAACAATTAAGAGAAAAATGTAGAGTGGGATAGGTGAAATGGCAGAAATTGTAAAAAGGGAGCAGAGGACCTACAATACACAAAAACGTAGGGTTAGTTGTATGGGGACCGAATTACTATTCAACGGTGGGCAACATGATAACATGATAGGATTTTCAGGATTTAGGAATATATGGTATATTTCAGTATGGATTTTATAATTGTAATCTTGATTTTGTATTTCCATTTGTTGATGTAAAAGGAAATAAATTATTATTACTATTACTTCAAATTATAGGCCCTCAAATATGTTTGCTTTTATGTGTGTCGTGCTGTAGTACCAAACATAGCTGGCCATGTATAGAATTTTATAAATATGCATTAAATAGGCGAATCACTGTCACTGCTTATGCAGGTATTTATTTTGTGTACAGGGGATATTGTAAGGCTGCTCCACCACCATCACCAGCACTGCCGTGCCGGAACCAACCAAAGAGTGTTTCATTCCATCAGCCCCTGTGATTCGTGTGCAATCTCACTTCATTATAATTAAAAAAAAGCAGTAGAGTGTTAAAAATCCGGCACTGCGAAGGTGCGATAAGTCGGCTCAAAGAAAATGAACCCCTCCTTTCTTCGCTGCAGTACTTATCAGGCTCCCTTAACAAGTCATTTGGACACGTCCTGGTAGCAGACTTAATTTTACTTAAAATGGCGGAGCTGCTATTCCATATGGGTATTAGTCGTAGAATGAAGAAAACCTATTTAGTTATTATGTTTTTCATAGAAACTTACCCACAGTTTGATGCAGCCCCTGTCACCAAAGAACACTGAGACGACATATAACCTGATATCAGAAAGAAATTGACACAAGCAAACAGGGGCGGTTCCTCAATAAGGTTGCAGATTTGCGCTACACCCACTGATCGTGAATATACAACAGGTGCATTTTGCACATTAAAGCTGTACTTGTTTGCATTGTTTTATATACAAACATGTTTCAATTACGCTTATCGTCTGTAGCTGCCCATGACGGCAGAAGTCAAAATAAACAGTGATTAGCTGTAGGAGCCGCAGGTTTGCAGCGAAGAGTTAACCTAAGATTTCGCCAAAATGTAGGCTCTCTGAGGGGGTTGCGGGAAGGTGAAGAGATGGGAGGGGCTTCTTATACATTGCTTAAATGGAGGTTTATAAACCTAGCTCCTCCTACTCTTAGCAACGGCTATAGCGTGACCTTCAGGCTTAGCTTCTGTGTGCTCTGCATTTCGAACACACGGAGAATTTAATGAAATGCAAGGAGGTTATTCAGAAGAGAGCTCTGTTAAACAACAACGCCACACTTTTTCAAGCTTCTGGGTTTATGGCCACTTTGAAAGATTATAATTTTGTATTCTGGCGGTCTTTCTTCTACATGATCATGCCACATGTGGACATTTTGTACAATCAGCTGCAGATACGAGACTGCAATGCAACGTTTGCCATCGCCCAGCTAAACGCATTTAAAACGAAAGTGCAAAAGGTAAGAAATAGCGTGGATATCGAAGGACACGAAGAAACTGCAATTAAGAGGAGAATAATAGAAGATCATGATGTGAAAATAAGAGAAGCTCTTGAAGTATATGAAATTCTTAGAAAAGCAAAGGACAGATTTAGCTTCACGGGGCATCTGGTAGCCTCAACTTTGTTTCATCAAGAAAATTTCTAAGACATTTCCAGAGGATTCCCTTAGAGAAACAACAAGGTTCTATCCTCTTATCGTTGGAACAAAAATTCTTAGAGAACTGACTGTGATTTACAGTCGAGAGGAATTTCGTGGAATGTCCGGCATTTGTGCTTGAGGGACTTCATTAAGGAAAACAATTTATGTGCTACATTCAGCGAATATGTCAAACTCCTCCGAGTACTGTTAACTATGCCAATGTCTACCGCTGAAGCAGAATGCTGTTTCTAAACTTTAAAAAGAATAAAAACTTTCCTTAGGAACACAATGTCACAGAACCGATTGTCGGCATTAGCAATGCTTTCAATTGAGAGAGATTTTGTTATGAAGATCAGCGACTTCAAAGCAAAAGTTATCGATAGATTCGCCAGGTCTAAGGAGAGTAGAGCAGAGAATCTGTATAAATAGGTGAGTCATTACAACTCTGTATTTTATTTTTCATTTGTGCACCACCAATAATTTAACCCACCAGCCGCCACTGCAAACAAATAAATAAATGATCGATTTATAAATATAAATAAATGACGTATACCAGAATAGACATATGACATAATGCTAGCATATACTCCGGAGATCGCCACAGTGACAAGGCCACTCTACGAAGGTCAGTAAACTCCCTTTGCAATCCCTGTAAACAAACAACCCTACTCTATTGTCTGTTTTGCCCTCAAGGAAAATTTAGCGCCTTCCAGTCGGAAACCAACCCATTGTTAAATTCCCATACGTGCTTCTGACAACAGGCTATAAGATTTTGACCGTCGCGCAGAGCAAATACCTTCGCATAAATTTTTGCCACGGAACGTTAGAAAAGGCGTCTCTGATGTTAGCTCAAAAACTGGAAATTCTAAACACTTATCTCAAGTGGGGATAGTTAAGAGCCAATCGAAAATTGATATTCACTCATGTGATTTAGCAAACTCTGAGAAATACCTAGAGTGGGGGTAATTCAATGTGATGGAGGATATTAGGTTTTGCTAGTAAGAGCACTTCGGTCCTGAGTTCTACGTCAGACGGGTGTGTATTCGGCGCCGCCTAAGAAGTATACTTCCGCGCCATGCACAGAGATATAATGCAATATCTAACAATCTCTCCAGTGAGAGTTAGCACAAAGAGTAATACACTCCTGGAAACTGAAATAAGAACACCATGAATTCATTGTCCCAGGAAGGGGAAACTTTATTGACACATTCCTGGGGTCAGATACATCACATGATCACACTGACAGAACCATAGGCACATAGACACAGGCAACAGAGCATGCACAATGTCGACACTACTACCGTGTATATCCTCCTTTTGCAGCAATGCAGTCTGCTATTCTCCCATGGAGACGATCGTAGAGATGCTGGATGTAGTCCTGTGGAACGGATTGCCATGCCATTTCCAGCTGGCTCCTCAGTTGGACCAGCGTTCGTGCTGGACGTGCAGACCGCGTGAGACGACGTTTCATCCAGTCCCAAACATGCGCAATGGGGGACAGATCCGGAGATCTTGCTGGCCAGGGTAGCTGACTTACACCTTCTAGAGCACGTTGGGTGGCACGTGATACATGCGGACGTGCATTGTCCTGTTGGAACAGCAAGTTCCCTTGCCAGTCTAGGAGTGGTAGAACGATGGGTTCGATGACGGTTTGGATGTACCGTGAACTATTCAGTGTCCCCTCGACGATCACCAGAGGTGTACGGCCAGTGTAGGAGATCGCTCCCCACACCATGATGCCGGGTGTTGGCCCTGTGTGCCTCGGTCGCATGCAGTCCTGATTGTGGCACTCACCTGCACGGCGCCAAACACGCATACGACCATCATTGGCACCAAGGCAGAAGGGACTCTCATCGCTGAAGACGACACGTCTCCATTCGTCCCTCCATTCACGCCTGTCGCAACACCACTGGAGGCGAGCTGCACGATGTTGAGGCGTGAGCGGAAGACGGCCTAACGGTGGGCGGGACCGTAGCCCAGCTTCATGGAGACGGTTGTTAATGGTCCTCGCCGATACCCCAAGAGCAACAGTGTCCCTAATTTGCTGGGAAGTGGCGGTGCGGTCCCCTACGGCACTGCGTAGGATCCGACGGTCTTGTCGTGCATCCGTGCGTCGCTGCGGTCCGGTCCCTGGTCGATGGGCACGTGCACCTTCCGCCGACCACTGGCGACAACATCCATGTTTTGTGGAGACCTCACGCCCCACGTGTTGAGCAATTCGGTGGTACGTCCACCCGGCCTCCCGCATGCCCACTATACGCCCTCGCTCAAAGTCCGTCAACTGCACATGCGGTGTACGCCCACGCTGTCGCGGCATGCTACCAGTGTTAAAGACTGCGATGGAGCTCTGTATGCCACGGAAAACTGGCTGAAACTGGCGGCAGCGGTGTCCAAACGCTATGCAGCTAGCGCCATTCGACGGCCAACACCACGGTTCCTGGTGTGTCCGCTGTGCCGTGCGTGTGATCATTGCTTGTACAGCCCTCTCGCAGTGTCCGGAGCAAGTATGGTGGGTCTGACGCACCGGCGACAATATGTTCTTATTTCCATTTCCAGGAGTGTATATAGTAAAGAGGATAAATATATCCAATTCGACTACGCAGTGCTACTGCCTCCGCGATTCACATCACAATATTGACAGTGACACTAAACACAGCAACCACACCAACGATGACTTTATGGTGGTGAACAAAGGAGCCTAAGGACAACAATAAACTTCTGTCTACCAGATTCGAGGTATCATCATTAACCCACAGACAGTCAGGACGCACCCACTCTTGAAGTACAGATGAGAGTCCTCATGCGGGAGCTACACATCACCTCGAATCGATTACAATCTCCCTTTCCTTAACCTCCTCACGCCACCGATCCTTAATGTGAATTGGGACAACTTATATAGGACAAACCGGAAGGAACATCGCTACTAGAATAATCGAACATGAACGGGGCATTCGTTTAATGCAACCTGAGAAGTCTGGGCTGGCAGAGCATTGTTTTGATAACGACCATAGGGTCAAATTTCGGGAGACGACCATCTTGGCAAAATGCAACAGTTACTGGGAGCAGAGAATTAAGGAGGCTTTGGTGATTTCCTCTGAAAGTAGCACGCTTAATCGTGATGCTGGATTTCAGTTCAGCTCCTCTTGTAAACTGGCCTTAAAAATGGAAATCCATCGAGTTAAGAAGCAAAGATCAATACAGTTTGATAATCAAGTTAAGTAGTTACGTTTCTTTCACTCAATTTTCTATACTGACGCCATCTCCTGACCTGGCATTTAATTTACTGAAAACAGTCTTTTGTTCAGTAATGCGAATTTTGATAGTGCTGTCTTTGTTTATAGTTGTGTTATATCCAGTATTTCATTTGTCGTTATAAAATTTTATAAATATCCTGATGATGGGAGAGATGCACACTCCCAAAATGTTGATATCTAATCATCTTTTCTCCTGGCTGGCTGCCCAAGAAGAAAGTGAGTGTATTCGTCGCCAGGAAAGCCCCAGGTCTTAATTAACCCACATCTGTTTTCAACACTATTCAATTTATACATAGCACTGAACTAACAATGTGAGTTCTGCAATGTGTCTGATGTTCCTAGTGGAAATATACGAGTCAAATGGAGAATTTAATGTCAGGACGGCATGTTGGCCATGGAAGCTCAATGGGTTAGGGCGACTGGACGGAAACCAGAAGATCCTGCTGCAAATCCCGGCCGTGGCTTTGAATTTTTCCTGTTAGTTCTATCTATGCAGTTATATATTGGAATGAAACTGGTACACACACTTCTATAGTTGCTAGTAATATCTGAATAAATTATAGTTTAGAAAATCATTTTTAGCATTTCGATCCCCCCTTAATGTTGGAAAACTTAGTAAGAAAACTTTAAATTCTGCTTAGACATCTCCCGACTGCAACCTTTAGCAGAGCTGTGACATTGCAAATGTAGGCCCGGAAAGGTGCGCCGACGAAACGCACCACGAATACCTACTGTTGGCAATTTCGTCTGACGTAACTCTCAACCGGTCAAACACATGACAAACACAGCGACACAAAATTAACCTAAAACAGACAAACGAGTCCTTAATTGAATAAAAAGGTTTAACTCACTTGGATTTAAAATTTGTGAACCGTTACAGGCTTGCTGGGGCATCAAACAACAAAACAAAAGCAAAAAAGAAGGGGGAGAAAAAAGGCATGAACATGCCTTTAAATGGGATTTTTATGCCCAGGCGATTTAAACAAAGTCAGTTCCGCTTGATTATGTGTGTATGTGTATGCATATATATGTTTGTGTGCGCGCGCGAACTGTATATTTTTTATTTCTGTTTTAATGGCTGGCAAATAACAGTTGAAACATGAATAATGGTTCATAGTTCATTGTATTTATCCTGGGACTTACCTGTCTCCAGAGGGTTTGAAGGCTGATCAATTATGAATTTAGATGAATTTGGTGTAAAGAAACTAATCTGAATTTTCAGTAAATACTGCAGATGTATTACGGATATGCCTTCCTGATTTATTAATATTAGAATAACAAAATTGTCTTTGCTAATACAAATTAAGATATGAGCCTACTTCTATTGAAGTAATTAACAAGCTGGTATAATAGTTGAAAACAAATACAACTATTTTGAATTACAAAATGCTAATGTTCTCCATTTACTTCTACTTCTTTACAAATGTCCATAGGGGAAGTCGGAGAGGTACAGTATTCCACCCACAAAGTGACTTTCAGATCAAATCGGAAGTACACACGAGGGTGGTTTGCAACGTTTCCGAACTAATAAATATACAAGATATTTTTTCAGAATTTTATTTTCAAAATATTATCCTTGTAACTCTACTCACTTCTCCTAACGATGTTCGCATCTCTGTAACCCGTCCAAATAGTACTCAGCGTTTTTCTCTGCATAATAATTTTTCACGAAGATCACTACCTCTTCATCTGAAGAAAATCTCTGTCCCTTGAGCGCAATTTTAGAAAAGGAAAACTTTCGGAGCTAGATCCGGTGACTAAGGCGGATGGTCAAGCTTTTCAAGCGCTAGTTCGTGGATTTTCCCCATTGCAACCGCTGAGGTGTGAGACGGTGTATTGTCTGGAGATGTGTAGTGTTTAACCCCCGCTTTTACTACATACGGCACTGCAGGCGTACAAACATTTATAGATGCTGGCAGAGGACACTTCCAACATTTTCTCTTAAATGTAAACAGTGTAATGTAATCTCCATTTGTGTATTATATTCTCCCAAAGCTGCACGTGGGTCCTATTGGTACAAAAGTAATGGCCTCTTGAAATGGTTCAGGTTTATTTGGATCGCACTATATATAAAGGAAAATGCAAAATGAAGTTTAACCATGTTTAAGTATTAGGTTGTAACAGATGCATATTAAATTCGGAAGAGAACGCATTCCATCCAAGATATGCCTAGCTTCCATGAAAGTATGTTTTTTTTAGACGCTTGAAGTCGTAAAATAGCCCTTTTAGAGGGAAAAAGGATCATGTGAGACAGAGAGAGTGAGCTTTGTGTGCCTTTGAACAGTAATTCACAAAATAAACATGTGGTGAACACAAAACTCAGAAGGCAACTATCACTACGTGGATACCTGCACGCGCTTGAGATTTTAATGATGTCATCTGGGCTCTGTGTGCGGCCTGTGTGTCCAAAATTTGGTGAGGAGTATAACTGGAAGTCCCCAAATATGAGTCCAGAATATATCAGAATATATAGATATAAGAACACAACATTGTAAGGGGGGACTGTTTAACCCTGACTGGCAGCGGACTGTACGTGGCTTACGTAAACAGCTTATCGTGTTGTTACGAAAATGATTGGTGTACGATCAAAGGTTACCACAGCTCTACGTTGTGCACCAGTTTGAAGCAGTATGATTATGGGTGTACACAAGTCCGCGTTGGAACTCCAATTTGAAGCAAATATTATAGTGAGCAATGAGGTTTCTCTCAGGGTATGCGTGGATGTGTGTGAGAAGGAAATTTTACAACACTGGAATGCCCGTCTCCAAATTATTTATGCACTGCTTCTTTTCTAACCTCAAAATGGAAGCTGCCGACCGAGGGTTA
Source organism: Mantis religiosa (assembly GCA_030765055.1). Lineage (NCBI taxonomy): Eukaryota > Metazoa > Arthropoda > Insecta > Mantodea > Mantidae > Mantis > Mantis religiosa. The sequence goes on along the minus strand of CM060956.1, from coordinate 134,956,315 downwards.
GCAATCTCGGTTTATAGTGACTGAATGCTAATTATATTTCTCGATAAATTTTGATGACCCAACAAATATTCAAGACAGAACAAGTTGACCGCTCTAATGGGCTTGACGTCTCAGACTCCTCCTTGTATAGGCTGCACGCCGAAGACTTTATAATGGCTTCCTAGCCGCGACCCGCCTCCATCGGCTAAACGCCGAAGAGTGCCTCCCTGATCACAACTGCGCGTGTATATTTATATAACTTTCACTCTCCAAATTCCTTTTTCAAACCAAAGTCCCTTTGTGGCTGTTTAGGTCGCCATTGTAAATGATCCAAAGAATTCCCTATTCATATACGTCAAGTGACAATTCCTTTAGAAACCTTCTAAGGACACTGCTCCTTTCATTCATGGCATTGTTACAGACTTTCCCCAACTGAACTGACCTTGCCCTAGGTCGTCACAAAGAACCAACATTCCTTTGACGTCTATCATTATTCTTTGCTCCTGGCAAACCATAATTTCGGTATCAGTGTGTTTAACAGGATTTCTCAAAAACATTGAACAATCAACTTCTGAGTATTTCATTTCTTGAACACTTATACTTTATTCAACTGGAACGGCGTTAATTTGTGTGTCCTCGCCGTGCAGAGAGAAAGGAACATACTGAGTCATCCCATAACGAGTAAAGTCTGTTTAGTTAACGCGTGCGCACCTCGGCCTCTGCCTTTGACATACCCTTATAATCGTTTTACAACCCCCGACACTTCTTCTCCCAGATCTTTCTAAAAGGTTGCCACCTTTCTCGATACGTCATGGTTGTCGTACGGGGTTTCGTCTAAATAAATTTTCTTATGTTCATTACTGCGAAAATTCTTTAGTTTTGATATATATATCGTAATGCGAAACTTCCTTAGTTTTGACAAATATATATTTGTCAAAACTAAGGAAGTACATATATACATATCCAGGCTACAATTCTACTGGATTCCATAATAACCCTTATCTTATTCAAAATACGGTATTTGAAACCCAGCTCCTTTAGAAGGCCGCGCAGAGTGCAGTGCCGATAAGGAAAATCACAAATTTCTTGCAAATGCGCAACCAGTAAATCTAAGGTGGGCGCTCTCCCTTTTGCATAGAATCTATAAATTTCTCGACGAATTAAATCGCATGTGAAATTATCTACTTCAGAGAAACGTTTTCTTTTGTTTTAACACTTGATCGGCGTCTTTGGTATTCCTTTCGCCACAATATTTCTTACTGTATTTCTGTGAATACCCAGAATTTATCATCAGGTTCATTGCATGACCCCTTACCAAGATTATTTGTCAGCACATATTTATATGTGTTCAAAACAAGCGCTTGAATTTGCTTAGAAACAGTTCTCGTTATAACTTTGTTTTTTGAGGCTTTTTCAGTAATATAACTCGGCCCAGTTATTCACACTATTGTCTTCACATTGGTTAGTTTCACTTAACTGAAAGTTATCTACTACTTCGTTTGCATTTATCACTGAATTTCCCTCCCACGGTCTCCACATCGTGACACACAGCGAATTTCTGCACGTAATGAAACAGATCAACTGGAAGTTGGAACTTTGGCAACTGAGACTCCAAGTGGAGTAGACATGCAGCTGTCACTTCGAGAAAATCAGGGTTGCTGTTGGTCCTCAACGACGGTGTTCCATTTCTGAAGTGTGGAGATAGATTTATGACGGTCATTATTGGGCGGTAGGCTCAGGCTCTTTGACTCCGAACTGCACATGCATTAACTAAACAGACTTTAGCTCTTAAATTATATTATTATAACTTAACACTAGAAGGAACGCACCCGTCATTTTGATGGATGCGCTGGTTTGAAGACTTATTTCTTGCTTATGCTTTTTTTCCAATTTGCCATGTTCTACGACTTATAATAAATACCTATGACAAACACGTCCACACAGAATTAAGCATTTTGGACTTTCTAAAAACTGCTACAAAAACCCCTACCAGAAGGACCACCATCCGTCATATTTACGGGTACGGAAGTGTGAACAGTAGCCTTCGGATCTGTCCACATCTGTTGTTTTCCTTCCTGATTGGATTATGGCACTCTGCAGACTCCTCGTCGATGAGTAAGAAAGCTTTATTGCTCAAGTGGCGCAATTCGTGCTACCACTTATGTATTTACAGGTTTTAGAGCAAAAGCTCTCCGTTTTGAAGTTGTTATGGTCGAATCCCTGGGGAGCACCATTTTTCAGGAACACAATGAACAGAAACAAATTCGCTGAAAATTTGTGGTTTATGCGGTTTGATGACAAGGACACACGTTCTCAAAGTCTAAGTACATATCGCTTTGCAGCTGTTACTCTTGCTGGAATCCGTTTATTGCCAATTCCGTCCAGTGTTACATTCCAAGTGAAAATATCATTGTGGATGAGCAACTGTTTCCTTGCAAGGCTAGATGCTCTTTCATTCAATATATGAGAAATAAACCGGGCAAATTTGGAATAAAGTTTTGGCTTGCAGTTCATGGAAATTCAAAGTATCTGGTAAATGGTTTTCTTTAACTGGGAAGAATAGTGAAGAATTGGAGATGCATGTAACAAATGCAGCACCTATGTTTGTGGACTATGTTTAGGCAACGCTGAATACACGTGTGTTTATTTGCTAAGATGCTGCAGGTGGCTTTGAATGAGCGAAATCAGTTTTATAAGTGTTTTTTCTACTATATACTGTGGCACTCAAAATTTTATGTTGAAACGCATGTGTTTCCGAAGGGAAGTAAAATTATATACTGGTAAACTGTATAAATATTATTAAATAAACTGGTATGCATTCAAATTTGTTTACTATTTTAAAAAGTGCAAGTAAAACTGCACCCGTTAATATGACGGGTTGGTCGCTCTCGGTAGACCATACTCGTCGGTCCTTCTAGTGTTAAGCGTTAGTATTATCCTATTCCCACTGTATCTACAGAAGAATGAAAGATCATGTGAGTGTAATTATTTTAATGCATATGTCGTTATTTTATACTAAAAAGCATTAGACGTTTCATTTCGTTACTGTTTCTGCTACGAATTTATATTATCAAAGATGTCTGTGGCTTTTAGGGCATCTGGAAACGGTTAAAGTACAGTAGCTGGAACGAAATTAAAAGCTCGCTAAATGTGTAAGATCAGTTCTTGCAGCAGGCAACTGTTTATGGAGAGTGTCGCGGTTGAAATAATCTCTGCAGCCAGGGGATGCTGGATCAGTGTTGCTAACTTCAAAGAGGATCTGCATTAACCGCTTGAGCCACACACCGTCTCCCACCCCTCAACCCCCACCCACCCTCTCACACTCTACCACCATCGAGAATTCCATGTTTACTTTCTAAAGCGAAGCGAATGTAAAAATTCGCAAAGCAGAAAAGGGAATAAAATTGTAGAGGGAGATTGGTTCGGGAACGCTGCAAAAACTTTATTAACACTGCTCTCATAAACACAACTCAAGTTTACGGTTCAATTTCACGAAATGATTGAAAGTAAAGAAACATTTAGAACGAGCCGCCTCTGAACAGGGGACGTCAGTCAATACGCTGTAACCGCAACTTCACGTATGTATGTACTTGTCAGTACGTCAGTCCGGATGTAGCGGGAGAGGATCTTCTTCACTACTGCACTTCTATGCTTTTAGACCGTGGTGAAATGTCAAATAATGTTTTATGGACCTCAAGCAAAACTCCACTCACAAAGTTAAGGTCTAACTCGGAATGTAACGCGAAGTAGAGGCTGATTTTATAAAGGAATGTATGTCACGGCCAATAATAATGGTGGATGCTTTGTAAATCAAATCGTCACTTTCAACTGTTTTTGTATTATCCTGTAATTGACGTATGCACAGACGTGTGCAAATTGTTAGACTCATTCATGGTTTTTTTTTTTTTTTTTTTTTTTTTTTTTTTTTTTTTTTTTTTTTTTTTTTACTTTGCTCCAGTTTAACATTCAAAATAACAGTTATTTACCGCCGTAACCTATTTCAATTTGCCGTAATTCCTTTCCTTGCTACAAAATGAAGCATATTCAATTAAATTTCTCTCTTAATGATAGCTGGGGACTTTCTTTTACGTATGGTAATATGGTGGTAGCTCTGAATTAAGGGAAGCCATTTTCTTCATGTCTGTTTATCCAACTTTTTGGTGATATTGCTTTCATTTGGTGAATGTAGTAACTGAAGATTTTTAATATTTGCCTTTATTGTGTTTTATTGCTAATATATTCTCAGTATTTATTATTAATTGATCTCAAGCCAGCTAACATCGTGTACCTTATCCTAGGCATTTACATCGAATCAAAAGTGAGGTTATGAGTAAAACTGCTGACCTATCCTCAAGGAAAGTAGCTGTAACTGAGAGTCTTTTGAAGACAAATCTTTATTAACAACGTGAAATAGCTAAGAAATTGTGTATTTCACAGAAACAGTTAGTCACATTAATCAAGCTTTAACGTTCGGTGAGACGTTGACCTCACAAAGGGATGGAAAATGCGGCAAGAAAAGAAAGCTATCACCAAGGATGCAAAGAAAACTTGTGCAGGGGGCAAAAAAAAAAAAAAAAAAATAGAAGAGCAACCAACATTGACCTCAGTAATCAACTAGAGCAGTTCGGTACAGAAATATCAGCCTCAGTAGTTCGCAGAAGATTATATGAAGCAGGTTTACCAGCACGCAGGCCTCGTAAAAAGGCTAAACTGACACCTGCAATGACAAAAAACGTTTAGAATGGGCCAAAGAGATGCAGAAACATCCAGCGGAATTTTGGACATAGGTAAATAGTATGAAATTGTATATAGCATAAAATTAAAATATGTACGTGTAAATTTTATGGATATGAAATAAACAGCCTAAACTTTGTTTCTCTCATTGCTGGTTTTGTTATACTATCTTTGAGCAATTTTAAAACTGTTTAATAATAATAGAGGTTTTTATTGTTTCAGGTAATTTTCTCAGATGAATCCATGTTTGAAGTATGTGAAGAGAGCAGCCAATATGTGAGAAGGACAGATAAAGAAGCATTTTCCCCTCAGTGTGTCGAGTAAAGCACCTAACATCAAAAATGGTCTGGAGCTGTATGTCTGTCCATGAATCTGGAAGATTACACGTAGTTGTGGGATCTATGGAATAGAAACAGTATAAAAGTGTATTAGAAACAAGACTATTTCCGCAAAGTAAAGAATGGTTTCCAAATGGTGATTTTGTGTTCATGCATGACAGTGCTCACTGCTATAGAGCAAAATCTGTAACCCAGTTCCTCAAAGAAAACAGTGTAAAAGTACTACCATGGCCGGGTAATAGCCCTGATTTAAATCCAATAGAGAATCTGTGGGGTATTGTTACACAGAGACTGAAAAAATTGAAAATAACAACAAAAGTTCAGCTTATTGAGGGCCTGATAAGCATTTGGCACAGAGATGAAGAAATAAAGAAAAGTGCTCCAAAGTTTTAGAGAGCATGCCTAAACACATCGAAATGGTAATAAAGGCTAAAGGATTGCATACAAAATACTAAGAGTTGTAAAAAATATTTTGTAACATTATTTATGTGAAAAAATAGAAAATCAATGTTATATGTTAAAAATTTCTCCACTGTGTCTAATAATTTGCACACGTCTGTATAAACTGTTTACATAAAAATGAGAGGTTTTCACGTCATGATGGGGCAGTGACTCTTTTGAAGAATTTGCACAGCGTTGTTATGCCCGGATACGTGGAGTCAGACTGAAAACTTCAATGGCATAGCCGGGATTTGAAACACAGATCTTCCATTATCCATTAATTGACCTAATAGTGATTCAACTATGAAGCCTGTGACTTAAGTGTTTACCTACAGCACAGTAAGTCGCACTAACATTTGCTGAAGTTAGTAGCATCTTTAAAAGTGATGGAAAACTGTAGATGCTCTGTAAAAATGTGGGAAATCACTAAATGCGGATCAGGGATCTCAAGAAAGCATTCAGCTATTACTAAACATAGAGTGGGCACGTCATTTACAATTTCTAGAAAAGTTCTTCTAGCGTACACTTCATATAACCTATTTTGAACCACCTCTATGGTGTTAGTGGTGCCTCACGTTCAAGAGGCCCCTTGTACGAAACTCTATCAGGGTGAGTAAACTGGTTAAGGTTTTCTCCAGGATTTTATCTTATCCTGATAGATCAACGTCGAGTAGCTCTACTCTGTGAACTCTGTCCTCATTTGAGCATCATTTTGTCCATTTCAGTCAAGGTCCGGTATGACTTAGCATTAAAAACTATATATGTTTGGCAAAAGTTCCAAAAATTATGGATATTTATACACAACGTTTTCTTTTATAATACTCATTTATAGAAATTGAGAAGTCCGGAGTTCAGAAGGCTGACTGTAGAATACATGATTTTTTTCTCTCTCTCTTCTTCATCAATGCTACTGCTAAGAGTCGCTTGGGTTCCCTCAGAGCGAGGAGCAGAAGCATTTGACCTTAGTTGCCAGGGTTGAGGGTTCGTGCCAACCCCTGGGATGATGAGATGAATCTCGGAGCAACTGGTGGAATGATGGTGGGGAAATCCGGAGGACCCGGAGGAAACCCATCCCCAATCAATGTTGTCCACCACAAATCCCACTTTGTGGTTGCCTAGGATTGAACCCGGGCCGCCTATGTGAGAGCCAAGCGGTCTAACCACTCATCCATGAGGCTCTCGAATACAAGAATTTTGAAACATTAGAAGATCAGCCTCAAGACAGTCGTATGTCTCTGCTTATTACAACGAGATATTGAGAAAGAACAAAGCAGAATCAGAAACGAATCACTGGGTTTTACGCCAAGAATTAGGTAAATGCAAGTGTGCTAGAAAATGACGAATTGATTTCCAAACAGTGTCTTTCATTAACAATAAATAACTGCAATATTATCGCCAAATAGGAAGAAATTTGATCAAAGGTTACTCTTAAGTGTGGATGCTGTTTACATATGAACAAGCACTCGAAAGTCTTTCACACGCATATATACCACTTGTTTAGTATTTAAATGATTTATACATGATTTATATGAAAAGAATATCCTCCTGAAGTGGGCAAATTAATTTGAAATAATTTGAAAAACAGTGTGTTTGTGAAAGTACCAATCAAGAATGTATTTGTTCAGATTCAAAAATCCAGGTCTTCTATTCCCATCCAAACTATAATTACCAGAGCTAGGAAGTTCGTACCATTTTCCTTGAGCAGTGTAAGAGCGGCCAGGCATGGCTATACCACACAGCGCTACTAGCAAGGACAAGATTCATCGTAGAATGCAACTCATTACTATAAAACAGATGTAACTGCATGACAGAGAGCTAGGAAGTTAGTACCGATTTCCTTGAGCAGTGTAAGAGCGGCCAGGCATGGCTATACCACGCAGCGCTACTAGCAAGGGCAAGGCTCATCGCAGAATGCAACTCATTACCGTAAAACAGGTGTAACTGCATGACACAGAGCACGTTGCTAGAAAGAAATACATTCGAATAACATCTTTATTGTGCTTCAAAGATGAGCAACTAAATTTGTTGTACAACCATTGTATGTTTCCTACAAGTGTACTTATTCATGTCCTTATTTACTTTATTATTTACATTTATATTTCAGTGAGATACTTCAACAAAAGTGAAAAAAGAGAAGCCAGATTGAGAAAATAAATTAGCTGAAATCATTAACGAATTTATAATTTATCAATCAACTAAATCTTGTTTTGCGAGACATAGAGTGTGTTTTTCATCTGAAAGGCTTCAGAGGTACATTATATTTTTTAGTAATACGGCCGCAGATGAGTAAATATGTAGTAAGATTCTTGCTTTGGTCTTTTGTATCGTAAGAGTCTGCAGATATTTACGAAATTAATTTTATTACTTGGATATTATTTTGCATTCGATCAGGAAATGTTACAATCCACGTTTCCCTACCTCCCTCCCTCCCCCCTCCCTCCCTCCCTCCCTCCCTCCCACCCTTCCTTCCTTCCTTCCTTCCTTCCTTCCTTCCATTCTTCCTTCATCCTTCCCTCCTTCCTTCCCTCCTTCCCTCCGTCCCGCCCTCACTCCCTCCCTTCCTGCCTGTCTTCCTTCCTTCCCTCCCTCCCACCCTCCCTCCTTCTCCGCTTTCTTTCTTTACGTACTACAACTTTAAGTCATATCGGGCGATGAATGAAATGGATCAAATGATGCTCAAATGAGTTCGGGGTCCTTGGAGCTTAGAGTTACCCGACATCGTCTTTCAGGATAGTGGAAAACCCGGGATAAAACATTATCCAGGTAACTCACCCTTACCGAGATTCGAACTCGGGAGCTCTTGAATGTGAGGCAGACACGCTACCATCTACGCTACTGAGGCGGGCACAATCCGCGTTATAATTGCTTGGGTGTTGCCACAAGGTGCCTATTTAAATAATGAGATCATCCAGAGGCACACCCGTATGTATTATATAAGAATATGTATTTTGTACATAATTCTAAATGGTTGTGCATTTACGAATGCCTCATAAGTCATTTTTTTCTCTGGGCAACCGGTTTCAATGCCTCTCCGCTGTGAGTTTGTTATCTATGACTTGTTTGGTTACTGGGAGAGGGTCGGTCGCAACCTGCTAGGAACAGCGGGCGGTGCAAATTTCCTAGCCCTGGTAATTACTTATTGGGGATACCTTATAATTAAATACATAATTAAATGCATTAAATACAATTATTAAAATAATACACTAATTTCAAAATTGTTTGCATAGGGATACATAAAGACAATTTTCAAATCCGTGTTTAATAATCTAAATACGGATGATGGTTCATTAATTAAAATTACTGTACCCTCTACTCAACAGGCGCACTTCACTTGGTTATGAATCCTCCCTGCTTCTTTACACATCTCTAGTCCGTCCCATTTTTACCTATGCAGCTCCAGTCTGGGGTGGCACCAGTAAGACTAATCTCCGCCAACTGCAGGTACTACAAAACAGGGTGCTTCGCACAGTTACAAACGCTCCATGGTTCATCCGAAACCAGCAGCTGCACCATGAGTTTGGTCTTCTACCCGTTCACCAATACATCCGACGCCTGGCACGTCCATTCTTTTACAATCTCCAGGAGGTCCCTGGAGCTGTTACCTACCGTCTCGGCTGTCGCACTCGCCAGCCAACTCGCCTGAAGCGCAGACTGCCCCAAGATATTCTCCTGAGTGACGTCTCCAGCACAGATGACTCAGACACGTGATTAATACCATCAGACTTTAAGTTCTCAATTGTGTTACAGTTATCCTCCATATTTAGTTAGAGGAGTCGTTCATGGCTACCTCCATTGTTATGTGTCCTGTTCCTATATATCTTATACCAAACATCTGTAAAGCATAATTGCTGATCGATGGATAAAATAAATAAAAAATAAAAAAAAAATAATTAAAATTCTTAAGGGAATATTCAACGTCAGCACACATGCCATTCTAAGAAACATTAGAAGCGCTAACCTACTTCTTTAGTGGAGTAATTAATATATGCTTGTAATTCAGAAAAATAAAGCCAGTGAAACCTCCCAAGTTGGAAGCTGTTGTACAGAAATTTAAAAGCGTGTCCAAAAATGGTTGATTTCACACTACCTGTAAACTCGCCAAGGTTTTGGAAAGGCAAGCCGACGTTGGTGAAATTGAAAAGGGGTGTGCCAGTGACATTCCTGTAATGAAATATACAAGACTATCTTCAGCTGATGTGGAGGGTTCTTCTTCCCTTATCGAGCATTGTTTCCAAGACAACCGACAAATGTTGGTGATGGAAAACTAGGAAAAAGTCCTTGAGGTTCACTGCAACATTGAGTTGCTTTAATCCACCACTGTCTCATATGATAGGTGAGTGATTTCTAACATAGTATTTACAATTTTATGATACAAAAACTTTATTTTGCAAACGATGTACACCTTTTCATTTATACACTTTAGAATAAATAGTTTTTTTTATTTATACAGATTTATGAACCCTATTTTACACAGTGGTATATTAGGGTTAGAGTTGATACATAAAATACACAATTTTAACAAAAATATTTTAAATACTAGAAGGAAGAAAATATGTTTTAATCTGAGGCATATTAATTTAAACTAATTCATACGTTAAAACACTGAGTTTATAAACATCATGAAGTACTTATACTGTTGTGGCTTCTTTAGCAAAGATGTGAGCGGAGCTTGAATATTAATTCTTGTCTTTCTCTCCAGAAAATGGGACAACAGAAAAGGAGATAAACCACAGTTTGAAATTTTTCACCACACATGCACTCGGGGTTGGATGTTAAGTGAAAGCGTGATAAGTATTCGCAAAATTTACCATGTCCACTTAAAAATTGTGTCAAAACAAAATTTGGTACAAGAGCTTCAGATTTTCCTCTGTCATATACACTAGGGAAAAACAATGTTTTTGTTAAACTTCCATTTGGAGTTATTAGCCATTGTTGGTTCCATTCTTCAAGAATATGTTGATGTATTATTCTCCTTACAGTAGAAATAGGACATAAAGGGTATGTGACAGGAAGAATGGATTCTGCAGCCTTCTTAGCCAAGCAATCAGCTCTCTGGTTACCTAAAATTCCACTGTGTCCTTTATGCCATCCCATGCAAATATGTCCTGGATGGTTTTGAAGCAAGGTTCTGATTTCATGTGCTAATGAATTTAAGTTGCATTTATCATTTATAGCGAGTAGAGCTGATTGTGAATCACTGTTCCCATTAACAGTACACCATTTTATAGCTTCTTTAATTGCTAAGAGCTCCGACTGGAATACAGAACATTCAGGTGACAATTTAAACATGGAGCGAGTTAGTTCCGTTTGGTTTTCATAAACAACAAAAGCACATCCTACTGCAGATATATTATCTTCAAATTGGTAACGCGAACCGTCTGTATATATGTAATAATCATGAAAATTACATATTTCCTTTAAACAGGTTACAAAACTTGATGGGTGTCCTGCTGTGGTAGGATGCTCCGGGACTTGCAGTTTTAAGTGAGACAGATAAGACGCACATTCACTATCATGTCTTAAATTCGTATTACTATCTGTTGATAAACCAGTGAGAGCCAAAGGTTCGATGTTAGCTGTAATCTGAGATGCATCAGTGGAGATTGTACGATATCCTCGAATTATGCGAAGTAGGAATCACCTTTGAATTTGTGCAAGTTTTTTAACTGCCCATTTTTTATTAAGAACATCCTGGAATGCAGATACACAATACAAAATTAAGGGCACTACAGCACCTTGATATATAATTTTAAGAATACTAGAATTCAGACACCAGGTGGGTCTTGTTGTTACGAGGGCACCAAGGAGCTTGCTGGCTCTTTCAGCAATATAAGCAAAGTGTGATCGAAATGTTAATTTACAATCTAGTATAACGCCAAGATATTTTACCGTAGATACCACCTTCAAGTCGACGTTATTAATGGTAAGAGTAATGAGCTCCAGTTTTCTTCTTCTGGTGACAATCATCGCCAAGGTTTTGTAAGGATTAAACATAAGAAATTATATACACCTTTCACATTTTTTTCACGTAAAACACCACTCCCTATATGGACGACTCTGACATTAAGAATGAGAAGCTGTTAATTCAAGTGACTTTAACAACTTTTCATCCATTTTAAGTTAAAAGTTGCTAAGTCCTAATAATAAAATATGTTACATATGTCTAACCATGAGAAACACCTCAGCATGGTACTTTGTACCTCCAAACGGACCCATCACATAAAATTCTTTCATTTATATTACTATTTTGGCACTTAAAATTACTTTTAAAAACTTTCAGCAGCTCCCCTGCACAATTTTGAAAAACTGACTTACAAACTTCTGCTTCTGACCGTTTTAATTGCACGCTCATATCTTAATGTTTCCTAGTTTCTCATAAATTAAACGCCACAAAGATAAATCATTTTCAGAACAAACAAAACAAACAAGTTTTACACCTGGCTTTTACGAGTTATTTTAATCTTGCAGTCCGGGATAACAATTTCATTTTTCCGTTGGTAAGGTTGTTTCCATTATTAGAGAATAAAGAACGCTGGTCGCCTGCCTGGGAATTAAAGTGAAAACAATAAACAGTAGAGCCTTTTAGCTAATTGCATTTTATTGAAGCAGATAAAAGAGTCACAATAAAGGAGGGTCTTGTTTCACCAGCTTCAAATAATTGCTGATTAAAAGCTCGTTCACATTACAGCTCATTAATTCGTTGATTTTTGATAAATTTAACATCCCTTTTATGTGTAGTACCCCGACACGTTTGTTCGGAGCCAATTGAAGAAAAAATCGTGACAAACGTGTTTAATGATTTAAAAAGTTATTAAGTATTTGCTACATTTCAATTGTAAACCACTCCAAAAAGAGTTTCACAGCGCACACATCAAATTATATGTGCTCAAGGACCACAAAGTGCATAAAAGTGCAATATTTGATTTATCTTCAACACTATTTAATCATTTATGTATCTTACTGGGTTTTCGCGGTCGCGGTCGCGGTCGCGGTCGCGGTCGTGAACGTGGACGTGGACGTGGACGTGGACGCGGACGTGGACGTGCTCGTGCTCGGGGTCGGGGTCGGGGTCGGGGTCGTGGTCGTGGTCGTGGTCGTGGTCGTGGTCGTGGTCGTGGTCGTGGACGTGCTCGTGCTCGTGCTCGTGCTCGTGCTCGTGCTCGTGGTCGTGGTCGTGGTCGTGGTCGTGGTCGTGGTCGTGGTCGTGGTCGTGGTCGTGGTCGTGGTCGTGGTCGTGGTCGTGGTCGTGGTCGTGGTCGTGGTCGTGGTCGTGGTCGTGGTCGTGGTCGTGGTCGTGGTCGTGGTCGTGGTCGTGGTCGTGGTCGTGGTCGTGGTCGTGGTCGTGGTCGTGGTCGTGGTCGTGGTCGTGGTCGTGGTCGTGGTCGTGGTCGTGGTCGTGGTCGTGGTCGTGGTCGTGGTCGTGGTCGTGGTCGTGGTCGTGGTCGTGGTCGTGGTCGTGGTCGTGGTCGTGGTCGTGGTCGTGGTCGTGGTCGTGGTCGTGGTCGTGGTCGTGGTCGTGGTCGTGGTCGTGGTCGTGGTCGTGGTCGTGGTCGTGGTCGTGGTCGTGGTCGTGGTCGTGGTCGTGGTCGTGGTCGTGGTCGTGGTCGTGGTCGTGGTCGTGGTCGTGGTCGTGGTCCTGGTCGTGGTCGTGGTCGTGGTCGTGGTCGTGGTCGTGGTCGTGGTCGTGGTCGTGGTCGTGGTCGTGGTCGTGGTCGTGGTCGTGCTCGTGCTCGTGCTCGTGCTCGTGGTCGTGGTCGTGGTCGTGGTCGTGGTCGTGGTCGTGGTCGTGGTCGTGGTCGTGGTCGTGGTCGTGGTCGTGGTCGTGGTCGTGGTCGTGGTCGTGGCCGTGGTCGTGCTCGTGGTCGTGGTCGTGGTCGTGGTCGTGGTCGTGGACGTGGTCGTGCTCGTGGTCGTGGTCGTGGTCGTGGTCGTGGTCGTGCTCGTGCTCGTGGTCGTGGTCGTGGTCGTGGTCGTGGTCGTGGTCGTGGTCGTGGTCGTGGTCGTGGTCGTGGTCGTCGTCGTGGACGTGCTCGTGGTCGTGGTCGTGGTCGTGGTCGTGGTCGTGGTCGTGGTCGTGGTCGTGGTCGTGGTCGTGGTCGTGGTCGTGGTCGTGGTCGTGGTCGTGGTCGTGGTCGTGCTCGTGCTCGTGCTCGTGGTCGTGGTCGTGGTCGTGGTCGTGGTCGTGCTCGTGCTCGTGCTCGTGGTCGTGGTCGTGGTCGTGGTCGTCGTCGTGGACGTGCTCGTGCTCGTGGTCGTGGTCGTGGTCGTGGTCGTGGTCGTGGTCGTGGTCGTGGTCGTGGTCGTGGTCGTGGTCGTGGTCGTGGTCGTGGTCGTGGTCGTGGTCGTGGTCGTGGTCGTGGTCGTGGTCGTGGTCGTGGTCGTGGTCGTGGTCGTGGTCGTGGTCGTGGTCGTGGTCGTGGTCGTGGTCGTGGTCGTGGTCGTGGTCGTGGTCGTGGTCGTGGTCGTGGTCGTGGTCGTGGTCGTGGTCGTGGTCGTGGTCGTGGTCGTGGTCGTGGTCGTGGTCGTGGTCGTGGTCGTGGTCGTGCTCGTGCTCGTGCTCGTGCTCGTGCTCGTGCTCGTGGTCGTGGTCGTGGTCGTGGTCGTGGTCGTGGTCGTGGTCGTGGTCGTGGTCGTGGTCGTGGTCGTGGACGTGGTCGTGGTCGGGGTCGGGGTCGTGGTCGTGGTCGTGGACGTGGACGTGGACGTGCTCGTGGTCGTGGTCGTGGTAATGGTCGTGGTCGTCGTGGTCGTCGTGGTCGTCGTGGTCGTCGTGGTCGTCGTGGTCGTCGTGGTCGTCGTGGTCGTCGTGGTCGTCGTGGTCGTCGTGGTCGTCGTGGTCGTCGTGGTCGTCGTGGTCGTCGTGGTCGTCGTGGTCGTCGTGGTCGTGGTCGTGCTCGTGGTCGTGCTCGTGGTCGTGCTCGTGGTCGTGCTCGTGCTCGTGGCCGTGGCCGTGGCCGTGGCCGTGGCCGTGGTCGTGGTCGTGGTCGTGGTCGTGGACGTGGTCGTGGTCGTGGTCGTGGACGTGGACGTGAACGTGAACGTGGACGTGGTCGTGGTCGTGGTCGGGGTCGGGGTCGTGGTCGTGGTCGTGGTCCTCGGTAGCGCAAATGGTAGCATGTCTGCCTCACGTTCAAGAGGTCCCGAGTTCAAATCTCGGTCAGGTTGGGTTACCTAGATGAGGTTTTCTCCGGGGTTTTCCCTTATCCTTCAAGACGAATGTCTGGTAACTCTAAGTTCCATGGACCCTAGAATCATTTGAGCATCATTTCATCCAATTCATTCACCGTCCGATATGAGTTAACGCTGGAGGACGTAAATTACCCTCCCCCCCCCCCCCCCAAAAAAGGCTACCAAGGCGGGCCAAGATGATATTCTGTTTAAAGGTTCCATTTTGTATAAAAGTTCTTGTATGAGTGTCTTTTTAAAGTGTTGAGAAATTGGTTAACACTTTATAATTTCACAATAATTGTTTGTTAGAATTTTTAATGATTTATACTCCCAATTTTAATAAAAGTAGTATACCTACATTCAACTGCTTATGTGCTTATTCATTATGTAAAATTTTCAAATTAATTTTACAAAGAATAGGTGCATAATTCATGGTAATATGTACAAATAAGAATAAATAAGCATTTAAATAGCAGATTTATGGGTACGAATTTAATCATTATAGTTACCAGTGTATGGCTTTTGATGTCAAATGTTTCGTAAATTGAACTAAAATATCATAATTGGTTTAAATTTACTCCTTCAACATACAATAACGTTCATCTCGTAACCATAGCGTTGCCTTTAAAGGGCAGTCCTGTAGACAATATTGTGACATTTTGAAGTATTAACCAAAATACCAACATAGGGTTGTCTTATACTGCTAGCTGTGAAACTTCGGCAATCCAACTAGTGTTAGATGTGCGGTCACAGATGCTCAGCTAACATCGTTAGATATTCTGCTCGCTTTGGTCAGCAACAACTTTGTCGTAATCTTGAAACACTCCCAGAGAAACTGCAGTAGGAGCTTAAGTAAATAACCTACTTGTGTTATTGTTGGTAAGAGAAGTGCATGGGGGGGAAAAGGAGAGACGGAGCTCTCCCAGGAATCTCCGCCGCTAGCTGATGTGAACATAAATGCATTCATTATTTATTACTCCGTTCATATATATGTATTATTTAAGCGTTGTCTCGAGGGTAATGAAAGATTGCATAGGTAGAAGTTGGCTAGGACGCCGTGGTATTCCACAGTGGCCGTCACATGCCGACGCACCTAAAAATTAATGCGTAAGTTGGAAAAGTTGGGAATGAAACTCTTAATGGTTCCTTTCTCTTAAAGAGAAACTGAAATTTTAAACAAATAACGACCACAAACGGAACCGGAGGGGGCAATAAGACGCAGTCCAAGTAAATACAGCGGTCGGATTTAATTTTCAAAGTTCGTGGCCACAGAGTACTCAAAAACTCCACCTTACCCCAAGCGTTCATAGAAAACTACTAGACAGATTGCATTCACTATATCTAGTAAAATCAGGAGTGGCCTCCGGTGTAGCACCTCTGTGCCATGATATTGCCTTAAAAGGGGGCGGAAATACAGGGTGTATATAAAGTCATATCGGTGTTATAACTCTTTATAATATTTATTTCATTAAACTTATAGTTATAAATGATTTGTCAAATGAAGCAGCGACTCAGTTTTGTTTGTTGGAACCAGTGCGCATGTGAGTGCAATGTTTCTGCCGGAATCCGCTAGATAGCGGTAGTAGCAAAGATGGCGACTAGTAAACAGAAAGCGTTTAGTGTTTTGCAGTTTGCAAAGACCAAATCTGTAGTTACTGTGCAACGTGCGTTCCGCATTAACTTCGCTCGTGATCCTCCTATTGATAATAACATTCGAAGATGGTATCATCAGGTTGAAGATACCGGCTGCCTTTGTGAAGGGAAGAGCACGGGACGACCAAGAGTAAGTGAAGAGACTATTGAGCGAGTGAGAGAATCGTTCACTCGTAGCCCAAAAAATACGAAGGCCGTTCAGAAAGTAACCTCCGATCGGTCACAGTGCGAGTAGTGGGGAGCATAGCGACGCCATCTGTGCATTCACGCACTCAGCAGGTCAGTCGGCATCAAGCCGCGGTTGAGTGAACGTCGTATCTGCGCTAGTTTAGTGTTTGTGGCCGTTTGAAATGTGTGCTGCAATAGAAAACCCCGCCAAAGGTGCATGGAACGTGGGACGATCATTAATCAAGACGTGTACTGTGAAACACTAAAAAAATTTCGACGGGCTATACAGAACAAACGCCGTGGTATGCTGACTACCGGTATCGTTTTTTAGCACGATAACGCCCGTCCTCACTCTGCTCGCAGAACAACAGCCCTTCTTGAGTCCTTCAAGTGGGAAATTGTCAACCATCCACCTTACAGCCCAGATCTGGCACCAAGCGATTATCACCTCTTCATGCCTATGAAGACATGGCTCGGGTCCCAGCGGTTTGATGACGACGAAGAGCTCAAAGATGCGGTCACAGCTGGCTCCAGCCACAAGCGGTTGATTTTTATGCAGAAGGAATTTCAAAGCATGTGAACAGATACGATAAGTGCCTCAATCGTTATGGAGACTATGTAGAAAAATAGTGCAAAGATGTAGTTGTATATATTAAAATATTTTTATTTAACTTGGTGAATTTTTTGCAATCAACCGGAGGTTACTTTCTGGATGACCCTCGTATGTCAGGAAGGCTAATCCTGAATTACAAGTTCCTGTGTCGACTGATTGGAAAGTTGTAAGAAAATGCTTACGGCTACGTCCTTACCGCTTACAATTATTACGGGCTCTAAAGCCGACAGACCACAAATTACGTGCCAACTTCGCCAACGACATGTTGGTTCATGACAATGACGAATTAATGGATTGTGTTTGTTTTCAGTGATGAATTGACCTTTCACTTTAGTGGACATGTTAACACTCATAATGTGCGCATCTGGGGCACAGAAAATCCTAACGATATGGTACAAATGCAACGAGATTCCCCTAAAGTGAATGTTTTTTTTGTGCCGTATCCCTGCGAATTGTCTATGGGCCTTTATTTTTTCGTGAACCTTCTGTAACTGGCACTTCTAACCTTCATACACTAGAGTAATGGGTCTTCCCTCAGTTGGAAGAAAATGAGCCTGAGAACTTCATTTTGCAGCAAGATGCTGCGCCACCTCATTGGCATAATGAAGTACGCGATTGGTTGAACGTCACTGTGCCCAAGCGGTGGATAGGCCGCAAGGGCCCCAATGACAGGGCTTGCTATGCATGGCCTCCACGTTCTCCTGATGAAATAGTGTGGGATATATAAACAAAAATGGAATTACGTAAAAGATTGTACAACAGAATAAATTATTCATTAATATTATGATCACCGCTATCGGCATTCCCATTATCATTAACATTATCACTATCATTGTCATTGTCATTTTCATTGTCATTATTAATAGCATTATGATTAGCATTATGATTATGATTATTATGCTTATGATTGTGATGTATGTATGTATTTATTCACTGCAATTGGGTACTACGCAGTGGCAGATTTAAGAATACAGATCAAATTACAAATACTATATTTACAACAATAACACAATAAACAATACAAACATAATATTATTTTACTTTAGTCACTTAAAACATATCTAATTACTCCTCTATTTACATGTTATATAAGATTATAATCTAAAAGTTAAACTATAAAGCATCTAGATTTTTTCTAAATTTCTTCAGCGACAGGGGACAGCCCTGAAAGACTGCTACAGGCAATTCATTCCATTCTTCAATGGTTCAATTAACAAAGGAAAATTTTCCTACGTCGGTTCTGTATCCTCCACCCTTAATTTTATACCTATGATCGTTTCGTCCATAATAATCCGGATTATCTAACCTTACACTAACGTCCACCCATGATGGTGATTATTATTATGATGGTGATCATCATCATCATCATCAATTATAACAAAACAGCAAAATTCAAACGTTCTACCAGGAATACTCCTTAAAGACTGCTAAAACTCTTTGTCAACTAGAAAATAATAGAACTTATTCTTTCCTTGCATTTTCGTTGCCTAAGGCCCCTTTCAGAACAACGTAGGGGCGTTAAACTTTCAAATTTTAGCTCCATTTTTAGTTTGAAATATGCCCAAGTGAGGTTTAACCCAGTTCACAGTAACAGTGAATAAACCAATTTGTGATTGTATAGGCAAACCCATTATTTACAGGTTACCAATGTGAAACAACTGAACGTGATTGCATTATTATTTTAACAAAGTTACCATGGAGTGACATTGCACATAACGGTGCATCATTTTTTTGCCCAAAGGATTTTGACACGGGAACGACTTTCCAGGTAGTAATGGCTCATTAACTCTGTTCATTTTTAAAATCAATTGTTCCGCTATAAGTTAATGACCCAAACCAGAGCTGTGTTAACGAGTAGGTGACCTGCAGCATTTGCAACGCCTTATAACTTTGTCCTTAGGAGGCGCAAACTTTTCTGTTCTTTGTAAATGAGACTCGTGCATCAATCAATTTTATTGTCTCTTTTATATTGAGGAATTAATCCTTAAAGAATTAATCCTTTTAAATACATTACTCCGGTATATGGGTGATTTTTGATTAATTAGAGCCAACTGAAAAATTCAATGCCATGGCCGGGATTTGAACCACGGATCTACTGGTTTCCGTCCAGTTGCTCTACCCTTGAGCTACCATGGTCAACGTGCCTGACATTAAATTCTCCCATTGACTCATCATATTTCCCGGTAGACAACTTTAGGGTTCTCAAATTTGGGACAACCACTTGGAGAATTTAATGTCAGGAAGGCACGTTGACCATGGTAGCTCAAGGGTAGAGCAACTGGACGGAAACCAGTAGATCCGTGGTTCAAATCCCGGCCATGGCATTGAATTTTTCAGTTGGCTCTAATTAATCAAAAATCACCCATATACCGGAGTAATGTATCTAAAAGTATTAATTCTTTAAGGATTAATTCCTCAATATAAATTTACATTAAAAATAATCTACGATAAAAATCCTGGTAATTAAGTACTTACAATAGTAAGTCGCCACAAGCAGTTGTCTCAAATTTGAGAAACCTAAAGTGGTCTACCGGGAAATATGATGAGTCAATTGGAGAATTTAATGTCAGGAAGGCACGTTGACCATGGTAGCTCAAGGGTAGAGCAACTGGACGGAAACCAGTAGATCCGTGGTTCAAATCCCGGCCATGGCATTGAATTTTTCAGTTGGCTCTAATTAATCAAAAATCACCCATTTATTGTCTCTCTTTCTCTGTTGTTTACCAAAAATAATTGCAGAAATTATCATTTTTCGCACATAAATTTCCACCAAAAACTGTAACCTATGAACTGGTTCCATAGAGTGTTTATATTTACAGAAATTTCTCAGAAATTCTGACTCACGACACTGCTGGGTGACCTAATCCCTTAAAGGTTTCAATTCAAACTGGCCTAGGTTAGCGGCAAATTGGAGGGAGTACAGGAACATTACATGTAAGTAGCTGGTATGCATTGCAGCATCTAAAACGCTCAGCAAAATAGCAAATCTGGCAGTAGAGTTTGGTATCCTTTAGGCATGCAATAGGAAGAAGTCAAAAGAAAATCCTAGCTTCCTCAAATATTTCTTCCACATTTTTATTTTCTCAAAAATTATTTTCAAAATGTTACTAAAATTATATTTTTATGATATTTTAATGTACTTGTATTTGCAATTTTGTAGGAGTAGCCTGAGATGACTATGTCTTCCTGGACAACGCATTAAGTACGCGATTTAAGTTCAAAAGATGCCTTAAGTGTTAAAGTGTTGGACATATATTAATCTCAACAATGTCACATTTTCAAAATTAAGAATATCTCAACATATCATACTGAAGCGTTAACAAGACTTTAATATTTAAGAATAATGACACTTTATCTTAATGGAATTATTTAATTATATAATCTACATATCTAAGCAGCACTTCGAAGTAAATTTTGTTATCCTACAATTACATATAGCTACTTTAGGTAGCTTCTTCGAAAGAAGTTATGTATGCCAGTTAATGTCACTCACACACAAAAAATAAAAAAAAATAAAATCTCTTCAAAGCGTAAATGCATAAAACAGATGCATGTATTGATCAAGAAAGAGATCACATGGATTGATAAGAGCAAAAATTTCCATAATCGATCTGCTACCAATTTTTAGAACGAAAATAGGAGTATCATAAAGGACGAATTAAAATCTATTTCTCTATTCCAAAACATATGCAACTTATTTTTAATTTCTCATAAATGTTTGTGTGAAAATACATTTTCTTTTCCTTTTTTCCACTTTTTTCTTTTTTGTGTAGTAAGATCTTGCCTATGTCTTATGGTTTACGAGGGTGGTCTGAAAAAACCTTAAAATGAAGAGGCCAGCACTCGTAAATAAAAGCTAGTGAATTTTGTTGAACATCTCTTGACAGTTACTCGCTAAATTTTCAGCCAGTTTGCACGATCAGTTCTTACGTAACAGTCGTCTGAGTGGTTTATGTGAGTGTAGTTAGCTGTCATTAAATATTTGTTTTTGAAAGGCAATGCGCCGGCGAAAATCAAAGATGTGGTGGATTCCGTGTATGGTGACTCCGCACCATAATTTACCACAGTGCAATTTTTGGCAGCTGAATTTAAACGTGGCCGTAAGAGCTTGGGAGACGAAGAACGTTTGCGATGTCCAAAAGCCGCAACTACCAACGAAAACATCGCCAAAGTTCACAATATGGTGCTAGACAACCGCCGAATTAAAGTGACAGAGATAGCAGAGGCTGTGATCATGCCAAAGGAACATATTTGTCACATATTAAATCAACATTTAGACATGAGAAAGCTGTCGGCGTTTTGGATGCCGCATTTGCTCACGTTAGACCAAAAACGTGTTCGAATGAACATTTTCAACGCTATGTTGGCGCAGTTTAGGCGCAATAAATCCAAGTTTCGGCGTCGACTATTTCTGTAGATGAAACTTTGATACACCATTATACGCCCGAAACAAAAGTACAGGCCATTAAATAGACTACAAAGGGGGAACTGGCTCCAAAAAGGTAAAAAACTGTTGTTTTTTTTCTGCTAGCAAAGTGATGTCGACAGTTTTTGGGGATAGTCATGGTGTTATATTAATCGATTGTCTTCAAATAGGAAAAACCATTTACAGGAGCATAGTACGCATCATTACTTGACAAGTTCAAGGTAGGACTTGCGGAAAAACACCCACATTTGCAGAAACAAAAATCCTGTTTCACCAAGATAACGCACCGTCTCACACCTCAGCGGTTGAAGTGGCGAAAATACGCGAATTACGGTTAGAACTACTTGATCATTTTCCTTACTCACCAGATCTAGCCCCAAGAGACTTCTTTTTGTTCCCTCATCTGAAAATTGCGCTTGGAGAACAGAGATTTTCGTCAAATGAAGAAACAATCACCTTCGTGAACAATTTTTTGCAGAGAAAAACGCCGGGAAATATTTGGACGGGTTACAGGGATGGGAGCATCGCTGGGAGAAGTGTGTAGAGTTACAAGGAGACTATGTTGAAAAACGCCAAGTACGATTTGGACGGGTTACAGAGATGGGAGCATCACTGGGTGAAGTGTGTAGAGTTACAAGGAGACTATCTTGAAAAACTCCAAGTACTATTTGGACGGATTACGGAGATGGGAGCATCGCTGGGAGAAGTGTGTAGAGTTACAAGGAGACTATGTTGAAAACCATCGAGTACTATTTGAACGGGTTACAGAGACGGGATCATCGCTGGGAGAAGTGTGTAGAGTTACAAGGAGACTATGTTGAAAATCGTCGAGTACTATTTGGACAGGTTACAGAGATGGGAACATCGCTGAGAGAAGTTTGTAGAGTTACAAGGAGACTATGTTGAAAAACGCCGAGTACTATTTGGACGGGTTACAGAGATGGGAGCATTGCTAGAAGAAGTGTGTAGAGTTACAAGAATGGTATGCTGAAAAACGCCGAGCAATATTTGGACGGGTTACAGAGATGGGAGTATCGCGGGGAGAAGTGTGTAGAGTTACAAGGAGACTGTTGAAAAACGTCGAGTACTACTTGGACGGGTTACAGAGAAGGGAGCATCACTTGGAGAAGTGTGTAGAGCTACAAGGAGATTATGTTGAAAAACGCCAAGTACTATTTGGACGGGTTACAGAGATGAGAACATCGCTGGGAGAAGTGTGTAGAGTTACAAGGAGACTATGTTAAAAAACGCCGAGTACTATTTGGACGGGTTACAGAGATGAGAACATCGCTGGGAGAAGTGTGTAGCGTTAAAAGGAGACTATGCTAAAAAACACCGAGTGCTATTTGGACGGGTTACAGAGATGGGAGCATTGCTGAAAGAAGTGTGTAGGGTTACAAGGAGATTCTTGAAAAATAAATAAGAAATATGAAGAAAAAAAATATATTGTATCTTTATTAGGTAGGAGGCTTTTCAGACCACCCTCGTACCGGAAATTCGAAAGTAATGCAGAATGGCAAGGACTTTATACTTAGTCTACTTCATAAAATATAATATATACATTTCATTTACCATAAAAATGTCTTCCACGTATTGCAATTTAGCCAAATTAATTCAGGTAATTTTCAAAATCATTTCCCTGTCAAGGGTTAGAAATTTTACTGAAGATATTCGGGAACGAAACCTGTAGTTTATTGTATCTAAACCCAAAATGGGTAAGGATGATGTGAACGGAAGCAGAGGACAGCTAACCCATGGAGTAACAACAGAGAAGAGATACCCACCGACAAGTCTACCCTGAAAGAGCCCATCAGATGAGAAATGACATAAAATATTAATGGAGATGAAGTGGGTGGGGGCAGTAAATTCGGGGGATAGTTAAGTGCAGAGGATCTACCGAAAAGACCGAAGGGCTGGCCTCCTTCAACCCGGCAGCAATGGAGTACTCCTGGCCTCTTTCCATAGGGCCATACCTGATTTCTTAAAAAGGCCCTCGTTGACAACGTCAAGACGGGATGGAAGTGGATACGCCACTTACGCGCGTCAACCCCGCAGGGAAGACTACTAAAAACCTCGGTGGGGCTGCCTGGTGATGTAGCACACCTTCTACTTGCTTTGCAGGATATTACCTGCGACTTATGAGGGAATTCTCTACCCTCTCCGGGTGGCCGTAGCCTGGCCGGAGGTACCTGACCTCCCACGCGTGTCGGGAACACACTGCCCCCTCGAGTCCAACCCAATCCGAACAACTCCCCTGCGGGAGGGGCTCGGCAGTTTGGCCCGAGGTTCCTCAGAGGTACCACGAGTGCTAAGGGTCCGCAGCACTCGCAACACAGCAGCTGAAGAGGATGGATCCCCTCCCCTACGGGAAAAATCGGGGGATGGAATTAACCTACACGGCATTGGCTGGCCACCCGGGAAAATCTTCCAGAAAAATAATGGGACAGGTATGTCGGCCACGGGAATCGAAAGCCCGCCTCTGTAGCTTGATGGCAGCGTGTCTGCCTCAGGTTCAAGAGGTCCCGAGTTCGAATCTCGGTCAGTGTGATTTACCTAGATAAGTTTTTCCGGGGGTTTCCCTTATTCTGAAAGACGTATGTCGGGTAACTCTGAGCTCCATGGAACACGGATGCATTGAGCATCATTTCACCCATTTCATTGTCGATATGTCTAAATGTTGGAGAACGTAAATTACAACAAAAAACGAGAATCAAACCTGGAGCTTCCGAATGCGGCCACAGACCACACCGCCTGAGCATCCCTGAGAAATTTCCGTAAGGAATTTTTGGGCAAAATGTAATAGTTTCCCTTTTTACTGTACTTATGCACGAATAATTGAGAAAGTAAAAATATATTTCAATATATCAAGTTTGATAACGAATTTCAATGGATAGTAAAGCAAAAATATTCATAATAACTCAATTTTTGTCATTAATCTCGCCTTAATCATTTCCAAAATAGTTTTGTTTTTGAATGTTGAAAATATTATACATTTATACCATGGTAAATCAGGTAGTTCTTCCACTCAGGGGCATACGAATGTATGAAATGACAATGCTCATGTAACAATGTTAAGAAATCTAATACAAATTGTCAAACTCCTTTGTTCCACCATAAGATAACGACCCAAACCAGAGCTGTGCTAACGAGTAGGTGACCTCCAGCTTTTCAAACGCCTTATACCTTTGTCCGGGCAGGTAGCAACCTTAGAGGCTGATTTTTCTCCTCTTTGTTAACATGACTCCTGCATCAATCATTTTTTTACTGTGCTGTCGGGTAATATTCCATTCCAGGCGCCGAGAGATTCTAATTTCAGATACTTCCGCCTTTCTCAAAGGATCTTACCTTAATCTCTGCTGAATTACCTTTTAGATAAATGTCATTTGAGCCTAGACAAAAGAGAAGTACAGCCCTCGTGAAGGTGACAAAACACTCTCTGTTAGCGAAATTTCACCATAAAAAGCTCAACGAACAAGTCCGAAGGAATGAAGGCATTTCACGAAACCATCCACGTGTATGTTCTGTGCTTCGGCTAGCTACTCTTACTTGTGAACCCGTTTCAATCTAATTATTTTGAGATGTATTAGGACATGATGTACATAAAATGCCTGAAAATTGCTGTTTTCTAATACATTTATGAAGTAAATTTAGGGAGCTATAGGGGAAGAACGTGCAGTATCGGCTGTGTTAGGTTTTTTGACCTTACTACGAGGGCTGTTGAATAAAGAATGATCACAAATTTTTTTGACAACGTACCTTAACTCATTGTCATAATTTTGATGGTCCTTCTCAAAATTGTCTCCCCTGAATGCCATGCACTTGTCCCAGCGTTTCTGCCAGTCTTTAAAGCCATGCTGGAAACTATTCATTGAGAGATCCTTCAAAATCGCCTCCGCAGCCTTCACCACAACTTCTGGTGATGCATAATGCCTCCCACGAAGGCGTTTCTTAAATTGAGGAAATAGAAAAATGTCACATGGAGCTAAATCCGGACTATAGGGTGGGTGAGCAATGTACTTCACGTTGATTTTTGTAAGCTGTTCAGAAACAATATTGGCAATATACGGCCGTGCATTATCGTGGTGTAGCATCCAGCCAGCTTCATGGAAATGTGGTCTTTTGCGCCTGATATGTACTTCCAATGTTTTCAGGACATTCCTGTAGTATTGTTGAGTTACTGATATGTGTGTGTAGGTACAACATGCTGAAAAACAATTCCATGAATATTAAAGAATGAGATGACCATAACTTTCCCAACAGACGCAACCAGTTTTGCTTTCTTGGGGGCTGGTGATGAAGGAGACTTCCTCACTGAGCTTTGCTGTTTGCTCTCAGTTTTAAAATGAGGTAGCCAAGTTTCATCAGCAGTGATTACGTTAGAAAGAAACTCCGGAGCTTCCTCTAACATCAACTTTAGCTGCATGTTACCTCCATTGCAGCGGAAGGTGATACTGAAAATATCTGAACTTGCCTGGTTCTCACAGGTGCGAACCAAGAGTACCAACAATGCAACTACTACGGCGTGTTTGTTTCACATTAAGCTAACAGAATATAATAAGATTGAATTTTAGTGCGAAAAATTATCACCGTAAAATAAATATGACCTTTATTTATTGAACAGGCCTCGTAGGATGCTAATGAACTTGCCAATACACAATTTCTAGCTCTTCCAATGAGAACAGCAACAAACGCAAATATATTTTGTTTATTGCAACGTTATCAGACGATAAGTCCTGCATATATAACTCGCTCGCCCGCACATCATGCTACAAACACGTTCGACAACAAGGGTTTAGCGTCTAGCGTCCCATAGAAATGCCTCAACCTTAACTGTTCCTTCTAATCGCTGCCATGACAGCCGTTATGACCACACATCGGATCCCATACACCTTTAAAGGGCTATGAAGTTTATGATTCAGGCAGTAACCGGAAACGACAAGCAGGGATAGTGGGGTTCGCAATGCGTAGCTTTAGTTTTATTAAAACTACTGCTCGCCACGCAGGTAAATCTGCTCTTCAGGGAAGGCAAGTTGTTTGACATATTGTGTTAATAGCATTACTTGCACAACAATTATTTGACAATCTCCATTTTATAAATCAAAATGTTTGGGTATTATCATCAACCACTAAACAGGTCGAAGAATGTAATTTCGAGCTGTCTAAAAGCATTCGAGGAAGTGTCTCCAAAAATTAACAGTATACAGAAGGCACTACATACGAAATGAACAAAAAATTTAAATCGCCCAGTATTCTAAAGCAAAGTACTGAATCTTCAGTGATGCGTAATATATCAAACAAACTACAGGATGCATATAAATGAATATCGGCGTTTTAACTCTTTATAATATCCATTTCATCAAATTACAGCTATAAAGGATGTGTCAAATGAAAAAACAACTCAAATAGTTTTGTTTGTTGGCACTAGTGCGCATGTGCGTGCAATATATCTGCCGCCATCTGCTAGACAGCGGTAGTAACAAAAATGACGACTAGTAAGCAGAAAGCGTTTTGTATAATACTCACATGCACCATTAACGTTATGTGACGTAGAACGAGCTTTCGCCCAATATTCTTATCATGTTTTAGCGAGAGGCGCAGAAAATTCACATTCGAAAATTTACGAATGTAGATGGTTGTTCACTGTAATTGCCGCATCAAAAGCAATGAGGAAGACGGCATGTTGTAACGCTGCTTACACTTTGTATCCGTACCGGACTGAACACACACAAAGCGTTTCGGTATACTTGTTGATTCGGACATCTGTTGATGTCGCGCTTGACCTTGTATAGTACCTCTGCGCGTACATTGTTTGTTAAGGTGTATGCGATCCGATGCCTACCTTTGCACCTAATGTTAACGTAAAAGTGCTATGCAATTAACTACGAGGCATGTTTTTTAAGTCAGTGCCGTTTTGGAATTAAAAGAAAGACGTGCATAGATATTGCAATAATTTTATTTTTATATCAAAGCCTGTATCGCAATCTACTTTTCTACATAATTTCCGTGAATATTGAGGCACTTGTCATAACGTGGCACCAGTTTTTTAATACCCTCCTCATAAAATTCTGCCGCCTGACGTGTTAACCACTGTATCACAACTGTTTTGACTTCGTTATCGTCTTGAAGAAACTGACCACCCAGATGTTCCTTCAAGTGCAGGAACAAATGGTAGTCGCTGGGTGCCAGATCAGGTCTGTATGGAGGATGATCTAGAGTTTCCCATTGAAAATATTTGATGAGATAATTGGTACGATTAGCCACATGTGTACGGGTATTGTCATGCAGCAAAATGATACCCTTACTCAACTTGCCACGTCCTTTGTTCTGGATTGCACGGCGCAGATTGTTCAATGTCTCACAATAAGACGCTGCATTGATTGTCTCTTTACGAGGCATAAACTCAACTAGCAATACTCCTTTTCTGTTCCAAAAAACTGTGCACATGAATTTCCGGGCAGAAACTTAGACATCGAAAACGGCAAAACAAAATTTTGCATAGACACGTGGGAATAAAATAGCACGAATTTCCCCTGCAATCACAGTCGTCGATTGAGTAGTACTTTTTCCCGCTTTGTTTATATCTCCCTATAAACTAAGGACGGCGCCGGTGTACAACAAGATAGCTAATAACATTTCTCTATTACCATGAAGTAGAGGAATGAGTTGAATGAATGTGTAGGGAAAGCTCTATAAATGAAAAACACACCAGAAATTATATTATGTTGGACATTTCGCATTCCGTGGCGTTTTTATTGTAACGGGATTCCATCTGAAATAAAAACGAATCTTATGAAAGAGGCTTATGAGATGTGCAATATTACAAAGTAGTTTCGTATTGCAGTAGTTTTATAGTTTTTGCTGAATTTCTGGAATACAACATTAAAATTGAATGAAGAGCTTTGAGGATTTTTCTACATTAAGCTCAAGAATTATATATTATTTGTCATGCGCTTTCAGACTTTTATTTTGTGGAGTGATTAAAAATGTAATAAAATAGGAATATGTTTAAACACAAAGGGCTTATACTTCGCTTTTCCAGAGTTAAATATAAAAAGAGAAATTTATCCGGCTTTTCATTTGTGAACTATGCTCTCTTCTCAGAGCACGATGGCTCAGGCGGCAACATCTGGTTTCGATTCCCGTGGCCAGCATGTATGACCTACGGTTTTTACGAGTGTATTTCAGGGTTGCTTGATAGGTTAGTTACATCCCCCGAATTTTCTTTCTCTCCATTTCAGCTCCATCATCATTTCACATCATCTCTCATCTGGTGGTCTCTTTAGGGTAGAGGTTTCGGCGTCTTTATTTTTAAATAATCCTTTAGTCATCCACATGTTCCTTTATATTTGTGATACTACATGCAATGGTTTACTTTTCTTCCAGATTTATTGTTCATATTAACTGAAGTATTGAAATTATTGTGTTTTCAGATTGTTTTCACACAATCAGTGTAGAATTAATTTACTTATTTAGTTATTCAGCTCTTTCTAGATAGATTGTGTTGCCATATTCACTAAAGTCCCTTAGATATTGTCCCACAAGTGCTGGTTTATAGGAGGCATGTTTTTTAAGTCAGGACCGTTCTGAAATTAAAAGAAGACGTGCATAGATATCCCAATAATTTTATTTTTCATGAAAGCCTGTACCTTAATCTACTTTTCTAAATAAATTCAGTGAATATTGAGGCACTTGTCATAACGTGGCACCAGTTTTTGAATACCCTGCTCATAAAATTCTGCCGCCTGACGTGTTAACCACTGTATCACAACTGTTTTGACTTCGTTATCGTCTTGAAGACGCTGACCGCCCAGATGTTTATTCAAGTGCAGGAACAAATGGTAGTCGCTGGGCGCCAGATCAGCGCTGTATGGAGGATGCTCTAGAGTTTCGCATTGAAAAGATTTGATGAGATCTTTGGTCCGATTAGCCACATGTGGACGGGCATTGTCATGCATCAAAACGATATCCTTACTCAACTTGCCACGTTTTTGTTCTGGATTGCATGGCGCAGAATGTTCAATGTCTCACAGTAAGACGCTGCATTGATTGTCTCATTACGAGGCAGAAACTCCATTAGCAATACTCCTTTTCTATCCCAAAAAACTGTGCACATGACTTTCCGGGCAGAAATTGTTTGCTTAAACATCGCTTTGGTGGGTGATGATGAACGTCGCCATTCCATGGATTGTTGTTTCGATTCTGGTGTGACGTAGGCCACCCATGTTTCGTCACCAGTAACAATTTGGTTTAAAAAAGCTTCACCTACATTGTGGTACCGCTCAAGGAAGGGTACCGCTCTGTTTTCTCTCACCTTTTCGTCCACTTTCTGCACCAAATTTTCAGTAACGACCGAAGGACGCCCACTCCGTTCTTCATCAAGCACATTTGTGCGGCCGTATTTAAATGCTCTCACCCATTTCCTTGTCATTCCATCACCCATAGTATTTTGTCCGTAAACTTCACAGATCTCGTGATGAGCATCGATCGGTTTTACGCCTTTAACACTAAGAAGTCGTATAACAGCCCGTACTTCACAATCGGCGGGTCTCACGATTGTCGGAGGCATCTTAAACACTCAATAACCAACGTATACAATGAAGAATCAGACTGTAATGGCGTCAGTGCGTAGACAAGAGATGTAGGTAACCAGGATGCATGCGCGGAACGCCGACCGTAGCGTTGCGGCGGCGGAATCGCAAAACGGTGCTGACTTAAAAAACATGCCCCGTATACTGGCCACTTCCCTCGTTTCTTGTTTATTTGCATCCTTAGTTTTTCCCTTTGGTTCTTCCATTTGGTGCAGTCATACAGGATGTGATCTGTAGTTTCGTCTCCTCGGTTACAAGTGCATGTAGCATCGATTATCTTGAATCTCTTGTAATAGGCTTTCAGCTTTCCATATCCTGTTAAAATGATATTGAGGTTTGTTGATATGGTAAGTGTTTGTTCTTATCGTTTTGCTATTGTGGGAAAATATTGTTTTGTCTCTTGTCCTTTTGGTGTGCTTAGCCATTCTGTTTCCTGTTTTTGAGTGTTTCTTCTCGTATTCTTTTTTCCGTGATGGCACTTTTTGAGATTGTAGCTTTCTACACTATTATTTGTTTTTTCTCGTTTCGAAATTTTATCTGCATTTTCATTTTCTTCTATTCCTGTGTGGGATTTTACTTATTCTATTCTAACCATCCATTCTAATTTATTTACTTGTTGTTCTTCTCTTACAGCTTCTATCAGTTATAGTTTTCATTTTCATTTGTTTCTTTTATTTCTGGAATATCTGACGGATGTGGCCATTTTTTGAAACATAATACTGTGTTTATTTCCCAGTGGGTGTTCTGTTTTGTTTATTTATACTCTTAGTTTATACTCTTTAGTGTTGGTGGGTGTCTAAGCACTGCATGACAGGATGATGTACTCCTGGTAAACGTTCCATCCTTCGGTAGGATGGTTTCCGGACCACGGCGGGTGGGATGCTGGTTGTTTTGGCCTGCCAGGGGAGCTTCCAACTGGTCAATTTTAGGAAGCCTTCACTCTGAACTCTCGTCACTTCTTGGGTGGGCCTCCCACTATCTACTCTCGCCTCATGCTTCCTTCCGGGGATGCCCTAGAAGGCTTAGAAGGAAGATATTATCCGGGGAATGAGACGCGCTGGAGTTGGGGGTTGGAAAAGGTTCCTACACCCTCCTACGATAGTTTATGACACCCCATATCAGTTCAGTTACAGACTGTTATAAAACAATGAACGTCTTCTACTTTTGTGAATAAATCTTCTCGGGTTTACTTTATAGAGTGAACAGGGCGCATGCTTATTAATGGTTGCGCTCCTTGTGTAGCATTCGTTCTCTATCACACACATTTGCCGTCCTTGTCCCACTGTGTAAGGCAGCGCATTCCTTCCAGCAACTTACTTTGCGTTGGTGGACAGTAGGTACAATAAACCTCAGGTTTCGCTCTCGAATGCACTTAATCCTAACCTCCCCCCCCCCTCTCTCTTTCTCACGTATACACGCACACATGAGTGTAGCTCTGTTGAATGTGTGCTGGCGTTATGGTTCCAAGGTCATGAATTGAAACCTTGCCCAGAGCGATGGTCTTTAAGAGTTTTTAAAATAAGACCAAGTCAGTAGATTTACTGCCACATAAGTGAGCTGTGGGAAGAACAGAGATCGCTGATACTATCCCAGCAATCGACAGCGCGTTAGCAAACAAATTCTTGAACTGCCGTATCATTTTCTTAGTCATGTAGTAGCATAATCTAATACGTTCGACATTGTCTCCTGCCACACTGTTCAGTGGCTGAGGAGTCGAACAGCTAATGGACAGCCGTTGAATCTCCGGCTTTGAAGTTTTGCGGTTGCAGGAGGTGAATGGGGAACAATTGAAAACTTATCCTCAAAATTATCTTTATATTGAAGGTGTAGGACTACATTAGCTTTAAAACAGTGCATTACAAAATCACTCTATTCAAATTTTCTTTCACACCTTTTACGCGCACTACCTGCTTCTGTTGGTAGTACTGGTAGTCCGTACATCCAGTGTCGTGGTCAGGAAGTTAATACTTTCTGCTAGCACCAATCAGCATTGTCGCTGCTAGGCATGGCTTCCGAATCCAACACGGTGTTGCCAGTTTATGTTTGGACCACGAGGCTTCAGTTGCTTTTGGTGTTTGCGCTAGTGAAGTTTCTTTGCTATTTTGTGCCTGCGTGAATTCCAATTTTTAGTGACTAAGTCCAATTATTACTTTCGCTATTATAATAATATGGCTACTGGTTCCTGAAACATTAGAATGCCTGAAGAGCTACAGTTGCACATTATGTTCATTGGCTTGACATCCGTCATCGCTGTTGCGCCCAACTTGGTCAGAAGTTACGACCTTGGTCAATATTGTGACTTTGTAGGTTCGTGAAATTAAAAGTCCAATTGCACAACTCAACAATGTTCTGTATTTCCACCGAATTACAGTCGGACACTTGCCGATTACACAGAATTACGTAATGCACACAATTACAATTCACCAGTTCGTCTGTCACCGGTCCGCTCTGCACTCGCGATCACCCACAACTCCTCCGATGCACGTACACAGTCCGTACTCTCACTAGGCGCTCCTCACGGCTGCTCGACAAGAACTCAGCTGACTCGCCAACTACAGGCCTTATATAGGGAAGATCGCCGTTTCTCGAAACTTCGTGGCGCGCACAATTATCCCGAGGCTTCGAGACGTCTGGTGGAAGGGGAAAGAGACGGTACAGGGGTCCCTCCGTTTACCTAATCATCCCTTCAGTTAGTGACACGAGACAAATGGGTAGGTGTGGTCCGAATGCTACCCCTCTGGCCCTACTGCCGGCCGGTTCTATAGGGAGTTCCGACGTTCTGGTTACAATATTCTTTCACTTCTGCTGGAGTCCAGGGAGAACTGGGTGGTTATTTCCGCAATGATTACTTCAATCCTCAAGATGAAGGAACAGGACAGATGCGGAGTAAACCAGTCCCTGCTTCTACTTCCAACAGCTACCACAGCATCGCCTTCCCATTCTCAGGGGCTTAGCTGCTATGTACCTTCAATTGGTACATTAGTACGTCGACCATCTTTCGCCTTTCTTCTTGAGGTATACCTATTGGTGGTCCCAGGAAGAAGTCTCTTATGCCTCGCAGGGGTTTTTTATTTCGTAAGAATACAACTCGCCGAGTTCGGTGTCTTTTGAAGACTTTTCCCCTGAATTCAAGAAAAATCTCATCGTCACGTTCAAGTGATCCCGAGTTCGTACCTCGGTCAGGGGAAGTTATTTGGATAGGGTTTTCCTCCGACGTTTTCGCTTATCCTAAAAGATGAATGACAGTTTACCTAACTGGCATGTTATTTCTGCAATGATTACTTCAATACTTAAGGTGAAGGAGTAGTATGGATGCGGGGTAAACCAGTCGCTGCTTCTACTCCCAACAGCTACTACAGCATCGCCTTCCAATTCTCAGGGGCCTTAGCTGCTATGTACCTTCAATTGGTACATTAGTACGTCGACCATCTTTCACCTTTCTTCTTGAAGTAAACCTATTGGTGGTTCCAGGAAGAGGTCTCTTTGACTCATAGGGATCTTTTAACTGGTAAGTATCCAACTCGTCGAGTCCGGCATCTTTTGAGGATTTTCCCCTGAATTTAAGAAAAAACTCATGCTCACGTTCAAGTGATCCAGAGTTCGTACCTCGGTCAGGGGAAGTTATTTGGATAGTGCTTTCCTCCGACGTTTTCTCTTATACTAAAAGATGAATGGCAGGTTACCTAACTGGCATGTTATTTCTGCAATGATTACTTCAATACTTAAGATGAAGGAGTATTATGGATGCGGGGTGAACCAGTCGCTGCTTCTACTCCCAACAGCTACCACAGCATCGGCTTCTCATTCTCAGGGGCTTAGCTGCTATGTACCTCCAATTGGTACATTAGTACGTCGACCAACTTTCACCTTTCTTCTTTACGAAGGTGGTTCCAGGAAGAAGTCTCTTGTGGCTCACATGGGTTTTTTAATTGGCAAGAATCCAACTCGCTGAGTTCGGTGCCTTTTGAAGATTTTTCCCCTGCCGTTAGGGGACAACGTTCAAGTGATCCCGAGTTCGTACCTCGGTCAGCGTAAGCTATTTGGTTTTCCCTTATCCTAAAAGATGAATGTCGGGTTATGAAAGCTCGATGGACCCTGGGCTCATTTGAGTATTATTTCACCCATGTCATTCATCATCCGATATGACTAAACATTAAGAACGTTACAAAATCTCTTTTCGTCTTCCATTTACACATAAGTTATATAGAAATAGGCTAATATTCTCAGAAAATTTAAGATATACATTTCATTTGTCGTGAAGAAATCTTAAACAAGTGGCAAATTAATCCATTCATTTGTTGTAAAATCAAAGTTTTGGAAAAATGTTCCAGGTAAAGGATAGGTTTTCCACAAAATCCTCGTATCCCATCCTTGGAGATCGTTAAAAATAAGCCCTCACTACGCAGTTTTGAGTTACATTGTTCTCAGATTAACAATCACATGGAAGTTTTTACCAGTTCCTGTCCTGGATTTAATAAATTACAAAATACATAACTCCAATTAAATCTTGCTGGCAAAACCTTAGTAGAACATCGAGGGGCGTTGTAGCGGGGCAGTAATGAATAATAGTGGACACCAAATGGCAGGTGAATGAAACAAAGTATTTTATGATATGTGTGCACCAATATTATGGTCCCCCTTGCTGTTCTTCGAGATATTTAAATTAATTGCACCCTTCAATGAGTCTATTAACCCGAAGGGTTACACCACATTTTCAGGTCGGCTGTACTCTTTAAGCCCTAGTGATATAATGCCATTGTTAAGTTTGACGCCCTATTCAAAGCGAAAATCTTTAGAACCTTCCATTTATATTCTATGTACACTGTCGCCAAGCGATAAAAAGAAGGTCTTTGCACTTGGTGTATATAAAGAAGCCGATTAAGTAGCTACCGGGGTGACATTTAGGGGAAGGAAAATATACCACCCCCACATTGTGATCAAAATTCACTCTCTTAGGAGCAGCTATCCACCATTCACATTATAGCACATTTGTTATAAAAATGGATTTATTTACTGCAGTTCTTATGTTTAAATGGCAGTAGATTTATTTTATTACCCTTCATTTGACACAAGAAAGTCATGTTGGGCTGACAAAGGGCTTTATAAACTGGTTTTAGGACAGCAGGGTTTTATTTCTATAACTTACAGATTGGCAGCAAGTTCATAATTCACGTCTTACTGTATCAGAAGAGAAGAAATTGTTAAAAAATAAGTTCACGTTTCGCCCTTAGAACAATGCTATATGTAAGAGGTGATGACTAAAATATACAAATAAAACTTGTTATATTTAAGAAATCCTCTGGAAGCAATTCATGTGAAAAGACGATCACATATCATTTCCATCATCAGGATATTTATAAGAAATGCTATAAATAGTAGATTTAGATACCATAAAAATTCAACAACGACAAAACACTACCAATTCTCGCATTCCTAAACTAAAGACTGTAGTAAATTAAATGACAGATTAGGAGATGGCGTGAGTGTAGAATACTAATTAGATCATAGAAACTTAACTACTTAATTTGATAATCAAGCTGTATAGATCTGTGCTTCTTAAGCCGATTGATTTCCATCTTTAAGGCCGGTTTTCAAGAAGAGAAGAAATGAAGTCCAGCATCAACATTAAGCCTGCTCCTCGCGCAGCAAATGGCCAAAGAACCCTGAACTCTCCGCTCCCAGTAACTGCTGCATTTTGCCAAGATGGTCGACTCCCGAAGGTTGACTCTAACAAAGCAATGCTCGGCCAATCCAGAATTTTCAGGTCGCATTAAACTAATGTTCCGTTTATGTTCGTTTATTCTGGTAAGGATAGTCCTTCTGGTTTGTCCTATATACTGTGTCCCACATTCACTGGGAATGCGGTACACTCCCGGAACTTGGAAGTCCAGTTTGCCTTTCACTCATCTCAACAGATGTTTAATCTTGGGAGGTGGCTTGTGAATGGTCCTGATGTTGTATTTGGCGAGGATTCTGCTGAATCTACTGGATAGATTGCCGGTAAACGGGATGCAGGCTGTAGCGGTAGGCTTATCTGACGCTTGCTGTATTACAGGTTTCCCTTTCCTAGCTTTGGTGATCGAGGCTGCTGATTCTGCCGGATAGATTGCCGGTAAACGGGATGTAGGCTGTAGCGGTAGGCTTATCTGACGCTTGCTGTATTACAGGTTTCCCTTTCCTAGCTTTGGTGATCGAGACTACTGATTCTGCCGGATAGATTGCCGGTAGACGGGATGTAGGCTGTAGCGGTAGGCTTATCTGACGCTTGCTGTATTCCAGGTTTCCATTTCCTAGCTTTGGTGATCGAGGCTTCAACGTCAAATTCGGAGTATCCGTTTTGACGGAAAGTGAGTCTCAGGTGCTGTAATTCTTGTTTTAAGCGGCTGGGATCTTATATAGACAAAGTTCTGTGGGCCAGTGTATTGAGAACTCTTAGTCGTTGAGACTTATGAAGGAAACTATGAGCGTTCAGATAGAGATCGGTGTGTGTAGGCTTCCGGTATACAGCAAGCCACAGTGTACCGTTGCTGTTTTTTGGAACAAGAATGTACAGGAAGGGAAGAGTTCCATCGTTCTCCACTTCCATGGTAAATTATATTTGGGGTCAAAGGCTGTTAGGATGTGCAAGGAATCTAGGCAAAGTCTGTGATTCATCTGGCCAGATTACGAAAGTGTCGTCCGCGTATCTATAGAAACCAGATGGTTTAAGTGGAGCTTATTTCTAATGTTTATGAATGAGTTTGTGTTTGTTTGCTTTAATAATACAGTCTTATCGACGACCACGAAGAGGGCTGAAGGAAAAGAATCCAGTTGGTCAACTTACCCGTTGTTACCAGGAAGCGGGATCAAGGGAACGGCCTCGTCTTATTGCTCATAGCTGGCTGGATGAGAGTGCTACGCCTTCAAGCGACACCAGCGACTGACTCCAGGGAAACGCCATGATGCCGCAGTGGAACTGTGTTGTTACTGTACATATATCCCCCCGTAGGGGAGGGGTTCCGTCCCCTTCAGCTGCTGTGATGCGTGCACTGC
Organism: Mantis religiosa; assembly: GCA_030765055.1. Lineage (NCBI taxonomy): Eukaryota > Metazoa > Arthropoda > Insecta > Mantodea > Mantidae > Mantis > Mantis religiosa. The sequence continues at coordinate 134,919,175 of CM060956.1, read as the reverse complement.
GGACTCCTAGCACTCATGGTACCTCTGAGGTTACTAGGGGAATCTCGGGCCAAACATTCGAGCCCCCTCCCTGATTGGGAGTTGTTCGGATTGGGTTGGACTCGATGGGGCCGTAGTTCCCGATACCTGTGGGATATCGGGTACCTCTCCCGACGGGGTTAAGGGAAGCCATTAATATTCCAGCGTACTAGCCAGCATAGCTAGTAGAAGGTGTGCTAGATCACCAGGCGGCCCCACCGAGGTCATATCGGTAGCCTTCCCTTTGTTGTTGGCGCGCGTGTGTGGCGTATCCACTTCCATCCCGTATTGTGTCCTTGAACCAGATGAGGGGCTTGTTAGTCTCTAGGTCTTGCCCTATGGAAAGCCCCACGGAGGACGCTGGGCGCCCTTTGCGACAGCTCGGATACTCCCTGGTTAAAAGAGACCCGGGTCTTGTCCTACGGGTCCAGGAATAATGGATGTAGAACCTCTAGACTCAACTGTATATATATTCCGAAATACATAGGAATTGGGAAGCTCTGTCTGGTTCGCTCATAGTCTACGGTAATAAGCCATGTGTCTGCTCCACGTTCGAAAGATTCCGAGTTCGAATCTCGGACAGGGTGAGTTCTCTAGACAAGCATTTTTTCAGGGTGTTCGCTTATTCTGAAAGTGAATGTGGGCTCACTCTAAGCTCTATGGACCCTGGGCTCATTTGAGCATTACTTCACCCATTTCTTCTTCTTCTTTTGTTTCACACTCTTTGGGGTACGTTGAATCTTAGTTCCAATTATTTCTTCATTCTATCTGATATTTTTTCCTTTCTTCTGCTGAAATAATGGGGTTTTAGTTATTACTTTCACTGTCCCGACAGTTGTTTGTGATTTTTAATCCTGCTAACTCTTTTTCAGTTTCTTTAAACCAGTTAGGTTTTGTTTTACTGTTACGGAAGAAATCAAACATTTGTTTAGTTAATCTGCTAGAGTTCATTCTGAGAAGATGGTCACAATCCTCCTTTTTCGCATAGTATCTGAGAGTTCTTCAATTTTCTTGCAGAAAGTTTCATTCTTGCGCTATATTATCTTATTACCTAGAAATGTTGGTGCTATGATCTTTCTTAATATTTTTCGAAATTCTCTGTCTGACACTTGTAATTCATGTTGAGTGTTTCTGATGAGTATAGGGTTTCTAGTTTAATCACTGTTTAATAATGTTTAATTTTGGATCCCAATGACAGTTATTTCTTGTAAATAAGTATCTTTTGTTAGTTGGAAAGCTAGCTGAAGTTTATTTTTCCTGGATTCCATTGTTTTATTTTCCTTAGTATTCCAGCAAATACATTCTCCTAGATATTTGGATTCTATTACTATTTCAATCGCTTGTTCTCAGACTTTGGTGTATTTATGTGGGTGCTTGCAGATTGTCATGATTTTGGCTTTTCTCAAAAGAGATGTAAAGACCTATTTTACATGCCTGCTTCTCTAGTTCAAGGATTTTCTCCATTGCTTCCTTCATTAGACTAGATTAGATTAGATTGATTTGCATTCAGTAGGTTCACTTGTACACAGAAAAGGCTGTGAACATTGAACAGGTCCAGAGGTATAAAGTTTAACAGCATATATATGTACAAAAGTTAACATAAGACACATATTATAGTATACAGACAATATGAACAACAATATGGAAAACAAAGCAGGGATAATTATATATGATACAAAATGAAACACTTTTTAATTCAGCTTTCACCTGGCTTATGCCAGTACGTCTCAAACTTTTTGCAGTGTATACCATTCTTGTTATTTCTTAAATACATACACATTACAAATAAACTTTCAACATGCATCAAAGATTTATTGGTAATGATTTGTAATTGGATCAGTTAGATACTACTTACAGAGCTACAGAAGCATTATCAGGATAATTTGTCATTCAGATATTCTTGTACAGAATAAAAAGATTTTGAGCAAAGGTACTCTCTAACAGCTTTTTAAAAGTACCGGAATTATAAATTTTTTCTTTAAGAACATTAGGAAGTGCGCCAAATATTTTGATTACTTCATAATGCACACCTTTCTGGAAGCAAGAAAGTTTAGCACTGGGATAATGGATATTATTCTTTTGTCTAGTGTTTATTCTGTGAATTACATTATTTGTTGCAAATAAGGCACGATTGCATACAAAGAGTTTTAGGATCGAGAATATATACATGCAAGGAAGCATGATCTTTACAGGAGCATCTGTTGTGGGTGTTAGTAATGATTCTTACAACCTTCTTTTGCATAAGAATGTTGTTTTACTTGTTTCAGCAAACAAAGCCATATCATCCGCAAAAGCAATACAATTGATTTGAAGATTTCTCATTTTGCATCCCAGTCTTATTCCACTTTTTAACATTTTGTTCCACTCTCTGACTATTTTCTCAAGCGCACAGTTAAACAACAACGCTGAGAGTCCATCCCCCTGTCATACCCCCGTAATTCTTTCAAATGAATCTGAGATTTCATCCAAAAATTTTACTTTCGGGAAAGATTTGTCATTGTTGCTTTTATGATCTTAGGTATTTTCTTGTCTAAACTAAATTGTTCCAGGTATGATAAAATATGACCCATTTCATTCACTGTCCCACTTCTTCTTTTTTTTTTTTTTTTTTTTTTTTTTAATTTTACGTCCTACATATGGGAGCGATGAATGGAATGGGTAAAATGATGCTCCAATGAGCCGGGGCAGCTCAGAGTTACCCGACTTTCGTCCTTCAGGATAAGGGAAAACTCCGAAGAAACCTTATCCAGGTAACTCACCGAGATTGGAACTCGGGACCTCTTAAACGTGAGGCAGACACGCTACCATCTACGCTACCGAGACGGGCATAGTCCGACTGATTTAACGTTGGAGGACGTAAATTGAAAACATGTTTTCCCCCCTACCAATCAAAGAAACCTGAGGTGGGCACGGGCAGCTACGTAATTGCATGGTGGTTATGATATGTCGATAATAATTCTTTGAATTCCTATCCTTGTTTGCCTTTGATTGACTGAAATAAAGCACCGTGACATCAGAAGGTCATTAGTGTCAGGTATATGGCTCCTGTGTTGATTTAGCGTTCATATGGATGCCATTAGAGTACACAATATATTATGCTTTGTAAATGACATCGTCACACAGAAGTACTGTCTACCACAATAAGAGTTTACAAAGAATACACATTCCGGCTTATAACAAGCAGTCCCATTGTGCACATATATACTTGTCATACAGAATGTAAATTGTCACACTGCCACCTAACAAATTGGTTGACATAAATTATTGAGAAATCAAGTTGTGTAGCACTCAAATCGAGCAAAGACAAAAATAGCAAAAGAAAAATAATCCAGAGTTTTTCCTTAATCGCATTTGATATCTTCTTATATTAGACAAAAGTCTCGTAAATAATTCTACAAAATAGTTCAACTACGTTTAATGTTTTAAATTTGCGTATTCTTTAAGAGGAGGGCTTTCAGATCTGTTATAATAAATTAGCATTTGAAGTACCTATGAATTGTTGTTTTTCTACGAAACGTCACGATTTGTCCTAATTCTGATTATTGAGATATATGAATGAACTTGTAACCAGTGGAGTCAAAATTAAACAGTTACAATTCACATAAAAAAGTGAAAACATAAAATAAAATAAGACATGAAGCTTTCCTGGCGACAAATACGCCCAAGTTGTTCTCGGGCAACAAGCCAGATAAAAAGACGATTCGAAATGGACATTTCGGGAGTGTGCATCTCTCCCATCATCATGATATTCATTAAATGTTATAACCACAAATGTATCACTGTATATCACACAAATATAAACAAACAAAACACTAACAAAATTCACATTAATGAACAAAAGACTGTTTTCAGTAAATTACATGCCAGGTCAGGAGATGGCGTGAGTATAGAAAATTAATTTGGTTAAAGAAACGTAACTACTTGACTTGATTATCCAGCTGTATAGATCTGTGCTTCTTAAGTCGACGGATTTCCATTTTAAGGCCGGTTTCCAAGAGGAGCTGCACTGAAATTGAGCATGACGATTAAGTATGCTCTTCTCGGAGGAAATAGTCAATGCCTACTTAACTCTCCGCTCCCAATGACTGCTGCATTTTGCCAAGATGTTGGTCTCCCTAAAATTGGCTCTATGGTCGTTATCAAAGCAATGCTCTGCCAGCCAAGACTTATCAGGTTGCATTAAACGTATGCTCCGTTCATATTCGTTTATTCTGGTAGCGATGGTCCTTCTGGTTTGTCCTATATACGGTGTCCCACATTCACAGGGAATACGGTGCACTCATGGAAGCCACCTTCGAAGATTAAACATTTGTTGAAACCAGTGAAAGACAAAATGGACTTCCAAGTCCCGGAGCTGTACCACGTTTTACGTTCAGCTCTACTCTGACGCCGTCTGCACTGCTCTTTCTTGAAGGTCTCTACTAACACCATCTAGCGTGAGAACCCTACACTACATCTACGAGTGGCAGCGCCCTCGGAGTCAGGTTTCTTATGGATCCCCGCTCGTATAATACTTTCAACCACTTACTGTAATTATCAAGAGCTTTCTTAACTGTTGCAAATGCTTTATTTAGTATTATCAAACACGTGAAATAAAATGTTCGTCTCACTGTATAAGCCATTTAGTTTTGGTTAATTTATCTACAATTCTTTGATGTTGTTTTTGTTCTGTTTATCATTTAATACTTTCATCCTCAATCTCACTCACATTAACTTCACTCTAAAATGTTTAAGTCGCATATGCCCACCAGCTTTTATACCATCATGAACTGCTATAACGGAATTTTGGAACATGTTAAACGCTCCTAAGCAATTCTTAAGCAAAAGTTTCTTTATTGCGGTTTCACAAGCCAATGAAAGCCTTAATGGTAGCAAGAAAGCTACTGCGCAGTGTGCCGGTATGTTTACAAACAATTGCCGCACGCGGCACGGCTTGTGACCTATACCTGTGAACTCCGACAGCCTGAGGCACACATCGTTGTTCCAGTCACTGCCTAATCCACACTCGTTCTGGAGCCTTTTTATGTAGCTCTATATGCAGTAAATGCTATCTGTATGTGTCACATAGAAGCTGAACAAATACTTCTATATGTTCATTTGGTGTCCTTTTGAAACACCCTGTATAAAGTAATTTTTAGACATCTAATAATCTCAATATGCCTTTTTTATTTACGCTCTTCAAAGTTAAATGGGTGAACGAAGTGGCTGAAATGATGTTCAAATGAATCCAGAGTCAATACAGCTGAGAGTTGCCCAACATTCATCTTTGGGACTGAGGATAAATCTCGGTATTTTTTGGACGATGAATGAAATGATTGAAATGATGCTCAATGCGTCGGGGTCCATGGAGCTTAGTTACCCGACATTCGCCTTCCTGGATAAGGGAAAACCCTGGAAAAAACCTGATCCAGGTAACTCACCCTGACCGATATTCGAATTCGGGACCTCTTGAACGTGAGTCAGACACGCTATCATCTACGCTACCGAGGCGGGCAAATCTCGGTTAAAGCTTATCAATATAACTCATCCTGGCCGAAATTCGAACTCAAAAGTTCTTCAGACAGACGTGTTACAAATAACAAAGCAAATACTTATATTTCAAAACATTAAGAATAAAGGGATTTCAAGGTACAGTATTTTAAGTAAACACTGTGCCTTCTGCATTATTATTAATGCGACATTTTTCCACGGTTTATATAGTTAATAATTATCACAGATATGTGAAGATGTCTGAATAAAATCTTTGTTTTTCAGTGCAAAATAAACTTAACATGAATGAAATAATTTACATTTAGATTGTGAATATCAATTAATGTAAATTATACCTATGTGCATATGAGTTGTGGTACCAAAATTAAAGGATTGCAATAAGTAAAGAATCATGGTGGATTTCAAAGGAGTTTTGTAAGTTTCTTATGACACGAACGAGTGCAGTTGTTTGAGTTGTTATAACAAAAGAAATGTAAGAAACAGTGTCCTTAGCAGATTTCTAAAGGGTAGCACTTGCCTTAGTTGAATAGGCTATTCTTCGGACACTTCTTAATGGCATGACAAAATAGTCACAAAGGGAATCTTTGGTTGAATAAGGGGCTTTCATAACACGCGCAACTGTGGAGGACAGTTCGTGACTGGGAGCCGATTAGGGCAGTCCGCTTCTTCTGTCTTAGTCAAGGGAGACCAGAAGTGATGAAAGAATATATTTGTCGGTTTATACGTAACTAATTAAGTATTATCGAGTAATAAGCATTCCGCCTTAACTTTAAAGAGTTCTATTAGTAATCCTTGGTCGGTAACTTCGAGCTTGATGTTATGATAAAAAGAAGCAGTCATTAAACCAGTTTGAAACGGACATTCCAGTGTCATTAGAACCATCCTTCTCATACATATCCACGCATACCCTGAGATAAACCTCATTGCTTTACCCTGAGCTAAACACTATTTGCTTCAAACTGTAGCGCCAACTTAGAACTCTTTGCTCGCCAACATATTAGCTTCAATTGATAAACAAAAACGTATCATATATTACTCGTTCTTTCTTATCAAGGTCTCATACATTGTTCACAACTATTTAAAATAGAAACCAGGTTTGCAGGATGAAAATAAAGGAAGTATGTGCACTAAAAATAAAAAAATAAAAAGTTCCAATGCCTATCTTCGAAAGCTATAAATGATTAGGGCATTTGCTTTTTGAGTATGATAGATAATATTGTAAACAAATGTCTTGAGGGCAATATTCTTACAAACAAGGCTAAATTGAATGACGTAGCTACCTGAATTGCGGTGTCGGAAGTGGCACAATGGGTTCTGGCGCGCTGGGGGATCCCATTCATCTGCGGAAATTAGCAGGGGGGTTGTAAAACGGTCCCTTTATCTCCTGGCACTTCCTGCGGATCGCGGTTCGAGTCACACCCTCATTCTTTACTTTAAACTGCATATTACACACGGGGCATGCATGAACAGATTTGTTTGCGGCTCACTCAGAATTTAAATGCAACAACATATGTTTTCATTCGCACATCTAATGTTTTATTCAAAACGTAATACTATTTAAACACTACAGTAGTGTGTGTTTCCAAAGGAAAGTTCACCATCTGGTTGCCATGGAAACTCAAAATGAGTAAAACCGAACCAAAAAAAGAGAAAATATTTACTCGGTTTGTTTTGTTTGAACATAAAGTGGTGTCAGAAACACGTGCACGCGCTCCGTTCGCCTCAACTGTGATATCTGACATAAACCAGCCGATAAGGTTATGTTTTGCATTAATTACTTCTTGTATTATTTCAGAACGAGGACAAAGTTGATTTAAGGGGGTGGCACGCATTGCTCGCCCAGGGCGGTCAAATTTCCATTTAATGGAAGCAGCCAACGTTGCCAAATGGTGCTTCAACGTAGTCAAGTCCATTTGCTTTCTACGGTAAAAACCAACTGAATACTAGAACCATCAAGACCAGCGAGTATTTCAGAAATTATTTGGACCTTTGAAGTTATAAATCCTATAAATAACCTTTTTTAATTATTTTTGCATACTCCAATGTAAGGCTATATTGAACGATGAATAAAACATATGAAATAATACTTAAATGAGCCCAGGGTCCAATACACAGTAGAGTTACAAGACATTCGTCTTTCAGGATAAGGAAACACCAACGCAAAGTCACATCGGACGATAAATGAAATAATGTTCAAATGGGTCGAGGATCCGTAGACCTTAAAGCTACCAGACATTCATCTTTCAGGATAAGGGAAATCCTTAAGTCATATAGGACGATGAGTGGAATAATGTTCAGATAAACCAGGGTCCATAGAACTGGAGCTTCAAGACATTCATCTTTCAGGAAAAGGAAAATCATCCAACATTAAGTCATATCGGACGATGAATGAAATAATGTTCAGATTAACCAAGGTCCATAGAACTTAAGAGCTACCAGACATTCATCTTTCAGGATAAGGGAAAACCTTAAGTCATATAGGACGATGAGTGAAATAATGTTCAGATGAACCAGGGTCCATAGAGCTTAGAGCTATATGACATTCATCTTTCAAGAAAAGGAAAATCTTCCAACATTAAGTCATATTGCACGATGAATGAAATTATGTTCAAATGAGTCCAGGGTCCATAGAGCTTAGAGCTACAAGACATTCATCTTTCAGGAAAAGGACAATCATCCAACATTACGTCATATGGGACGAATAATGAAATTATGTCCAATGAGTCTAGGGTACGTAGAGATTAGGGCTACAAGACATTCATCTTTCAGGGAAAGGTAAATCATCCAACATTAAGTCATATCGGACGATGAATGAAATTATGTTCAAATGTGACCAGTGGTCCATACAGCTTAGAGCTAAAAGACATTCATCTTTCAGGATAAGGTAAAACCTTAAGTCGTATAGGACGTTGAGTGAAACAATGTTCAAATGAGTCCAGGGTCCATAGAGCTTAGAGCTACAGACATTCATCCTTCAGGAAAAGGAAAATCATCCAACATTAAGTCATATCCGGCGATGAATGAAATTATGTTCAAAGGAGACCAGTGGTCCATAGAGCTTAGAGGTAAAAGACATTCATCTTTCAGGAAAAGGAAAATTATCCAACATTAAGTCGTATCGGACGATGAATGAAATTATGTTCAAAAGAGTACAGGATCCGTAGAGCTTTGAGGTACTAGACAGTCATCTTTCAGGAAAAGTAAAATTATCCAACATTAAGTCTTATCGGACGATGAATAAAATTATGTTCAAATGAGTCCAGGGTCCATAGAGCTTAGAGGTACAAGACATTTATCTTTCAGGAAAAGAAAAATTATCCAACATTAAGCCATATCGGACGATGAATAAAAGTATGTTCAAATGAGACCAGTGGTCTATAGAGCGTAGAGCTACAACAGATTCTTCTTTCAGCTTAAGGCAAAACCTCTAACATTAAGTCGTATCGGAGGATGAATGAAATGATGTTCAAAAGAGTACAGGATCCGTAGCGCTTTGAGCTACTAGATATTCGTCTTTCAGCATAAGGCGAAACCTCCAACGTAAAGTCATATCGGGTACCCAGTTCGAATCTTGGTCAGGGTGAGTTACCTAGATAAGGTTTTTCCGGGGTTTTTCCTTATCCTGAAAGACGAATGTCGGGTAACTTTAAGCTCCATTGACCCCGGACGCATTGAGCATCATTTCACCCATTCCATTCATCGTCCGATATGACTAAATGTTGGAGGACGTAAATTAAAAAAAAAAAAGGTAAATCGGAGGATGAATGATGGAGTGATCAAATGAGTCCAGAGTCATTAGAGCTCAAAGTTAGCAGACATTCATCTTTCATGATAAGGAGAAACCTCCAACCTAAAATCATTTCGGACGATAAATGAAGCGACGTTTAAATGACTCCACCAGAGTACATACAGCTCAGATTTACCAAACATTCATCTTTCACGATAGACCTGCATCCTATGGCAAGAGAAAAATAAAAACAATAATGAAGACCTCCGAAAAAGAACCTTCCTCCGCAAACGATCCTTTACATGGTAAACAATTATTTATTTATATCTTTTTTCAAAATTGGTTGTTATACTATTGATTAATACACCACATTTTTAAGGTATTTGCATATCTAAATGAAATAGAACTTTATCTTACCTTTTCTGAGAATAATTCTTAAAGTGCTCTTCATTCCAAAAGACATTTGCAGAATTGAATACTCAAAAAAAAAAAAAAAATCAGCACAGAAAGAGGAAACCTATTATGGCATAGAATTTACATAAACAAAATAATAATAATAATAATAATAATAAACATGATGATGGTAATAATAATCCCTTCACCGAGGCCTTCTCTAGGTTTTCCCCAGAACTCAAAACCAACAAATAAGGGGGCTCCACGCTAAACTGTTTGCCTGATACGTTTCGTTGCCAAATATCCTTTCTCAATGAACATTATTGTCATTTCTCTGTCCATTCTCCAACAAATTATTGTTGAAAAACTTGTCCTATGTGGCTCATGCTAATCGAGATAAACATATGTACACTCTCAATACAATATCTCCAATATTGGCTCATGAACTGCTTCACTGCACGGTTCAACGGCATGTCGACTTCTCACATCGGAGCTTCCAACATACCACACTTCTCTACGCAACTAACCAACTGATTGGGAACTGTGTCTTCACCACGGAGCCACTCTTGTCGAGTGACAATTGACGCTAGAAACACAGATAAAGCTCCTGAAACTGCAACATTAAAGCACTGCCCTGTCGGTTATTGAATAATCCTGCTGGTTACAGGTTCGAATTTCATTCAGAAATACTCAAACGGTGTTTGTGCAGTAACAATACAGCTCGCTTCGTGACATCTTTTTGACGTCAGCTGGTGGCCACCTCCAGCCAATAAACTACAAGAAAGAAGGAATTCTACCCAGTCCCGCTTGACTCCTCCACGAGAGAATTGCTATCTGCATGTTAATTATGCAGTTCATGAACATTTCTAATGAATAGGATCGACGAGAAAAGAATATAGACAGCAGAGGTTAATGCCTAAGACCTGTAACAAAAGTTGGTGAAATTCGCTAACATTTAAATGTATATCACTTCAATGACATAGATCTACAGTTATAGGTGGTAAAGTTCAAGATTTACATACTTTTTATCAGCGTTGGATTGCAATTAAATAAGCATAGAACAAAAGGAAGGAGAATTAATAATAGAGTTACTTTTACTTTTATGTCAGGACAAGAAAAGAAGGCACAAATGAACTTACTTAACTAGGCAGTATAATCTCTGTGAATGGAGGTTTGGATATGGATCTAAAGGCCAGAATCAAGAGAGGTAGATACAACTTCATCCAAAGGAAATCTATTTGGCAGTCGGAGCATCTATCTTTAAGGCTTAAACTAAGACTATTTGATCCAATATTAAATCAATTTTTCTATATGGTTCAGAAACTTGGAAAGCAATCAAGTAAATTAGAAAAAATTAAGTCTTTGTAATCCGTTGCCTGAGAAACATCATGGGTATCTGGTGGACGGAGTTTATACCTAACAAAGTACTATGGAAAACAGCAGAGCATCATGAAATCTGAATAGAAAATAAATCTAGAAATTGAATGTGGATGGTGTTAAGTTTTGAAAGAAAATGACATCAAAAGATTGACATTTGATTGGAACCTCCAAGGACCGAGTAGATGTAGAGGAAGACCCTGGGTAACACGGTCAGAGATGAAGCTAAACAAGCACTGGCAAGCAACAGTGTTTAATGGCGTGCTTTTAGCTTCCTATGCTTCCCTGCGGAGTGACCGGGACTATAACTACTACTTTTCTTTAATGAAAAAGAGCGCTCGGTTAGCACAGTGGTTTTGTTCCCGGCTCCCGTGCAAAGGTTCCCGAGTTCGACTCCCATCTCTGGGGTTGGCCCTACTCATGCCTTCACGTATATTTAGAACATGTGAAGCGTCCCCTATGCCCAACATGGTTCGGAGTCCACGGTATACGCTGTAGGTCCTCTTGTTTCATCGTCATCTTCACTATCACCCTATCATTGTGGGTTAATGCCAGAGGTTCAACTCCAGTTATTCCTGGACCCGTAGGACCAAAGACCCGGACCTCCTTTGACCAGGGAGTTACTGAGCTGTCCCAAAGGGCGCCCGGCGCCTTCGTGGAGCTTTCCGGAGGGCAAGACCTAGAGACTAACAAGCCTCCCCCCTCATCTGGTCCTGTGGACTCAAGACGGAATGGAAGTGGATACGCCACTTACGCGCGCCAAAACCAAAATGGGAAGGCTACCGATATGACCTCGGTGGGGCTGCCTGGTGATATAGCACACCTTTTACTAACTATGCTGGCTAGTACACGGGAATATTAATGGCTTCCCTCAACCCCGTCCGGAGACGTACTCGATCTCCCACGGGTATCGGGAACCACTGCCCCCTCGAGTCCAACCCAATTCTAACAACTCCCTATTAGGGAGGGGCTCGGCAGTTCGGCCCGAGGTTCCTCTAGTAGCGTCAGAGGTACCACGAGGGCTAGGGTTCCTCAGCGCCCGCAACACGGCAGCTGAAGGGGAGGGTTCTCCTCCGCTACAGGGATCATTAGAGGTATGGACACCGCCCTCAGGGTGCCTCCATCTGAGAAATGGTTCCAGTGGTGCAGCGAGCTCACCCGGAAGGTCAAGGCTGCCATATGGGATGTGTTGGTAACCAAGCAACTTCAATGAAAAATGTTAAGTAATATCAATAGCTTCTGAAACATTCTGCACCTAAAATACAGATTTTGGTGAAGAATTTTCTTGAGAATCTGATAAAACTTCTTTTGTTTTGACTCAGGGAGTCTCAAAATATCGGTTATTTTTTTTTTTTGTACTATCTCATATTTCCTCAACTTACTGTAAGTACGTTGTAGAAAAATTGAAGACATTTAATACGCATTCACTTGGATATGTACATCAGAAACATCCTGTAGAATCATGCTTGCTGTATTGCACAGATGGTGCTAACTGCATAATGGTGACGATTCAGTTTTCGCAGCATCTGGTTCAATTGTTGCTTCCGTTGCATTTGTGTCTGTCGACTGCCATACAAATCACGAGAATCGAAGTCCCGACTTTCCGCTGCAACCCTCAAAGGCTTGTTTTGTAATCAAAAGAAGAGCACTTTTCGTTTTTCTGCCCGGGTTTCTCTCACAGGAATTCCCTTCGTGCGCAGGAAATTGAAACACACGTCCTCAAGGGCAGAAAATAATCACAAACATTAAAACACGATCTGCAGCGAACGTCGATAAAAAAAAGAAAGAAAAAATGGAGGCTGCAATGGTGCCAACTCCGATCCGATTAAACGTCCCTGGTTATGCAAATCTGCCTACCCAACTGTTCCCCCAGGTACACCAACATAGACCATAACTTCGACTTGTTTCGTGTATTTCACATTCAAATCAAGTATTCAGATTTAACGCCGCTTATTTTGAGACTCAAAACTTGGCATTACGCACCTCGATAAATCCGGCGGCCCAGTGGAAATGCATAAAACACCAGCAGACTTGTGAACTTAGACTAAAACAAAAGAATTTCCTCATTGATGGAGATGAAATTTAACACTTAACAAATTATAATCATATTCCAGCAAGCCCAAACGTTTAAAACAACTCCTACCACCCTTGGCCTTGTATAAATTATTCTTTAAAATGCCTATTTTTTGTTTTCATGTTAATCGAGTCGGATATTGGTTGAATCGTTTTACTACACATAGGAATTGGGAAGCACATACAGCTACGCGGGAGTAAAATGTTCTAAAATCTGCTTGCTACGAATGCTTTCACGAGTACTGTTCAATAAAGAATGATCATCATTTTTTACGGTCATAATTTTAGCATTAAAATGCAAACTTATTATATTCTGTTAGCTTAATGTGAAACAGCCACGCCGCAGTAGTTTCTATGTTGGTATTCCTGGTTCCCACCTTTGAGAACCAGACAAGTGCAGATATGTTTAGTATCGCCTAAGGCTGCAATGGAGGTAACACGCGAGGAACAATATGCGGCTATGAAATTCTGCCTTCGTCTCAACTAATCTTCAGTTGAGGCCTATACAGTGTTACAGGAGGCCTATGGAGAGTCTTTTCCTCCCTACAGCACAGCTCGAAGGTAATTTAAAATGTTTAAAGAGGGGAGACAATCAATTTCAAAGGAAGGTGGACCCGGTGCTCCAGTTACTGTTCTTACAGAAGAAAACAATACTGCTGCTGCCATTGTGAGAGAGGACCGATGAATTACCTTCAGATCACTTTCTGATATACTGAACAATTCATTGTGTGCCACCCACACGTTGGTGACAGAAACATTACACATGAGACGTGTTTGTACACGATGGCTTCCAAGTCTGGTGATTCCCGAACAAAAAAACAGGTCTGCATGCAGTTAAAGTTGATGTTAGAGGAAGATCCTGAGTTTCTTTCAAGCGTAGTCACTGGTGATACAACTTGGCTACATCATTTTAATCCTGAGAGCAAACAGTAAAGCTCAGTGTGTAAATCTTCTTCATCACCAACCCACAAAATAGCAAAAGTGGTTGCTTCTGCTGGGAAAATTATGGTCATTTCATTCTTTGAAATTCATGAAATGATATTCATGTTGTACCTGCACACATGAGTAACTGAACAATACTGCAGGGATATCCTGAGGTCATTGCATGACCATATCAGGCGCAAAAGACCACATTTACGTGAAGCTGGCTGGATGCTGCACCACGATAATGCGTGGCTGCATATTGCCACTGTTGTTACTGAATATCTCGCAAAAGTCAACGTGAAGTGCATCCCTCACCCTCTCTATAGTCTGGAGTTATCCCCTTTTGACTTCTTTCTATTGCCTAACTTGAAGGAGCACCTACGTGGGAGGCATTATCCATCATCAGAAGCAGTGGTGAAGGCTGCGGAGGAGATTTTGAAGGATCTCTTAAAAATGGTTTCCAGCATGTCCTTGATGACTGGCAGAAACGCTGGGACGGATGCATCACTTTCAGGGGAGACTATTTTGAGAAGGACAATCAAAATTATGAGGATTAGTAAAGGTAAGTTATCAAAAAAATGTGATCATTTTTTATTGAACAGCCCTCGTAAAAAGGTTCTGCATCATTATGTTTTATCCACCCTATATCTACAGTGGTGACTTCAACGATGTTTTAACCCCTGAATGGTGTTAAAAGGTATATACATTTGAGTGGATTTGGTATCAGTGCATCTCATTTATATCTTCAAACTCTAGGGCGTATAGTTTAAAATTTTTGCTAAAACGTCCATACACCTTTAACCCCTTGAGCCGTCTAAGAATAATGCTGGGAAAGCATTTCCTAAATAAATGTAAATGTAAATTATGGTAAGGAATATTTTCTAAAATCTCCTTTACGTATTTTTGTATGCCTGGACTTAAATACGAGGTGTTTCTACGTAAACGACTATTCATTTTACTGTTTCGCAGACAGTCACGGACAATTTTCTAAAGGTAATTAGAATACACAGGGTGCTATTTACTGGACTTTATTTACTATGTGCAGGAGAGGAAACTGAAGCGCAGACCTGGCTGAAGCACTACAAATAAAACAAACATATATTAATGAACAATAAACAAAAAATGAAACAGTCAAAAGCAAAACAAATAAAGCACTTTAAAATAGAGTACCAAAGGAAATGAAAATTGGCAATGAATAGAACAGACAAGAACAAAGCACAAACAACAAATATGAGGGCAACAAAGCAATTCAGAAACTGGCAAGCAGTTAAAAGTTTATAACATAAATGAATTGGAAAATAACAATAATAACATGTTTTCAACGTGGCACGAACATACTACCACGTTAGCGCAAATTTGACAGTTTTTCTGGACCCAGCTGCAGCTAATGGTCAGTCTTGTTCCGTGCAGAAATTTTTCTGTGTTTGTATATCCTTTCCCCTCAACAGAGGAATCGTTTTCAGCGTTTCGAGTAGGTTCGCTTTGTACTTGGGTCTTGTATAAGGAGAAAACCTTGTCCAACTGTGAGAGTAGGCAATAGAGTAGATACCGTCATAGTTGGCAGATAAGTCCACTCTACGATGGCATAGGAAATTCAATCGTTTTTGTGACTCGGTAGTTGAAGTGTAGGTAGTTGAATTCCATGAATTAGTTGTGTATTGTTCTATGTGCCACAGTGTCTCAAGTGTAAGGCATGCGCTACGCTGTGCTCAAGTCATGGTTAAAATGTGCAACAGTAGATGTATCCATCTCCTGCAATAAAACAGGGGTAACAGTAAAATAAATATCAAGTAACTGTAATAAAATTATATAACTAGATGAAATGATAGTGTAACTAACTGGGGCATAAGTTACTGTTGATTAACTTTATTTATGGGAATTAATTGTTCTTTCACACTGGCCGTGTGTAGGCTAAAGTATGGAAATATAGAATCAGACTGAAAAAATTCAGTACCATAGCCAGGATTTGAACCACGGATCTTTTTTTTCCGTCCAGCCTCTCGTAGGGGAGGGGATCCGTCCCCTTCAGCTGCCGTGGTGCGGGCGCTGCTGACCCTTCGCACTCGGAACCACGGGCCGAACATTTGAGCCCCTCCCTCTGGGAGTTCTTTGAATTGGGTTGGACTCGAGGGGGCAGTGGTTCTCGATACCCCTGGGAATCGGGTACGTCTCCGGACAGGTTTGAGGCAAGCCATTAATATTTCCGTGTACTAGCCTGCAGAGCTAGTAGAAGATGTGCTAGATAGCCAGGCGGCTCCTCCAAGGTCATATCGGTAGCCTTCACCTTTGGTGTTGGCGCGCGTAATGGCGTATCCACTTCCATCCCGTCATGTGTCCTTGGACCAGATGGGGGGCTTGTTAATAACCCAAGTCCTGCCTTATGGAAAGCCCCACTTAGGACGCCGGGCGCCCTTTGGGACAGCTCGGATAACTCCCTGGTTTTAAGAGGCCCGGTTCTTGGTCCTACGGGTCCAGGACTGATGGAAGTAGACCCTCTGGACTCAACAGCCATTCTAACCCTTGAGCTACTATGGCCAACGTGCCGATATGACATTAAATTCTCCAACTGTCACTTTTTTCCAGTAAAACATTTAGGAGTTCTCTTAAAAACATGAGACAACTACGTTAATGGCGACTTACTATGATGTAAGTACTTTAAGGCCCGGGCTTCATAGTTAACCACTATTAGGTTAATTAATGTAAATTAATTGTTCTTTCACACTAGCCGTGTGTAGGACGCACTATGTAAGGGTAGAGTCAGATTGAAAAATTCAATGCCAAAGCCGGAATTTGAACCAGGGATTTTCTCGTCTCCGTTCAGCCGGTCTAACCATTGAGCTACTATGGCCAACGTGCGGACATGACATTAAATTCTCGAACTGACTTACTCCGCTCCCTCCCCTCATTTACCACATAGCAGTTTTCATAAACACATGAGACAATTACCTTAATGGCGACTTACAGCATGTAAGTACTTTAAGGCCTGGGCTTTATAGTTAACCACTATTAGGTACAATTAATGGAAATTAATTGTTCTTTTACATTGGCCGTGTGTAGGCTAAAGTATGGAAAGATACAGTCAGACTGAAAAATACAATGCAATAGCTGGGATTTGAACCACAGATCTTCAGGTTACCGTCCAGCCGCTCTAACCCTTGAGCTACTACGGCCAACGTGCCGACATAACACTTAATTCTCCAAATTACTCGTATTTTTTCCGGTAAACCACTAGGAGTTCTCTTAAACACATGAGACAACTACCTTAATGGCGACTTACTATGCTGTAAGTACTTTAAGGCCAGCGCTTTGTAGTTAACCACTATTAGCTCAATTAATGGAAACTAATGGTTCTTTCACACTTGTCGTGTGTAGGACGCACTATGAAAGGGTAGAGCCAGACTGAAAAATTCATTGCCATAGCCGGGATTTGAACCAGGGAGCTTCTGGTCTCCGTTCAGCCGCTCTAACCATTGAGCTACTATGGCCAACGTGCCAACGTGCATTAAATTTTCCAACTAACTGGCGTTTTTTCCGGTAAACCAATGGAAGATCTCATAAACACATGAGCCAACTGGACGGAGACCGGAAGATCCGTGGTTTCAATACCGGCTATGGCATTGCATTTTTCAGTTTGGCTCTACACTTACATAGTGCTTCCTACACTCGGCTAGTGTGAAAGAACAATTAATTTGCAGTTATTTATTATTTCTCCAATGCGAGCTATACGCACCTGTATTTTCGAAACTGTTATGCATAAACACGCATTGTGCAGGAAGTCTATCACCATATCTGACAGCAAAATAAAGCCCAAATAAATGTCATTTTTACCTATCGCATATTGGAAAGTGCTGGTTTATCTGTGAATTATCATTAACTACACAGAATGGAATCAGAATATGAAAACTTGGTTAGGCTCTGCAGAGATAACACAAAACTTTGGTACAACATTGTGATTCTGAAATTTTAACTCTTCGATAATAATATTTCCGTTCGGGGGAGAGTCGATTTGGAAACCATTATTACTGTTCCATCATATTTTGAAAGCGTTTAAGTGGTGAAAACATCAAAAGAGAATGATTATCTACACTTCAACCACTGGAAATGTGTACTATTTCCCATGCGTCTCATTTAAGCGAACCACAAAAAGGTAGACATCAATTTGCAGATGGGTTTTCCTGATCAGAAGAATGCCTCGCAGCGTATGAAAATGCACGAGGATACAATGGTATGCATAGAAATAGTGATCGTATACGGCGGTTTTCGAAAAACTGAGATAAACGTGGTTCTGCAGCAACTCCCGTTAGCTGTCACACAATTTTCTTGTTTATATTTCCTGTGCATATACATATGTAGGTAAGTTTGTGTTAATCATAACTGAAGCGGTCAAAAGCAGAAGTTGCAAAGTTGCCTTTGATAATCTGTGGTGGCCTCAAATTTTTAAGATTATGAGGGAAAATAATTACCCCAAGTGCCTGTATAACAGCCTGAGAAATTACTGGAAAGGCAGAAGAGCATTAGTTTATGGAGTTGATACCGAAATTAAGAATTGCAATGTATAAAGAATCATGATGGGTGTCAAAGGAATGTTGGTTCTTTGTTTTAACACGTGCAAGGGCAGTTGAGTCGAATAGCAGTTTGGAGTGAGTGAGTGAGTGTGTGGTGTTTTAGGGCCCGTCGACAACAAGGTCATTTGGGCCCGAAGTCAACAGTAAAACCTACAAACTGCACAACTTTAGCTAAAAAGGTAAAATATAATAAAAACACTCAACTGTTAAAAGGACATAAAAAACCATCTAAAGACTAATAATTTAAAATCTCTAAAAATATAAAATATAAAATACAAGTCAGACTTGTTTATTAAAACCGATTTTAAAAAGAAACCGCAGTGCCTTATCGACGGCCACTGGGTCGTCCCCTAAAATACCGTGCAAGTTAGTCCTTAGGCCCAAAGACTGGCGAACGCGGGTGTACTGCGGGCAATCCAGCAATACATGCCGCACAGTGAGGCGTACTGCACACGGAGCAAACACAGGGGCCGGTTCCCCTCTTAACAGATGGCCATGAGTCGCACGTGTGTGCCCAATTCTCAGCCGGGTGAGTATCACCTCGGCCCGCCGGTTATCCCTGCAGGAAGTTGGCCAGGGTTGTACGCTCTTCTTTATCGCCCGGAGTTGTGTGCCTTCCAAAGCTGTCCAGGATTGCTGCCAAGCAGATAGGAGTTGGCGACGGAAAAAACGTTGCACATCCTGGTATGGCACCGTAGTTGTTAAACTCCGGGGCAAACGGCAAGCGGACTTAGCAGCCGCGTCCGCCTCCTCGTAGCAGTTTGGATGAATAAGTTGTTTTAACAAAAGAAACGTAAGAAATAGTGTCCTTAGCATATCTCTAAAGGATGACACTTGACTGTATGAATAGGGCATTCTTCGGATCATTCATAATGACGACAAAATAGCCACAAAGGGAATCTTTGTGTGAAAAGAGGGTTTCGAGAAAGTGAAAGTCACATATACACCCACACGCAGCTGTGGACAACAGTCTTCGGCGTGGAGCCGATTAGATCACTTTGTGGCTGGCAAGCCATTGAAACAGTCTGAAGCGTGAGGACGATTAGGGCACACCTCTTGTTCTGTCTTGGGCCAGGCATACCAGAAATGAGAGAAGATATTTGTCGGTTCATAAATACGTGAGGAACGAATACAAATTATCGAGTAATAAACATTCTGCGGTCAGTAACTCTAAACAGGGAACCCTTGGTCGGCAACTTCAATTTCGATGTTCCGAAAAATGAAGCAGCAAATAAATAAGTTTGAAACGGGCATTCCAGTGTCAATAAAACCACCCTCCTCACACATATCCATGCATACCCTGAGAGAAACCTCATTGCTCGCCACATAGTTGCTTAAAATTGTAACGCCAACGTGGAACCCTTGCCAAAATATAAAATTAGTTACAAATTGGCGTCCCAACTTAAAATCCTGAGCTAAATATAAAATTAGTTACAGAATTAATAAAGTAATTAGTAAAGAGGTTTCGAAGGGTTGTCCACAAGGATCAATACTAGGACCAGCTTTCTGGGTCATCTTGAGAAGTGAAATTGAATACATACCTTAGATGTCATAACGTACGCAGATGATGTCCTAATAATTTTACAAGGAAACAACAGAATATAAATAGAAACAAATACAAATAATACTTTGGAATTGCTGGATAAATGGTGTAAAAAAGGGAAACTAAACATTGCACCGCAAAAATCAGCATAAATGCTGTTAAAAGACAACTTAAAGAGGGATCCAAATGTTAAACTCAACCAAGTAAATGTTAAGAGGGAAAGTGCGGTGAAATATCTGGGAATTTACCTGGATGCTCGACAGAATTTTGATACACATATCGATAAAACACGAACAAAAGCCAGCTCAGTTATGATGGGACTTTCCACCTTAGCTACAATGAAATTTAAGTTACCACTTATGGTAATAAAAACGTATTATATGAGCTTCTTAATTGGGATTACTGGATACAGCGCAGCTGTTTTGGGCGCATAGGATGCACCTAAAGAAAAGCATAGTCTTATTAAGAACACAATGCCAGGCATTACTTCGATTAACTGGAGCAGTAACATCAACAATGGAACTTTTGGTGACCTTAGGAATTTGGCCAATTGATCTACTAATAAGGCAGAGAGGAGCATATTACTGGCTGCCTAAAGTTTCAAAAGTAATTTTAGTTACCAAAATATTAATTCAAATGAAAGAGTTTTATGTGATGGTGTTTGGAGGTACGCAGTACTTTGATGAAGCGTTCGTCACGGTTTGACATATGTAGCGAGTGTAACAATATATAATTATTAGGACTTAACAACTTTTAATTTAAAATGAATGAAAAGTAAGTCACGTGACTTAACAACTTTGATTCTCAATGGTGGACGTTTTCCATTATACAATTTTATAATATGTAGTCATGGATAAACTATTACTTTATTTTCACCAGTATATCTCTACTATGGACTAATCCAGTATGCACTTCATGGACTGAAATACAACATTGTCATCAAAGTATCACTTCATCTCTACTACATAATCTTCTTCTACTTCACTTTCATTTGTCATTGTGTCATAAAATATAGTACTTCCTGGTAGTGAACGAAGATTGTAGTATTTTGCCTTCTAAATCTTCCGAAGTTCTCTCTGGTGTGCCTTTCGGACTATCACTTGCCCTTTTTTTTACCTGGCATGCCCCATTTCTTGGGAATACTACATGTCTTATTTTATTTATATTATATACAAGTTTTACAATAATTTTACAATGATTTTACACATCCTGTATTTGTATAGAAATGTTTCCTACAATATTTTACAATATTCTTATTAAAATAGTTTCAATTAATTAGCAGTTTTATTGAATATTTATGCTTCACTTGCCTACTATCTGTGAAGTTTATCGATTTAACAAATTTGACGGAACATTTTAGATGTGTGTTAATAAGTTCCTCTTTGGTAATGGGCCACGCGCATTCTCTGATTTTTATTTTCTTGATCATTTCGGTTCTTTGTTTGTTTATGATTGGACATCGGAATATTATGTGGTCTACTGTTTGGTCCGCTTCTTGACATTTGCATACTGGGCTATCTAGTAAAGCAAATCGATGGCGGTATGAACGGAGCTATCCATGTCCTGTGACAATTGCTGTAAACTCTTGGCATATGCAGTTCTTGTTTTAGTCTATTTCTCACTGATGGGAAGAATTCTTTGGTGATGGCTCCTTTCCTTGATGCTGTCCATTGTAGTTGCCATGCGTTCAGTCCGGCGTCTCTCTCCATGCTTATCAGGACTTCTTTAGGTGTTTTATTATATTGTATGTCACGTTCTTCCCCAGCAGCCTCTTTTGTTAGTCTGTCTACTATTGCATTGCCATATATGCCCGAGTGTGCTTTCACCCATCCAAAATGCAGCATCCAGTCTGATGAGGTCGAGGATTTTTGCTTTGATTGCCTCAGTCAGGTAATTGTGTTTCAAGTTGTTTTAAGGAGATCCAGTGTTATCCTGCTATCAGTGAACAATGCAACTCGTTTATCAGCGTACCCTTCATTTTCTAGTTCCTTTAGTTTCTTCAGCACCTCAAGAATTGTAAGTTGCTCTGCCTGGTTATTTGAGCATCGAGCATGCAGCTTGAACTTTAACTTATGGGTCAACATGCCGTTTATAAATATTACTGCCGCTGCCCCAACTTTGTCTCCCATTTTGCTGCCGTCTGTGTATATTTAAAATGCGTATGTACTGTTATTGTCTGTCTCATATATTGAAGGATTTTGTGCCGGGTGTCTCCAGTGTTGCATTTCTACTGGTGCGTCGTATTCCTCATTGTTAGCTCTTGTTGCCAGATAAGTGCTTACCTTTCTTTCTATGGTTACTTGTAGTATCACTTGCCTTGTGTAAAGCTTGTAACCTCACTGCTCTCCTCAAAAGAGACTGGGGACCATAAAATGTGGTATTCTCTGGCAGAGTGACATGTTCCAGCAGTGAACATTGTAATATTTTGCCTTTTTAATCTTCCGAAGCCTATCTGGTTTGTTTTTCGCACTATCACATGCCTTGTGTAAGGCTTGCAACCACACAACTCTCCTCGAAAGTCACTGAGGACGATAATGAAGAACTTCTGGTATCCATTCTCTTTCGAAATACACTCCCCGGATTAGAGTAAATGTGCTTCTTTCAATGACATGTTCGAGAGCATCTTTAAAGTCAAAGTCTTGAACAACTGGAAGGCCATCATGTTCTCTTTTATCGGTCAGTGGACGTTTAACATTGACAACATCAATGGGCTGCTTCTGAAGAGAATCTTTGATCGGTTTCATCCATTTGGAAGGGATTAAGACTTTATCCATTGGTCGTTTCTTTATCTTAATGTTGCCAAAGATTCTGTCAATAGGCACGGAAGAGAGCCCTGATATTGGGAAGTAGAGATATTCTTTGTGAGAGCGCACTTAAGGAATGTCTAAAAGTGACCAATCTTTAAATGTCTAATCTAAAATGTTTCAATAGCTCATATCAAAGAGCTTGGGTGGCACAGTGTAGTTTCACCAAATGGCTAATGCGGAAAATACTTGACTTAACAACATCTAACTCGAAAAGTCTGACTTAACAACATCTAACTCGAAAAGTTTGACTTAACAACATCTAACTCGAAAAGCCTTACTTCACAACTCTTGTTTCTGAAATTGATACCAATTCAACAAGCTAGGGTCATAATATGTTCCACCAAACATCTTTTGATCCGCAAATCTTTAATCCCTGTTACAGAACTATCGTGTGTTTAACAGAATTTCCCAAAAACATTGACATAACAACTTCTGAATCAGAGTGCTTCAATTTTCAGATCTAGCGGCTCCATTTTCTGAAACTAACGCACTATAAACAAGCCGGCCGCTTCTGTAGTGTAGGTGGTAGCGTGTCTGCCTTACGTCCAGTTGAGTTGTCGTAATAAGGCTTTTTCCGGGGTTTTCCCTTATTCTGAAACATGAATGTCCGTTAAATAAAACTTCTTTGGACGCTTGACTTACACTGGGCAACACAACACTGCACTTAGAGCACTTCTTGAGTCATTTCTTAGTAATTATGGGTTGAGAAAAACAAATATGACAACGAAAAATATTTATTAGCTCCAGTTTCTATGATATACACAAGGTGGAAGTTTTACATATTAACGGATTGAGAGAAAAGGATACATTTTAACTACATAAATACTGGCACCTGAACGTCGGAACTCCCGATAGAACCGGCCGGCAGTAAGGACAGACGGGAAGCATTCAGAGCACGCCTACCCATTTGTCTCGTGTCACTAACTGAAGGGATGATTAGGAGAGCGGCACGATCACTGTACCGTCTCTTTCTCCTCCCACCAGACGTCTGGAAACCTCGGGATAATTGTGCGCGCCGCGAACCTTCCAGAAACGGCGATCTTCCCTATATAAGGCCCGCGTCAGTTCAGTTCTTGGTGAGCAGCCGTGAGGAGCGCCGAGTGAGTGGACGGACTGGAAGACGGTGTACGTGTATCAGAGGAGTTGTACGTAACTGTGAACGTGCAATGGACCTGTAACAGACGAACTGGCAAATTGTAATTGTGTGCACTAAGTAATTCTACGTAATCGGCAAGTTTTTCAACTGTAACTCGGTGGAAATAAAGAACATTTTGAGTTTCTGCAATTGGACTTCTAATTTCCCGAACCCACAAATTCACAATACTAACAACAATATAATTACATGCTAAAAGTTCCAAATTGCTGGAAAAATACTTCGCAGATAGTCGTGTCTTAAGAGAATCATGTGGTGGCCTATTGACTTCGTCGTCTTTTAGCTTGCCTCCTGTGATGGAGTTCCGCAGAATCCCTATACAAAGGCCAACAGTAATCCGCAAGCATTACTTCATTCCAGCGACCCTGATATCTTTTTTCCATAACAGAAATGTCCTGATGGAATCTCTCCCCATGTTCATCACTAACAGCTCCACAACTGGAAGGGAAAAAGTCTAGGTGGGAGAGGAGAAAATGGATCTTAAGGGGCATGTTGCATTCAAGGTTACGGTATATTTGCAGGAGCAATGTCACTAAGTGCTTGTAGTTGTCATCTATTTTGTTGCCTAAAAATTCATGGGCAAAACCCTTGAAGGCTCCCCAAACTTCCTTTTCTTTCCCCTACAAAATTTGGTCAAATGCAGGATCCTTTACAAGTTCTCTAATTTGTGGCCAGACAAAAATGACTTTCTACGCTTTTGCATTACTTAATTTCCAAAATTTCTCTGTGATTTTTTTTGACAGGTGTGCCAACTCCAAAGAAAAAATTCCCCAAAATGTAAAATCTTCGCTCTAAAAATGAAAAGTTACTTTATCTTCAAACCTAGAGTTAATCTATCATTTTTATGGTCATTTTTTAATCCATCAGATGGGAATGTATGTAAATTCACTATTTTTAAGCCCGAAACATTTTCATTGTTGCCCAGTGTTATTTGAACATTCATTTCATTCATCCTGCCATGTGACGTTACGTTGGAGGATGTAAATTACAAAAATGGAAACAGTAACCGCCTTATAACTTTCGGAGAGTGAATGTCGGTGCCTAAAGGTCAGTATTCTTATCAATAACAGAAAAAATGTTGATATTGTTGCAGTAAATAAATAAAAAGAAGTGACTGATGTTTTCGACGTGTGCAGAATGTTGTGTCGCATTGCCGGGCTGTACATAAAATTCTCTTGTTATATTTGTACGGACCTGATCCCTGAGGAATGTATTAATTTGGGTCGTTGCTGGTACAGACTGTACCTGACTAATATTTCTGTGCGACTGATCAATAAACCAGTGTGATGAATTGGGCTGCCGGAACTAACTTGGTTTTGGAGGCAGTGTGTTGTAGTATGTGAACCAAATACTACTCTGCCGCCAAAACAATAACCCCTCTCCACCCATTGTTGACGGGAAGCGATCAATCAAAAGCATTAATCGCACGGAATAAAAGCGATGCCAATGGTTCGCTAATCGTCCCATAGGTTCGTGCTGAGATCCAACGTTCGCTCCACCAGGCGTTGCTAACAGAAACAATAATTCTATCATTCAAAGCCAGTTTACTTTGCATCAACGAATATCATTTTGAAAATTCATGAAACATTACATGAATTTTGGAAGGTTCGTTTCATATATTGCAAGGCATTTAAAAGGTTAGCAGTTGACACGTGTTTTGATGCGTATCGTGAAATTCTAGCTATCTGAATTCATCGGAACTCCTAATTGCCTTAGCTATTCCGAAGCTATTTTACTAATTGCTTTGCTCAACACATAACTTTGATTTTATTGGCTTCTGTATAGTAACTGTAGTTCGTGCTTCTTATGGTATGGAATGATTTCAATAAATATTGCAATTGTTTTATATCTTCCAATTAATTTATGCGATTACACAACAGAGTTCGTAAATTATGACTTTCAAAACTGTTATTAATATTACATATTATTACAAAGTTTCCAGAATATCCGTGTAATATACGAAGGATGTGATTTATGACGGAGCAATTCCTAAGAGATAAACTTGGCTCGCGAAGTGGTGACAAATGAAGTTACTGCGCAGCCCTGAGCCGTTTTATTCTATAAAAAGCACCACGGACAGTCATTAGTTATCCTGGCTTATTCCACACGTCGTTCCTAATGACGTATCTTTGTATTCAGATTTTGTCAAAAATAATGTGACCACAACTGGTGTGGCGACGTTCTGTAGCGAGTGTGGTTGTGGTCTGTCACGGGTAACCTGAGTTCCGGCAGTTTAAACATTCTACACTGTGAGGTTTAGCGTTCCGTTAATCTAGAATTCATCAAAACTTTCGTAATCTTACTTGGATTTCGCTCCCAGTCCAGGCATGATGCAATACTCTATATCCGCCTAACTTTGGTGATGACTACTTAATTCTAGGGCGTCCTCTTTATCACATCAGTTCTGTCAGCGGACAATAAGGACTTCTGTCGCTTATTGTCCTCAAAAGAACACTGCCCAAGCCCTACCCAGCAAGAAGGCTAAAGGGAAATGAGGAATACCTGTTTTCCGGAAGGTCTTCGTTTGGATTTGGTCACTCGGACGTTGCTTTCCGTTCTTCCCGAGCTGAAAGCCGAATTTTAGTCTGGTTTCTGAAATATTACAAAAATGTCTGTTATTGCTGTGCTGCTCAAACCGTTACCATGGCTTTACCTCTCAGACAACGCACTTATTATTCTCGGAAGATTGAGAGGGGAACTGCCCCGTCTTTTGATCGTGTGGTAAGCACCAATGAATCCTAGAGTCAAAGTGAAACGTATGGTGCCATGGCCGGGATTTGAGCCACGGTTCTACTGGTCCAGTCGCTCTTACCGATTGAGCTACCATGGCCAATTGGCCGTCATCTCATTACATTCTCCAATTGACTCATATATTTTCAGGGTAAATCACTTGGGGCTCTCGTATCCGAGACACACTTTTTGTGGCGACTTACTATTTGAAGTACTTGAGCCAAGGAAATTCTTGGAGAATTTGTTGTCATGGCGACAAATTGGTAAGAGCAACTAGACGGAGAACAGTTGATCCGTGCTTCAAATTCCGGCCGTGGCATTGGATTTTTCATGTCGACTCCATCAAACCAATACCTTAGCCTATATACGGCTAGTATGAAGAAATGATTAATTTTCATCAATTAACTTAATTAATAAGAGTTAAATAATGAAGCCTGGGTCTCAAGTACTTACAATAGTAAGTTGAAACAAACAGTGTATCAGGATACAAGAGCCCCTAGTGTTTCACCGGGAAGATATATGACTCATTTGGAGAATTTAATGTCATGACGGAAATTGGTCATGGCAGCCCAATGGATAAGAGGGACTGGACGGAGAGTTAGTTAATGCCAGAGGTCCTACTCCCATCAGTCCTGGACGCGTGGGACCAAGGACCCGGGCCTCCTTCTACCCGGGGGTTACCGAGATGTCACAAAAGTGTGCCCGGCGCCTCCGTAGGGCTCTCCATATGGCAAGACCTAGAGACTTACAAGTGCCCCCTCACCATCTGGTCCTGTGGACTCAAGATGGGATGGAAGTGGATACGCCACTTACGTGTGCCAACTCCAAAATGGGAAGGCTACCGATATCACCTCGGTGGGGCCACCTGGTGATCTAGCACACCTTCTACCAGCTATGCTGGCTAGTACGCAGGAATATTAAAATGCTTCCCTCAACCCCGTCCTGAGACGTACCCGATCTCCCACGGGTATCGGGAACCACTGCCCCCTCAAGTCCAACCCAATCCGAGCAACTCCCAGAGGGAGGGGCTTGAATGTTCAGCCCGAGGTTCCTCTAGTAACGTCAGAGGTACCACGAGTACTAGGGGTCCGCAGCGCCCGCACCACGGCAGCTGAAGGGGACGGATCAGTACTGGACGGAGCGCAGGAGATCAGCGCTTCAAATCCCGGCCGCGGCATTGAATTTTTTATGTCAACTTCATCAATCCAATCATTAGCCTTTATACGGCTAGTGTGAGGCAATTATTAAGTTCCATCAATTAACATAAATAATAAAGAGTTAAATGATGAAGCCTGCCACTCATGTACTTACGATAGTAAGTCGCCACACACGGTGTATCTGAGATGCGAGAGCCCCTAGTGGTTCACAGGGGAAATATATGACACTTGGAGAATTTAGTATCCATGGCAGCTCAATGGATAAGAGCGACTGGACGGAGACCAGTAGATCAGCGCTTCAAATCCCGGCCGTGGCATTGAATTTTTCGTGTCGACTCTATCAATCCAATACCTTAGTCTGTGTATGGGTAGTGTGAAGAAATGAATAATTTCCATCAATTAACTTAACCAATGAATGCATCACTTCAGCCAATGCAATGCGCAGGAATCACAAATGACAGACATTATATCCACGTGGAGTAATTAGTGCGTTATCTGAGAGGTTTTGATTAACAAGGATAAACCCATGGTAACTATTTGGGTAGCGCAATCATACTTGATTTCCTGGTAATGTTTCAGGGCAGCAGAATCGGGTGAATGAACAACGTGCCATTCCAAGCCTCCTGTATTTATCCTTGAGATTTAAAGCTGAACCTGAACTTGCAATCTTTGAGCTTCCTCTTACAGCAGAGATTACGTACCATTTACTCTACAAACCTTTACTAAAATCCACTTAAGTAATAAAGGTTTTTTACAACACGATTATTTAGCTCAGTTTAGAGTGATGAGCATTTGCAGTTTTCTCTCGCTTGGCTCCAGAAGAAACTTGGGTAATCAATTACTCTACTGAGGCCAATCCAAATCGTATGAATCAAAATTGTACTGCTGCTTATGACAGGCGAATGGAACCTTAGAGGTCAACGTCCACACGTGTGATGTACAGAAAAACATCATCAAGAGGTTTGATATGTGTGAGTCGCGAGAAAACTATATCATTGGTAATCAATTAATCGTATAAAAATAAAGCAAAAGCAGTTTTATTTGAAAAGGAAGAGCATTCAAACAAAAAAAGAAGTTTTGATACAGTGTTTCAAAAGAATCTTTAAGTTATTAACTCTGTCTATTCTGCTTTAAATTTAAATGAACAAGGAAATCAAGGAAAAAAGTAAGAGCAAATCGGCTTAAAATAATGCACGGTTAATATTTTAAAAATATATTCATTAAATTATTGTACCATGATCTATATCATATTTGTAATAAATCCGTCCCTTCGTGGATTTCAACTGACTATTCCAAACAAGAAATGAAACAGTTTCTGATAATCCTGCAAAAACATTTGAAACATATGTTGTATACCTTCCTT
Organism: Mantis religiosa; assembly: GCA_030765055.1. Taxonomy (NCBI): domain Eukaryota; kingdom Metazoa; phylum Arthropoda; class Insecta; order Mantodea; family Mantidae; genus Mantis; species Mantis religiosa. Next base: position 134,889,855 of record CM060956.1, on the reverse strand, counting down.
GACCTCACTTTGACATTGTTCTAAGTTACGGAAATTCCACAGAGCTTACATGCACTCTTCGAAGACCTAATCATCCTTGGTCAAAATCTCTGTGGAATATATTCAGAGTGTGACCATCGATCATTTCTTCTACGAGGGTGGGTCAAAATGTAATGCCTCCTATTTTTTTCTCATTAAATTACAAAGAAAGTTGAATCCAATTTAGATGGCTTGAAAAATACAACACTGACGATTAATTTGTCACTATTCAATATAATCTCCGTCCTTTTGCACAGTTTTTGTCCACCTTTTAACTAGGGCATGTATTCCACTGTGGTAAAACACACGGTCTTGCTTCCCAAGCCTTGGTTCACTGACGTTTTCACAGCCTCCTCATCTTCAAAATGAATCCCACGATGAGCTTCCTTTAGTGGCCCGAAAAGAAGGAAGTCTGATGGTGCCAGGTCAGGGCTGAATGGGGGGTGAGGAAAGACTTGCCATCCCAATTTCTCAATTTCTGCAGTAGTGTAACGGCTGGTGGGTGCTCTTGCATTGTTATGCAAAAGAAGAACGTCCGCCATAGTTTTTGTTGGGCGAAGTCGGCGAGGACGTGCTTTCAGCTTTTTGAGAGTTCTGACGTACTGGACAGAACTTATTGTGCATCCCTGCTCCAAAAAGTCAATTATAAGCACAATATCTGCATCCCAAAACACTGTCGCCATAACTTTCCCTGCCGACCGCTGAGTTTTGAATTTTTTTTCTTCGGTGACGTTGTGTGATGCCATTCCATTGACTGTCTCTTTGAGTCACGTTCGAAAAAATAAACCCACGTTTCGTCTCCCAAAACTTTTTTCCAGAAACTCCTCTACCTCCAAACTGAAGCGCTGCAAGTGTTCGGAGGCTATTGTTTTCCTTGTTTCTTTGTTTTGGACGGTTAACATTCTTGATACCCAATGTGAACACACTTTTGAGTAACCCAGTTGTTGAATAATCGTCATCACACTGCCCTTACTGAGGGAGGTAATGCGACACAATTCACCTGTTGTTACCCGGCGATCACCACGAATGTCACCGACTCGCTAAATGTTGCATGAAGTCACTGCAGCCCCGGCTTGCCGCTTCGCTTTTCATCTGCCAATGGTGTTGGCCCTTCAGCTTCGTTACAGCGACGAACCCATCGTCTAACAGTGCTGACATCCACCGTTGCATCACCATACACATTTTTTAGCCTTTTGTGAATGCGAATTGGCGTTTCAGCTTCCGCGCTCAAAAATTCAATCACAGAACGCTGCCTAATACGAATGTCGATGTCGGCCATTTTGCAAAAGGATGCAGTGCTGCCACCTGTTGACTTAGGAAGTTACTACTGCAGGGGATAAGCGAAGAAGGTTTCAGGAAATGCGCCAAATTCAAAGTTTCCACGTAACTTACATATTTAATGGAAAAAATAGTAGGTATTACTTTTTGATCCACCCTTGTAATGTAAAATTTCAGTTTGTGGATTTCAAATGCAAGCAGCATTTTTCGTTTTGTACGAGTCGTATAATGATTCAATTTAATTACTATATTGGTACAAAGGCGGTACTAGAACTTTTACTGAGATTTCGGTATCTAATGTTTGGTATCATCGACAGATATATACGTATATATACGTAAATATTTATACGTAAATTTTTCATAAATAACAATTAAAACACCGTCCTATGTTTTTCGAAGTATCATATCATAAAGTGCTAAATAAAATTGTTTTACGTCGGTTTTTTCTAATTACACCCTGCGAAGTAATAGCGAGATTTTTTCTACTTTACGGCAATCTCAACAAATTATCAATACTTTCATCGTGAGCACGAGTTAATATTCAGGTTAAAGAGCTAGAAATGAAATCAAAATATGTTTTACACCAGAAAGAATTGGGTTTTCCAAGAGTTATCAGAAATCTGTTGTGGTTATACACCATGTGTTCTAACACAGAGACAGTTGAGTCCAGAGGATCTACACCCATTTGTCCTGGAACCGTACGACCCGGGCTTCCTTCAACCAGGGAGTTATCCGAGCTGTCCCAAAGGGCGCCCGGCATCCTCCGTGGGGCTTCCCATAGGGCAAGACCTGGGTTACTAATAACGCCCCCCCCCCCATCTGGTGCAAGGACACAAGACGGGATGGAAGTGGATACGCCACTTGCGGGCGCCAACACCACAAGCTGAAGGCTACCGATATGACCTCGGTGGGGACGCCTGGCGATCTTTCACGCCTTCTACTAGCTCTGCAGCCTAGTACCCGGGATTATTAATGACTTCCTTCAACCCGGTCCGGAGATGTACCCGATCACCCACGGGTGAGACACACATATTTACGCATTTTAAGGAGATAGGATCAGTTAACAACATAAAATAATAAAAATAAATGAAATAAATAATAATATCAACTCCATGTATTATATACTTCAATCATCACATTTTGCAACTCACAATTAAACTGTTGCAATGTAGAGTCTGATTGGAAAATGTAATGTCATAGCCGGGTTTTAAAACATGGATCTCCTGGTCTCCGTCCAGTTGCTCTTAACCATTGAGCTACCACGGCATCATATCTGCATGATACTAAATTCTCCAACTCAATGATATTTTCCCGGTAAACCACTAGGGGCTATCTTGCACTACGAGATACACACCTTTTGTGGCCACTTAGTATGAGGAACCAGATGGAGACCGAGAGATCCGTGGTTCAAAACTCGACTGTGGCATGAATTTTTCAATGACTCTACCTGTCCAAATCATCCTCTCGTGGGAGAGGGTATCCGTCCCCTTCAGCTGGCGAAGTGCGGGCGCTGCGGTCCCTTAGCACTCGTGGTACCTCTGACGTTACAAGAGGAACTTTGGGCTGAACTGCCGAGCACCTCCCTAGGGGAGTTGTACGGATTGGCTTGGACTCGTGGGGGCAGTGTGTTCCCGACACCCACGGGGAATTGGGTTCCTCTGGCCAGGCCACGGCCGCCCGGAGGTGATAGAAGGTTGCCTCATAAGTCCCGGGTACTAGCCTACAGAGCTAGTAGAAACTGTGCTAGATCACCAGGCGGCCCCATCGAGGTTTTCGGTAGTCTTCCCTGCGGGGTTGACTCGCGTAAGTAGCGTATCCACTTCAACACGTCTTGACGTTGTAGTCGATTGGATGGGGGGCTTTTTAGACTCAAGTTATTGCCCCATGGAAGGACTCCCGGAGTTTTCCATTGCTACCGCGTAGAAGGAGGCCCGAGTCCTTGGCCCTTCGGGTCCAGGACTAATAGGAGTAGAACCTCTGCCGTTAAACGTTTGCCCAAATCATTCCCCCGTAGGGGAGGGGATCCATCCCCTTCAGCTGCCGTGGTGCGGCGCTGCGGACCACTAGCACTCGTGGTATCTGTGACGTTACTAGAGGAACATCGGGCCGAAAATTCAAGCCTCTCCCTGATAGGAAGTTGTTCGGATTGGGTTGACTCGAGGGGGGCAGTGGTTCCCGATACCCGTGGGAGATCTGGTACGTCTCCGGACGGGGTTGATGGAAGCCATTAATATTCCCGCGTACTAGCCAGCATAGCTAGTAGAAGGTGTGCTAGATCACCAGGCGGTCCCACCGAGGTTTTCGGTAGCCTTCCCATTTTGGAGTTGGCGCGCCTAAGTGGCGTATCCACTTCCATCCCTTCTTGAGTCCACAGGACCAGATGGGGGGTGGGGCTTGTTAGTCTCTAGGTCTTGCCCTTTGGAAAGCCCCACGGAGGCGCTGCGCGCTGGGACAGCTCGGTAACTCCTGGTCGAAGGAGACCCAGGTTCCTTGTTCCTACAGTTCCAGGACTAACTGTCCAAATCATCCGTACAGACTCTAGGTGGAAGAAGGATTAATTTCCCCAGTAGTGATAACTGTGAAGCCTGAGATCTATCTAGCACAGTGAGTACCACAAAAGGTGCGTATCTCACTCTGCATATCAAAAATGTGTTGTGTATTTTAAGGAAAAATGGAGCACGGTTTTTTTTTTTTTTTTTTTTTTTTTTTTTTTTTTTTTTTTTTTTATCTCGTACGGTTTACCAGTTACGCAAAAGCTATGCAGGACAAAGATAACATCTTAGGCTATTCTCAGAATTTACGAGTTTTAAAAGTCATTTTTATATTATCTTTCAATTAAAATTGTTAGAAGGCGTTTTGGAGAAAACGAAAAATTTGGAAAATCGTTCCCTATAAGAGATATTTTGGAATACATTTTTTTTTCTTAAAAATCCTCGTGTGACATTTTGCATGACACAGAAGTAATAAAACAAATTTGGTACTTAACCAAATATTGATTCTGTACTTCTAATATTCTCAGCCACACGGACCGTTTTCTTCTTCTTCTTTGTCTATTTACCTCTTCGTATTTTAGACCTACACTGCCAGAACTTAAAGTTGGGCGTCTGCTATTGAGGAAGGGAAGATAAACGCTGGATTAAAGAGAATATACAGGAAGGTCAATCAGCTCAAAACTTGGTATGAGAGATACGGAAATGATAGTCGTCCTTTATGGTTTAGGAAAGGAAGTAAAGTCGGTAGTACAGCGTCGTATATTTAAGGCACACAAATGAACCTTAAGCTCACTAAAATGGATATTCCACTGAGAATCACATCAGTTAAAAAGCGTCCATAAATAAAAGAAAAATATGTCATGGAAATTATAGGAAATCAGGACGAAATGGACCGAAAGGAAAGGTAATGAATGATGAAATAATTGGTGCATTCAACGTAGGGGAAACAAGAGAAAACTTGCATAGATGACATTTTGTTACACACAGCCCACATAAACAGCCTGATATCGACTCACGGCCCGCTTTGGCGAGAGACGAGTAGTGTAACAAGTTAGGAAACACATGCACTATTTTGTAATATTTTTCCCATTTAGAGTCCTCAAAACTTATATTTCTTATGAAAACTTGGTGTAGGATTATTGGGTGAAGTGTTATGCTTTGTTTCTCATACACGTAGTGGAGAAAGTCATTATATTTGCCCAAATATTACCGATCTACCCACATGATATCTTCTACACAATGGGGCGGAGCACCATCTTGCTGTAATGCGTGCAGAGGTGGAAATAAACGCTGCGTTCTCAAGTTATCCGAATGAAATTAAATGGCACGTAGGTCTTTTGTGTTTGAAATTGCAAAACAGAAGCCAACTATCTGAATATCCAGGTCACAATGTATTCGCCGTGCTTCTATTCAGCGTATTGCAACAGAAACTGTCCCATTTAATGAAATGTATGATGTGCAGTCCTTGTACAGAACGGGAAGTTGTATAAAGCCCATTAGAGTGAACCTCGCTGGTTACTTCGTATGCACCGGAACCCACACGGTAGCCATGAAGGCCCAACATGAACACATGCACATAAAACATAGTTCTGTTCTTCCAGTTGGAGTTTGGACCAGAAATTTACACTCCCACAATGATAAAGAATACGTGTTTCAGAAACACTGTAAGAAATTCAACTGGACAAAGACGTTTGCCAAAAAACTAGGCGATACTCGCAGCCATTTTTATGAATATACTGTGACTTTGTGGGTTCGCAAAATTAAAAATGTAGTTTGCAGAAATTCAAAACGCACTTTATTTAAGTAGAAAGACACAACCTACAAGGTCGTCTACCACAGGTCCATTACACAACTGCACACTCAAGTCACAGGTCCATTAACAACTGACTGCCTTCTCGCTCGCTCGTGCTGGCTGACTGTATACAGCCAAAAGGTTTTTGCTGCGTGTCCACCCGTTAAGGGTTTTACCGCAGGTAAGATTTAGAATTGAAGTTTGTAGGATGAAGGTGGTGTAGGTTTTGAGGTTAGGATTAAATTTAGAAGTTACAGAATGTACCTTAGGGTTGAAGGGGAGGATGCAGTACTTTGCACCCAAATTTTTGTTTTTTTGTTTAATTTTTAGTTGGGGAAAAATTTATATGCCAAACAGCTTAGAAGAATTATGTGGAGCTCAGCTTTAGCTGCTGTTCGGATTAGCTCCTAGTTTATCTCGGATGCCCGCAAGCCATGCGGGGTAACCGGTGCTGTCTAGAACGACGTCTAGTGGGGTCATAATCTCCCAAGGCTCTGACAAGGGCTTTTCTATGATTAGGTAAACTGGCGTAAACTTTTAATGCTCGGCGCCTAATTTCATCCTCCACGTATGGAAGACTCGACGGATTGACGGACATCCGCCAACGCCTACACCACTGCTGTGTGAGACGGAGATGTCTTTCTAAGCGGTTGAAGGCTCTGAGGATGTGTTTGTCTTTGCAGAACAGAAGCACGCCGTCAGCGTATTGTGCCATTTGGACTCGTGGCTCTGTTGAGAAATCTGCCATAAAGACGTTGAATAGGGTGGGGGATAGTACAGAGCCTTCGGGGACTCCGCCTCTCACTGGTCTGAGTGTACGTTTTCCCCGCGACTGTGACTTGGAATGTGCGGTGTTGCAAGAAGCTGTGTATTATGTTGACTATTTGTGTTGGGAGCCCCAGGTGGATCAGTTTGTAAAGGAGCCCGGCGTGCCATGTCGTAGAGAAGACATTCTCGACATCCAAAGAAACCGCAGTAGTGAAGGCGCCTTCCTGGAAACCCAAGGCAGCGGTCTCCAACACACGCAGTAGCTGTTGGATTGTCGAGTGCCCAGGGCGAAAACCAAACTGATGGGCGGGAATGGCTTGAATGTCTCCCAATATTGGTGACAAGCGGGTGAGAATCAACCTCTCGAGAACTTTCGAGAGGGTGGAAAGGTGGCTACTGGATCGGTAGCTGGAGGGTTGAACCGACTCTTTCCCAGGTTTCAATATGAAAATCACCCGGGCCTCTCTCCACTCTCGTGGAAAGTACCCAAGGGTGAGGCACATGTTGAAAATCCTAGTAAGGAACAGAACCGCGTTGAAGGGAAGATGGCGGAGCATTAGGGGGGTCAGCCCGTCCGGCCCCGCCGCCTTTTTTGGTTTGAGACACTGGAGTGCGCCTTGGACTTCGATGGGACAAATGGTTGGCAGTCGAACCGCGTCCTCAGGAGGGCGGCGTAGGAAACGACGCACCTCCCAATAAACACGTTCGGAAAAGTTATCGTCCTGGGGTGATCTCTTTGACATAAGGTACGCTCAAGATAGTCAGGGAAAGCGTCGGCTTTGGCTTGTGGATGGTAAGCCAGGCCTTGGGTGCCATGGATGGGGGAGGTGTATTGGTCTCTGTGATTTTTGAGGGCTTTGGCTATCCTCCACACGTCGCCATCCTCGACGCGCAACCTGGCCATTTTGTCCTCCCACGGACTGCCCTCCGACAGCCGCGCCACTTATTTATAACAGAACCATTTTTTCTCGAAGGTTGTCGAAGCTTCACGGCCTTTCACGACGGCAGGCGAAGGAGAGGAAACTCTCCAGACATCTTATTGACTCTTTCTCTCTCGGCAGGTAACAAGCGCTCTTCTGCTCCGTGGGCGTCGCTTGAGCGCAATCTGTCTTTTTCATTACCTCCTTCTCTCTCTCTCTCTCTCTCTCTCTCTCTCTCTCTCTCTCTCTCTCTCTCTCTCTCTCTCTCTCTCTCTCTCTCTCTCTCTCTCGGCGTTCGCATACGCGCGTTTCGCAGCCCGCCACAAAACAATGTCTGGTGACAATATTATTGTATGGAGCCGAACAATTGGAAAGACAAAGGTTTGATCTTCATTATTCGTATTTTTTAAGACTTCTCTAAGTGAATGGTAGGAAGAATCATTTTATCGATCCCAGGCACCGCAAAGTGAGATTTGTGGTGGATAACACGGCGCTGGGGCGGGTTTTATCCGGGATCTCCGGTTTCCCCCGCCATCTCATTCCACCGGTGCTCCATCTTCATCTCATGTATCATCAGTGTCACCGCCTGCGGTACCGTATGTAGTAAAAGCGGGCGTTAAACACTACACATTTCATTTCAAATGAGTCCAGGTTCATAGAGCTTAGAGTTCCCAGATATTTATCTCTCAGGATAAAGGAAAAACTACAACGTTAAATCATATCGAACGATGAGTGAATGATGCTCAAATGAGGCAGGATTAGTATTGATAGAATCGACATGAAAAATGAAATGCCACGGCCGGAATTTGAACCACGGATCTACTGGTCTCCGTCCTGTCGCTTTTACCCATTGAGTTACCATGGCCGATTTGACGTCTTAACATTAAATTATCGAATTGACTGAACAAATTGGCCATGGTAGCTCAATGGGTAAGAGCGACTGGACGGAGACCAGTAGATCCGTGGTTCAAATCCCGTCCGTGGCATTGAATTTTTGATGTCGACTCTATTAAACCGGTTCGTTAGCCTGTTACGGCTATTGTGAATAAATGATTTTTTCCATCAATTAACTTAAATAACAGGATTAATATATTACATATCATCGTGTACAGCGTACAACTGGTTGTAGTTTAGATAATTACAGTTGGACTACCGTGTACTCTTTGTAATTAGAAGTAATTTAGTATACAAGGTGGATTTTTTCTTTTTTTTTACGTCCTCCCACTTTAAGTCATATCGGACGATGAATGGAATGGGTGAAATGATGCACAAATGAGCCCAGGGTCCATAGAGCTTAAAGTTACCCGACATTCGCCTTTGAGGATAAGGGAAAACCACGGAAAAACCTTATCCAGGTAACTCAGCCTGACCGAGAATCGAACTCGGGATCTCTTGAACGTGAGGCAGACATGCTACCACCACGCTACCGAGGCGGGCATCCAAGGTAGAGTTTATTCTACACTTGAAAAGGAAATTTTTAACTTGTTTTAATCTTTGGAAGTATTACAATAAGTAATCATGCCATTACACGAAACAAATAAACCATGTGAAGTGTATTTTGTTTTTCTTTATTTTGTACTTACGTATAATATTCGTAATTAGACACGTAACATTTCATTTTATGGAGACACACCCAGCGTCAGAGGTCATCTGTGTTGCTTTATTTACTGTATACTCGAAATTACTAGGATTTTGTAGAAATTGCAATTAGATAAGAAATGACTGTTAAGGCCCCGTACCTTGGTGGGCTTTATGGTAGTAGTTTACTGTATTGATAGTTCTCACGGTGGCTCAGCTGAGTCAAGTACCGGCACGCTAACCCGAAGATGGTTACCGTGGTTCAAATCCCAGCTACAGATGTATTATTTTATCTTGGCAGGAATCCTGCACGGTAGGGATGAGTAGCAACTGTGGTGGGGATGGTGCACCTACCGTCACAATGCGTCACATGCGTAAGATTACGAGAGGGGAGGGCGGTGCATAAGGTGTCTAAAAACAAATTTCATTCTCGAAGCAAGTTTTGCAGCTCTTATAAACTAAGTTGTAATTATTACTATGGTAGTAATCTCCACGCTTTTGTTGGATCTTAAATAGTACATAGGCATTTGGAACAAAACCCTGTTCTCCTCCAGCAGGCATGATAAACAACTGCCGGCCTTTCAATATCGCTGCAAAGTCCCTGTAACGTATTTCACTCCAGGCATATGGTCCAGCATGTGCTGTATTTATATAAGTTTCATCCATATAAACTATATAAAGGTCTCTTCGATATCTCCGAATATTTCGTGAATACTTAAACCTTTTTGCACGTATTATGCGATGTTCGATTAAAATTTGTCTGTCACGCTTAGTGTCGTCTTTTTTTTTTTTTTTTCAAATATCCTAGCTTCAAAAGAACTCTTCTTAATGTTTAGACACTGCTCTGGAAGTCAGTGAAATTTTTAGCTTCATAAGCACTTTCTTCAAAGTTGGTCTTTTTTTTCTGTGCTTTAAAAATTATTCATAGTTCGCCTAACTGCTTCTGAATTAAAACATCCAAATTAGATTTTGTGCATGTTCTTAGTCTTTGTTTACTGGGCATAGAGAAGGACGTTGTTGCACTAGCACCAATGGCTTTTCTTTCCTTAATAACTCTCCTAAACTGATTTCAGACACAATTGTTGCCTCAGATATCCTTCCCCAGATTTTTGTAGCTGACCCACATGGATATTGGTTATTACTTCTCATGTTTTTAAATGTATCACTTTATTTCCTAACGTGCTGCTAGGAGGCGTCATTTATAAATGCTCCCTTGGGACCAGGAGACAAGCACATTTTGAAACAAGCTGTAGTGTTACCGAGTAGCTCTGCACGTGTTTAATTGCTCACAACTGGTACGCAACTGACCTGCCCTCCCATCCAGTTGCAATCGTTCTGAGGCGGACTCGTCCAGATACCACTGCGCATCGCTCTGCACTTTTCAAGATAAAAAAATACATATGTACGTTGGTATTGAACGTTTCGGCCTAACTGTACACCTCATATATAAAATAAAGGTTAGTCCGCTCTGAGCACTTAGGTTGCTCCTTGCAGGTTGCTGCATCTTTCTTAGTTACTAAGGAAACGCACTTAACCGAGAGAGTTTCGCTATGTTAACATCGGGAACATACTGTACCATGAAGATAACGCCATCTGTCGCTGAAAGATGTGCGTTGTTCTCCTGTCCATTACATGCAGTTGGGCAGAACAAGCGAACAGCGGGATGGCTGTGCAGCGTTTATGTTAATCCCAAAAGCATTATACAGAATAATCGTCCTCAATATTGATACTTAGCAATGATATTTTAGTCCCTGGGGGTTCGTTTAATAGTTCACAATATTCCATATCACATTTAGTGCAACATATCTTACGGAATGTATTACTTTAATCTTACTAGAACGTGTTTTGACCAATATTAATGAGAGAAAATGGTTCTTTCTAAATATTGTTCCTGAAATGCATAAATTAGTTATAAATGCATCAAGGAGGTATAGAATCTTAATCAAAAATAAATATAAATAATTATAAAGTAACTATTTATCATATTTGGGGATAAATAAGTAAACAGCAGTCCCAAATTTAGTAAAATAAAAGTATGTCAGAAACTCTTACGAAATACGAAGGGTTGTCGCAAAATTTTAATTACCACCCTGTAGTTTTATGCTAGAGTGATGTCTCGGGACATAATGTTGGTAGTTTCAAAGATTTGCGTCCTTTTGTTTATTTACAGTGAGTATCAGAAATGACTGAGGTGTAAGATGTAGAAAATTGAGGCTCGTAATGTGATCAAGTCCCTGCATTTTAAGGGCAAAACAGCCTGAAATATCCATGATGAGGTGACGGCTGTTTATGGAAATGATTGCCCATCGTATGACACTACTGTGAGGTGGACAAGGAATTTTCAAACTGGTCACATGTCCTGACAGATGAACCAAGTGCTGGTAGACCGTCAATGACAGACAACACTGTCACAGTGAAGAAAGTGGAGTGTTTAATACTGTAAGACAGCCGAGAAGCCATTCAAATGATCATGAATGAGACACATCTTAGTTATGGTAGTGTGTGGGAAATTATCCATGAGGAACTGGACATGTCTAAGGTGTCTGCACGGTGGGTTCCACATTTGCTAATCCCTTTCCAAAAGCAAACACGGCGTGACCTTTCAAGACAGATGTTGATGTTGCTGGAACAGGAAGAAGATGATTTTTTGATCGTCTGGATGGATAAATTCTGGATCTATTAGTATGATCTGGAAACAAAAACCATAAGCATGGAATGGAAGCATGCTGATTACTCCCTCCCAAAAAGACAAAGTTGAAAATGTCAGCTGGAAAGGTCATGCTTTCAGTTTTTTTGGAACTGTCGTGGAGTCATCTTGCCAAGGGTCAAACCATCACTGGCAAATACTACTGCAAACTTCTGTACAAGAGACGAGCTGCTCTGACGCGTATGCTCTCCAAAGGTGTCAGTCTTCTGTCTGACCATGCACCATCACATTCATCTCAAGTTGCAGTTGACAAAATAAGGGAATGTGGCTTTGAGACCTCACAGCATCCACCTTATTCGCCTGATCTCTCACCAAGTGACTTTTTCTGGTTCCCTCAAATGAAGGATTCGTTTCGTGTTCGCCAATTTGACAGCATAAATGATGTCATTAATGAAGTAGAAGAGTGGCTTAAAGCGATTTTTGCAGATTTCTACAATTAAGCTATACGAAACTTCAAGAAACGCTGGGAAAAAATCTGTAAATCTGGATGATGGTTACATAGAGGAGAACTAACAAGCACATATCGACACAAACACTCTATCACATTTTAATGGGTGATAATTTACGTTACGACACCCCCTCGTAAGAAGAGAATATATAGCATTTCAGCTGTTGAGGCTTGGAGCAGTACGGAGTAAAAAATTTTACATAACTTACTATTCCAAGAAATAAGAGAGCGTCTGAAAGTTTTGTGGAAGAGAAGGAATTTTGCCACCTAACTAGTATCCGCCAGGGAACGTCAAGCTCGAACAATGGGTGCCTCTGTTGAACTCATTGTCATTAGAACCTCCAAAAATATTTTTCTGGAGAAAATGCTTTTCACTTGTGAAGTAAGCAGAAGAAGAACAAAAAAGCTGGTGATGTCAAACACTGTAGGATAAGGGATATTTAATATATGGCGAGGAAAGAGATGAGTACGTCAAATGAATAGAGTCTGTTTAGTTAACGCGTGTGCACGTCGGCTGCTGCCTTTGACGAACTCTTATAATCGTTTTACAAGACAGAACCTCCTTCTCGCAGTTCGTTCTGCAAAGTTGCCACCTTTTTCGGTACGTAATCGGTCTCGTACGAGTTTTCGTCAAAATAAATTATATTATGTCCATTACTGCGAAACTTCCTTATTTTTGACGATATATATAATATATCGTCAAGCTACAATTCTACTGGATTCCATAATAACCCTTATCTTATTCAAAGTGCGGTATTTGAAACCCAGCACCCTTAAGAGACCACGCAAAGTGCAGTGCCCGTAAGGAAAATCACAAATTTCTTGCAAATGTGCAACCAATTCGTCTACGGTGGCATAGAATCTATAAATTTCGCGACGAATTAAATCACATGTGAAATTATCTACTTTAGAGAAACGTTTCCTTTTGTTTTCACACTAGATCGGCGTTTTTGGTATTCCATTCGTCACAATATTTCTTACAGTATTTCTCTGAATACCTAAAATTTATCAGGTTCATTGCATAACCCCTTACCAAGATTATTTTTCAGCACATACTTTTGTGTTCAAAACAAGTGCTTGAATTTTCTTAGAAGCAGTTCCCGTTATAACTTTGTTTTTGTGGCTTTTCCGGTAATATAACTCGGCCCAGTTATTCACACTATTGTCATCACTGATTATTTTCACGTGACTGAAAGTTATATACTACTTCATTTGCATTTACCACTGCATTTCCCTCCCACGGTCTCCACATCATGACATACAACGAATTTCTGCACGTAATGAAACAGATAAATTGGAAGTTGGAACGTTGGCAACTGAGACTCTGTGGAGTCTGTGGAGTAGACATGCGGCTGTCACTTCGAGAAAATCAGGGTTGTTATTGGTCCTCAACGACGGTGTTCCATATCTGAAGTGTGGAGATAGATTTATGACGATCGTTAGTGGGCGGGAGGCTCGGGTTCCTTTGACTCCAAACTGCACATGCGTTAACTAAACATACTTTACTATTTAACGCCCCCGCTCTTAGTACATACGGCACCGCAGGCGGTGATACTGATGATGTATGAGATAAACATGAAGCATCTGTAGAATGAGATGGCGGAGGACACTGATTTGTCCTGTGTCCATTATTAATCTCGGTCATGCCATTATTAAGGGTCCGAACAATGCCTTTTCAAACAGAGTCAAGTGTTACCCACTTAGAAATCCTGCTAAGTACCTTCTTTCTGCGGTTCTTTTGTTAAAACTATTCAACCCAGTGCATGTTCAACCTTTCTTTTTTGGTGAAACTATTGTAACTGGCACTTCTTACCTTGATATGCTAGAGAAATGGCTCTTTCCTCAGTTGCAAGAAAATGAGCCTGAGAACTTTATTTTCCAGCAAGATGGGGCGCGGCCTCACTGGCACAACGAAGTACAGGATTGGTTGAACGTCACTCTACCCGAGCGCTAGATAGGCCACCAGAGCCCCAATGACAGAGTTTGCTATGCATGGCCTCCATGTTCTCCTGATTTAACGCCATGCCATTTTTACCTTTGGGGCTTCATCAAGGATCATGTGTATGTGCCTCCGTTACCAGCTGACTTCCCTGAATTAAGAAACCGGATTGAAGCAGCTGTTGCTACAATTACTGAATACACACATATCAACATTTGGGAAGAACTCGGCAATAGACTTGATGTGTGCCGTGTGACAAAGGGTAGTCACATTAAACATTTATAAGATTCTTGTTAAAACTGTTTGAGCTGCTTTTTCATGTACATATCATTTATAACTATAAGTTTAACGTGATAAATATTAAAACCACGATATTCTTGTATATACATCCTGTACTATTTATAGAGTCAAACGTTTGAACACCAATTCCTGTTTCTCTTCTATAAATTGAGGAGTTGTTACAGGTTATAAGGCACTTAAGCTGGATAACATTTCTCATTCATTTTAAGTAAATGGGTCCTATTGTTTATGTAATAAAACTGGTATACCATTACAGAAGTGCAATCAAGGGTTACGATGGTGTTTATGTCTGCTATATTAAACTAACATGGATTTCTATGCTTACGTTGTAAGTAGTTACTGACCTGGTCATTATTGAACAGTATTAACTATGTGTACAGAACGCATATATAGAGACGGAAACTTCACGAGATAATTTAACGGTGCCTATAAACTAAAGCAGACATAATTCGCTAAGAAGCGTTATTAAGGAAGTCATATGCGATTTTCTTGCGCTGCGCCTCTGTTTCAGCATACATTTGTCTTGGGTTTAATATGGAGCCGACTTCATTCCCCTTTAACCAGCCACTTCCTTCGGAACCGCAGTATGGGATAATTTGTTCCCTCTTCCCATTCTTTTCTTGTGTCGACATAACTCTCTCTGTCTCTCTCCCTCTACCATTCCCTTCGTGAATCAAGTGGAGATGGCAGCACTTTGTTAATGTCTCCATTTCAGCCCAGGGTGTACACAGAATTAAAAGTATAATCTAAGATCAATGCATTTGCTTAAATAAAATGTAATTAATGTAATTATATATCTGTAATAATGTAATTAATGTATAATGTAATTAATATCTGAGTTATGTGTAAAGGAAGATAAGTCTAAATATGATGTGCCCATTGATTATCTGAGGATTTATGTTACAAATTAAGCCATCGGTAAAAGGATAGCTTTTTAATCAATGTCTAATTCATTTAGTTCATTTATCTATTGTATAAGTTGATCCAACTGGTGCTCACAACACAGAGGATCAACATGCTACACAGCTTCCTACGACACCGTACCTCTAAAGTCACAGTTGCGGGGAAAACATCAACACTTAGACCAGTGAGAGGCGGAGTCCCCGAAGGTTCTGTACTATCTCCCACCTTTTTCAACGTCTTTATTGCAGATCTCCCCACAGAACCACGAGTCGAAATGGCACAATACGCTGACGACGTGCTTCTATTCCGCAAAGACAGACACATACTCAGAGCCTTCAACTCCATACACCCATACACAGACACCTCCGTCTCACACAGCAGTGGTGTCGGCGTTGGCGGATGTCCGTAAATCCGGAGAAAAGCCACGCCATACTTTTCACAAAGCGCCACACCCCCGCAGACTGCCCAAATCTCAGCTTTCGAGGTCGAATGATAGAGTGGACTTTCTCTGTCCGATACCTTGTAGTAACATTGGATAGAGGCCAAAGCTTTCGCCAACACATCAGAGACCTAGCGGCAAGGGTACAGGGAGCTTTCGCTTCAATGTATCCTATGCTGGGGTCGAGCTCGATGCCGCTTGGCCTGAGGTTGTACCTCTTCCTAGCGCTGGTAATCCCCGTGATGCTATATGCCTGCGAGATCTGGGGCATGGCCGCAGACAGCTGGTTGGCATGGCTTCAACGTGCACAGAATAGAGGGCTACGGTCTATCTATTCTGTGGGTCGCTATTTTCCTACCAGGTTGCTTCACGAAGCCTCGGGTTTTCCAGATGTGGAGGACGAAGTTAGGCGCCGGGCATCAAAATTCTACGCAACTTTACCAACTCACAGAAGCGCCCTTGTTCGATCACTGGGAGATTATGACCCCACTAGACGCCGTTCTAGATAACATCGGGTCCCCCGTATGGCATGCGGGCACCCAAGTTAACCCAGGAGCAAATCCTAACAGCAGCTACAGCTGAGCTCCACATAATCCCCAAGATGTTTGGCAACAAAATTTCTCCACAAAACAAAACTAAATTAAAAACACCAGGGTGCTGGGTATTGCATCCTGTCCTTTCATCCCGAGGGTACAATAACTGTAACCTCACAATTCTTCAAGTCTCAAAATCTACACCATATACATCCTACAAAAACCCGTTCAAATACCTTACCTGCGGTAAAACCCTTAACGGGTGGACACGCAGCAAAAACCTTCTGGCTATATACAGCCAGCCAGCACGACATGGTCGTGGTTATGGCCATTCATTTATTTCACTTCTTATTTAACTGTTATACGATGAGAAACTTTACTCTAATCTCGCTTTTATTTTTCATAGATTTAATTTAGTGTACTCACCGACATTTCAATTTGCATTATATTATGCAAAGGAATTTTTTTTATAGTAGGACAGTCTTTAAGAAGCCGTTCTGACGTTCATGATATTATATCACATCTTCTAATTTTATTCCTAAATAAATAATATATTTAAGATTTACAAATTCCTTTCACTTGAATATAACAAGTGACATTATAAATTGCAATTTTTACTTTTCTTTCCTAATATTCTCGCCAATTGCCAGGATATTTTCAGTGGCACCCGTGTGCGGAAATTTTTCCCGCAAAAGTTGTTTTACATGCGAGTATATATAGTTATATGGTGATATCACATGAATGACTGTCGGATTCTGTTCAAAGTTCCATGTGCCTGTCAAATAACTCCACATGCTGCTACTATTGGGACAGTTAGGTCCTCTTCTGAGGTGTTTCATACACCAAAGACTTGGGGTGATCTCAGATAAAGTGTAGCAACATTATTGCACTGGCCAGTCTGTTCTTAAATCATACCGTTTCTGACTATTAGAATTTACGAATTAAAAAGACGAATCAAAAAATTCATGATACGACAGGAACCAAATACCGACCTCTGGAACGGCAGCTTTCGGCGGTACGGATTGGGCCACCAGAACACCACTAGAGATTCGGGAGGCCCGGGTTCGATTCCCGTCGCCAACCTACCTGACACATGAGTTTTTTCGGGGGATTTCCCAGGTCGCTAGGCGAACTCTGGGTAGGTCAGTTACATCCAACGAATTTCTTATCTCTCTATATGGAGGGATATCATCCCATTATCATTTCATATCATCCCTCATTCCTTTACGGTAGACATGTCAGCGGGAGTCTTGGCGGTGCATGGCAGAATGATATGCTCTGAGGTTATCTACTTCGTCTTCCGGTAGGTCGGTTGAAAGTCTCCGCGCCTCTGCTGGGATCATTTCGGGTTCGCCAGCCAGTGAGCTATAGGGCTCGGCTGCTAGGCTCGTTGCCGTCCAGCAGTAGGGGTGTGTGTTCGTTCTCCTGGCCTCTCAGAGGAAGTCTCTAAGTAAACTTTCGGGACCCTTCCCACTGCACTGTCGTGGTTGCTTGGATCGACCACCCTGTCTCGTCTTGCCTCATCCTTCCTCCCGGGAGTGTCCCACTTGGGGACATAGGTACAGTGGGCACAAAATGGAGGCCTACCTACCGAAACCCCTCCAGAATGAAATCCTAATCCTAATTCTACATCACTAGAGTACGCTACACGATGCAGAGAGCAGTTAATACCTGTTCAGTGTCGCACTGGCAGGTGATTAGTTCGAGATTTGAGATATCTTTAGAGCCATTAAATCTTGTGAGCGCCAGTAATGAGCTACTAGGAATCGACATTTGTATACTCGGGAAGAAGGTTTTAAGATATTCTAATCCAATAACTTCACCCACCTTGTTCAAACACCAATTTATTAGCATCTGTTGTCAGGTTTAACACAACTAACTGCCTTACGTTTAGCCTCATACGACGCATTGCGTATCTCAACTCATATTAGTGACGTCTACAGTCACTGGAACTATTTGCGTGAAGTTCATTAACATCCTGTATATACAGACAATTTTTCTTTCTAATAATACTGTATGCTCATAATATATAGTTAAACATGTCTGAGACCTTTTTGCCAGAAAATTAATGTATGACAGTGTACAATATTTTCTGCTGCCATACATTAGTTACCAAGACTGTACCTCAAAGGAGGGGAGGCAACTGCTGCAAATGACGTGCACACAGTAGGTTTGATGATGCCATCTGCATGCATTCGAAGTTGCCGTCATGACCACAGGGTGGTATCACCACGCCCATCTGTTTTATCACCTGATATTTCAAGATAAATGCACGTCAACTAACAAGGGTATTTCTTGCACAGCAAGTGTTAAAGCAGCAAACACCACTACTTCCTACATTAACGCAAATTACTAAAATTAAATGAAACCTTGCTTGTTTCTTACGTATAAAATTCCTGACTTTTTTGAACTGGCACCTAACTAACTTAATACTGTTTTTGATAGTATGATATGATATATTTATTTGTGCAGTTTCCATTAATATTTCATTTGAATGACTTGCACTATTATACATGTAATTGCTGAACTAAGATTTACTCGCTGACTCAGGTCCCCTGGCCACAAGCCTTTGGTTTCCGTGAGCAGCTTTGTGCCATTTCTTCTTGACCTTTTCTTCTTTTACCACAATCCACTTTTCTCTTAACTTATATAAGAATTCTCTTATACATGTACGAGGCATGTTTTTTAAGTCAGTGCCGTTTTGCGATTCCGCCGTCGCAGCGCTACGGTCGGCGCTGGTTACCTACATCTTGTCTACGCACTGACGCCATGACAGTCGGATTCTTCATTGTATACGTTGGTTACTGAGTGTTTAAGATGCCTCCGACAATCGTGAGTCCCACCGATTGTTAAGTACGGGCTGTTATACGATTTCTTAGTGCTAAAGGCGTAAAACCGATCGATATTCATCGTGAGATCTGTGACGTTTACGGACAAAACATTTTGAGTGATGGAATGGTAGGGAAATGGTTCAGAGCATTTAAAGATGGCCGCACAAATGTGTATGATGAAGAACGGAGTGGGCGTCCTTCGGTCGTTACTGAAGATTTGGTGCAGAAACTGTACGAAAAGGTGAGAGAAAACAGACGCTTTACAATTTCATCATTGTGCGACTATTTTCCTCAATATTCTCGTAGTGTTTTGTATCGCATTCTGACCGAGAACTGGAAGTACCGGAAATTGTTCCGAAAATATTGACGGATTTGCACAAAACCCAACTTTTAGGCAGTGCATTGTCTTTCCTTGAGCGGTACCACAATGAAGGTGAAGATTTTTTAGACCAAATTGTTACTGGTGACGAAACATGGGTGGCCTACGTCACACCAGATTCGAAACAACAACTCATGGAATGGCGACATTCATCATCACCCACAAAAGTTAAGTTAAAGCAAAAAATTTATGCCCAGAAAATCATGTGCACAGCTTTTTGGGACAGAAAAGGAGTATTGCTAGTGGAGTTTCTGCCTCGTAATGAGACAATCAATGCAGCGCCTTATTGTGAGACATTGAACAATCTGCGCCGTGCAATCCAGAACAAAAGACGTGGTAATTTGAGTAAGGGTATCGTTTTGCTGCATGACAATGCCCATCCACATGTGGCTAATCGGACCAAAGATCTCATCATATCTTTTCAATGGGAAACTCTAGATCATTCTCCATACAGCCCTGATCTGGCGCCCAGCGACTACCATTTGTTCCTGCACTTGAAGAAACATCTGGGTGGTCAGCGTCTTCAAGACGATAACGAAGTCATAACAGTTGTGATACAGTGGTTAACTCGTCATGCGGCAGAATTTTATGAGGGTATTCAAAAACTGGTGCCACGTTATGACAAGTGCCTCAGTATTCACGGAAGTTATGTAGAAAAGTACATTAAGGTACAGGCTTTCATGTAAAAATAAAATTATGGTGATATCTATGCACGTCTTTTTTAAATTCGAAACGGTTCTCGTATTTTTCTTTTCACCCATTCCCGTTAACTTGCATAACGCCACTACGTCTTTGCTTACACTGTCCCATTTCTTATCCCATATTTTTCTCCTGCAATTTGTTTACTTCTCGCATGGTAGGGGAATATGTGGCAGGACATGGTACTTAATATTTGTGCATCTATATTTCACAATTGGACATTTAGAAATTGTGTTCGGGTAATGTAAATGTATTTATTATTGCATAATTTCCTGAAAAACGTAAGTTAAATAGACACTCGCAAAAAATGGGAGTGGCTATCACGTCAAAATCAAAAGTAGTATATTTGCCTCATTTTGCCCCAGAGGTGGGGCAGTAAGGGGTATTATTTCTTTGACCAATTTTAATCAGTTCTTCATTTTGTTTTACATTTAGTTCACTTCTCACAATATGCACACATTTGCACATCTTCATCATCACTTTCGACACCTGCACAAGAATTATGAGCCCACTGCAGACAGCAGGGATGTCTATTCCACCCTCCTTCTAAATAACCGTGGCAGTAAACACAATCATCTTCGTCGTCTTTTGATACTTCTTGCCTATTACCAGCAGACAGATGACTTCTGGACGTTTGGATACAGGAGGATTATGACAACTAGGCCTACCTTTCGATGATTCCCGTTTTGTTTCGCTTTCCGGCAGAGCAAGACACCTTTTTACAGGTCTTTTATTCATTTGTTCTTGTTCCGCATTCAACAGCGCTTCTTTATAAGAATATGTTGCCAGTATTGTATTTTTCCCCCTGTTATTCCAAATTCTCTTGTTTTTGTGATCTACCTTTGTAATAGGTGTGATATTTTCTGGGCTGGAACTCTGGAAACTACTGCAGCTTAGCATCTCAATGTTTTCTCTCCCCATAGGTGAACCAGAGACAACGGACATCTCAGAAATTGAAGGATTAACATCATCAGGAACTCCAGGAGAAAGCTCAATATCTGTCGTTTTGGACGCTAGGAAATCAGCATCATCAAACACATTGATGTTCACAGACCATATTCCTGTTTTTCGAAATTCGTTGACTGCCGTGCTCATTGTTGAGGCTCGCATATAACTGGCACCAAACAATGATGCAACCTGAAACAGTTTCACGAATTTTCCTGGATTAGCTCTAACCCAGGAGCGAATATCATCCTCATAATATTTGATTAGTGGTTTCATGAAAGAAACATCTAGCGGCTGCAGCCTGTGAGAACATTTTTAACAACATTATCATGATTATCTCATTTCTTCTTAACGTAGCGTTCAAGAGTTGTTTGGAGCACTTGAAATCGACTAGCTGCCCTTTTATAGCTCACTGAACCATCAAGTACAGCATTCACAGCCGCCTCCATTAAGACTAAAGACCACTCTTGCCTCTGTGACTTCTTTACGTAATTACGCACTATTCCGAAATCACATGAAGCATGAGCAGTCAATCATATGAATAACACAGAAAGAGTTCTACACCAGGGGCATAATGGGTTAGTACCCTATTATGCCCCACCCATATTGCCCCGTAAAAGCAAGCTTAGATTAATGCTTGTCGATGGTTCGATTTTCAAAGATACCTTAGCGAAAAACATGGATTTAGAAGTACATTAAGTGCTATATTCCATATTAATTATTGTTTTTATTTAAATGTAGATATGACGTACTTACATGCGTTGAAAGAGATCACGAATCTTGTAAAAAGTGGTTCAAATCCCGGCTACGGCATTGAATTTTTGAGTCCAGTTTTACTCATTCAAACCTTAGCCTACACACGGCGGGTGTGGAAGAAATGATTATGATCATCAATTTACCTAAAATAAAAACATTGGTTTAACTATGTAGCCCGAGACTTAAGTACTTACAGCATAGTAAGTCGCCACAAAAGGTGCGTGTCTCATAGCATATGAGAACCCCTAGTGGTCTACCGGATAACATACGAGTTAGTTGGAGAATCTGATGTCATGTGGGCATGTTGGCATTAGTAGCTCAGTGGTTTAGAGCAAACGCATGGAGTGCAGGAGATCCGTGTTTCAAATCCCGGCTATGGCATTGAATTTTTCAGTCTGGCTCTGCTCATTTATATATACACTGTTCGCCAACACAAAGAAAGCCCCCGGCAAGCATATGCTACTCTAACACAGAGCAACACGGACAGTGAATATGTGTGACAGAAAATGCATGCTACACAGGGAGTAGAACAGTTAAAAAAAGTCATGCGCCCTGTTCACTCAGCACATTAAAGCTGAGAAGATACATTCTCAAATGTAGAGGACAGGAAAATTTCTAACACGAAATAGAAGAGTTTGAAACTCACCTCTCAAAACGAGGATAGATTTTCCGCGTGCTATGGAATATTAGATTATAATGTTCCTGATCGAATTTAGACATTCCAGTATCTTAAAATTGTTTTATATCAAGAAAATTCTACAAGTTTTATGTAGTACGATTTTTAACTACTCCTTATGGTTTGCAAATTATACCAAGGGCACCCAGCATGGAGAGAACTTCAGAAAGTATTTCCAAAGAATGCAAAATATACATTTAAGTGGTCATGACACTATATGCTCGAATAGTCATCCTCTGGTGGATGAAGAAGTTCGAGATGAAGTCTCGCCAGTGGTAACAGCTCCATACATGCAGACAACTTCAGCATAAACCTGGCAAACGCTTCGTGACTTACCTATAGCCGTAAGATCTTGAAATGCATCATTCTTACAAAATAGTTGTCAAGGTTAGTAACCCTAAATTCAGTGAAAAGGGGTCATTAGCCATAACAAAACATAGTCATAAAGACACCATCTAGTGTTCAAGAGAGAATGAAATAGCAGCTGTACGTTTGCAAACAATATGGCGTGAGAATGCAAGTGTTAGGAACATAATGTGTCTTCAGATATCGGACACTGTGTACACTGAACCGCTGCTCTCAAGGGGAGAAAGGCAAATATCAAATGGCTTTGACAAGCAATGGTCAATACAGGGCAGAATCCAAGACCCAAATGGCCTGACGTGTTTTATATATTCTTTATCATTAGAATGCAACATTCCATAATGTTATGTCTTTAAAACAAAACTGTAGAAGATTACTGAATTCAAAAATAGTATTTCTTTTGTGTGTTTGACTAAGTAGAAAGAGGTGAAAGTCACGTGACTTTCTAAACTCCTGCCCGCCTCGGTAGCGTGGTGGTAGCGTGTCTGCCTCACGTTCAAGAGGTCCCGAATTCGAATCTCGGTCAGGGTGAGTTACCTGAATAAGGTTTATCTGGGGTTTTCCTTATCCTGAAAGACGAATGTCGGGTAACTCTAAGTTCTATGGACCCTGGGATCATTTGAGCATAATTTTACCAATTCCATTCTTCGTCCGATATGACTTAACGTTGGACGACGTATATTACAAACAGTTCTAAACTTATTCATTAAAAAAAAAATTATGAAGGTTTATTTCTCTTTCACCTTCTAATTAATCCAAATAAATATTTCCACACTGGGTTTATTGTTAATGTTCTTGTGTGTATATACGAATAGAACTGTCAAGATATAATGGCTTTGAAATTTCATTCTCGTTGAATGACCTGAAGAAAATCAGATAACGATTTCCAGTTAGAAGCAAGCATACTTATTTAAACCTTTAAACTAATAATAATCACTGAGATTATACAGAGATATAAACAACCTGGGGGAGGGAACGATTTATAGATATATGTGAGAAGATTTTGCTTAGGCGAGATCAGGAGTGAGAAACTTGAGAGGTATAGGTCAAGAGAAGGAGCTAGATAAATGTCCATTATGTGGAGAAGAGAATGTAGATTTCCATTGTATATTATATTGTAGTCAAACAAAGATATGGAGAGAGCAGGCCTGGCTACGTAAATGGGACAGAAAGGTATAGGTCAAGATAGGGAGCTAGATAAATGTCCATTGTGTGGAGAAGAGAATGCAGACTTCTATTGTATATTATATTGTAGTCAAACAAAGATATGGAGAGAGCAGACCTGACTACGTAAATGGGACAGAAAGGTATAGGTCAAGATAGGGAGCTAGATAAATGTCCATTGTGTGGAGAAGAGAATGCAGACTTCTATTGTATTTTATATTGTAGTCAAACAAGGATATGGAGAGAGCAGACCTGACTACGTAAATGGGACAGAAAGGTATAGGTCAAGATAGGGAGCTAGATAAATGTCCATTGTGTGGAGAAGAGAATGCAGACTTCTATTGTATATTATATTGTAGTCAAACAAAGATATGGAGAGAGCAGTCTTGGCTACGTAAATGGGACAGAAAGGTATAGGTCAAGATAGGGAGCTAGATAATTGTCCATCGTGTGGAGAAGAGAATGTAGATTTCCGTTGTATATTATATTGTAGTCAAACGAATATATGGAGAGAGCAGGCTTGACTACGTAAACGGGACAATTTGGGGGGTGAAGCAATAATTAGACAAATTTTGTCAGTAAAAGGGGAAAAGGACAGGAGAAATATAGGGAATTTTTTAGGGAAAGTTAAAGAGAGATGGCTAAGAACAATTAAGAGAAAAAATTAGAGTGGGATAGGTGAAATGGCAGAAAGTGTAAAAAGGAGTAGAGGGCCTCCAATACACAAACACCTAGGGTTAGGTGTATGGGGATCGAATTATTATTCAATGGTGGGCAATATGATAGGATTTTCAGGATTTAGCAATATATGGCATATTTCAGTATGAGTTTTATGATTGTAATCTTGATTTTGTATTTCCATTTGTTGATGTGAAAGGAAAGATGAGATATAAATTACTACTATCATAAATAATAATAAAAAATATGTCCAAAACACTAAACAACAAAAGGAGTTTTACACAAAAGCCATATAGGTGAACAATATCTACTACATGGCAAAGATTGGAAGCGTATCTGAAAATATGTGAACAATTCAGTTGTTTAGACAAGCTTATCGCACTTACACGGCCAGTCAGTGTATGTATTGTGACTGTATGGGTTACGTAGCTTCAGAAATCTGGTTTGCAGACATTTAGAACAACTTTTGCTGTAGTAAATAGACGTGGATTTTGACATTCAGCTGTCTTCAAGGCTAAATCGGTGTTTTCCTGCAGGAAAACAAATGAAAGAAATCACTGGGGTACACTTCAATCGTCGACTATCGCAATAACCAAGAAACAACTGCCGATTCTAACATCTTGCGGGTATTTATACCCCTAGCCATTTTTTCTAGAAAGCTGCAGACCTTTCGCAGCCGCAACAATGGGCAGAACGTTCCGGAGTCTCTCTCTGTCTCTTCCTCTCACTTGGCAATGTCCAGCTCCTGCGTGTCACAGCAGCACAACTGCCTCACGGTGACAGTATAATCTGTTCATATACAGCCCAAGAACGTGTCATACATTGAGAGTCGCGACAAATCATATATTGTAACAAGGAGAAAGAAGAGGGAATTCAAATTGCTTTATGTCAAGCTGTGGTAATGGCAATTTACATTTGTATAATAATTCTTTGGCTAACCTTTCATATGAGACACAGTTCCCAAGTGCTCTGTTTGTGTTTCGCACTTACTGTAAGCCGGATTACTAATCATTATTCTGGTAAACAACATAACAAGCGAATGCAGTGCTAGTCAATGAAGTTCATTACACCTTATCGCTCTGCAATATAGTTCAGCTTTGTATCCTTCTGTGACTTACGTGTTATGTAACATCCATTCAAATTGAAGATAACTTGAGGGGCTATTTTCAAAATAGGAGGGCCGTTATTTTTTCAACATCTGATAGGCTATAAGTAAAAGACAAGTTCTTAGGAAACAATTATATTTTGCACACTTATGGTTACTTTTCAATATAATTACCGACGAGTTTGGGTCATTTATCGTACCTGTGGACAAGCTTTGCAGTACCCTCTGCAAAAAATGTTACCGTCAAATGATTTCAAAGGAACCTTGACATTGTTTTCAAAATGCATCCATTGTGATAGTCGCTTTGTTTCCGGTGTGTCATATTGGATCCAAGTTTCGTCTCCAGTAACAATTGATTACAAAACGATCTCTCCAACGTGATAACGGTCAAGGAAATTCAAAGCTGACCGTTATCACGTTGAAGGAGAAAACTTTTTGAAATCAATTGTTAATGGAGATGATACTTGGATCTAATACGATACACCGGAAACAACACAACTATCACAACAATGTATGCTTTTTCAAAACAATGGCAAGGCTCATTTGAAATCATTGTGTAGCAACATGTTTTGCAGAGGGTATTGAAAAACTTGTCCATAGGTACGATAAATGACCCAAACTTTTCGGTGATAATGTTGAAAAGTAACCATAAGTCTACAAAACATTTGATATAAAGTAATTCCTTTCCATGAACTTGTATTTTATTTATATCCTATCGGAGGTTGAAAAAAGGCCCTTGTTTAAACAATATTTATTCCATTACTCATCAACATTTCTTAAACATACCAAAATGTTCCTTGTATAAAATAATTCTTAGAAATATTTGTGTTGTAACTATGGAAAATACTGAACTTTTAATTCCAAATCTGGTAATCAACAAACTTTGGGTTTTGAGTTACGTTATTCATAGTCATACAGATGCAAACCCGCACCTAGACATATCCTCAAAACATATACAATAAGATCTCCCATTAGGGAAGTAAAACCACGTAATGGAAAGAAACTTGATATTTTCAAGTTTTGAAGTTGTTTAAAGTTAATTACGTACAACCTTACTTACCCCTAAGCTCCAAAACAAAAGCTGGAGTGATGAAAACTCGTGCTTGATAATGAAACCGAAACTGGCGATGAAATACCGTAGATTACCTTTAAATATAACTTTTTATGATATGGAAATCTCAGTTGTGAAAGCAATTCAATTGAATGTGAGATAAGAATTAACGGTAAATGAGTTAACAAAGTGGATAAATGGAAGTATATAACGAAAACTACCTAATGAACACTAAAAAGTAATGTTGGAAAAGGAACAAAAATTAAGGTATATAAAATAATAGCAGTCCTTGTTATTACTTGTTATCACACGAGCCACAAAATTAAAATGCAATCTGCAGAAATTAAATTTCTCGAATCAATAGCAGCATATCCATAAGGGGCAAAAAGCGAAATAGATAGTGGCTAAATATCAGAGTTCAACCTATATTAAAAATACAAATAAGAATGGAATTAACATACCAAAAGGATGCCAACGACCTAAATACCGAAAGCTATCTTAAATTATGGCCCCAAGTTATGAAACTCAGAAACAACAAACCGATTATAGCAGATATTTTGTGCCTATAGCCCTGATGGTGTCCCTACAGGGGAGACGTGATGTGAGAGGTACCGAGGGATGGTCACACCTGAAAAGAGAGTGCTGCAGAGGACAAAAATATCCAACAGTAACAGATGTAACCCCTCCTTGCGGGATTGTGCTTCCTTTGGGTAACGGTCTGTGACACAGGGATACCCCTCTTGTCTCTCTCGACAAGTATTTTCAGACAGTAAATTATCTGTCATGTACGTAGACGCTTCTGCTGCCATTTAAAATCCTGAAATAGCCGGGTATACCGCCGCAGTCCTTAGTTTATGCTCCAATGGAAACAAAAGCAAGTGTAAGTATGCAAGATCACTGTAACTCTATGCGAAAGAAAAAAACATAGTTCGCATAACATTTTAAATACTTTAAATACTTTTAAAGACTTTATGTACACACTCACTCACACACACACACACACACACACACACACACACACACACACACACACACACACACACACATATATATATATATATATATATATATATATATATATATATATATATAGAGAGAGAGAGAGAGAGAGAGAGAGAGAGTCACCCGAACATCGGAATTCCCGATAGAACCGGCTGGCAGGTGGGGCCAGACGGGAAGCGTTCGGGGTACGCCCACCCATTTATCTCGTGTCACTAACTGAGGGGATGATTAGAAGAGCGGCACGAGCCCTGTACCATCTCTTTCCCCTACCCTGACGTCTGGAACCTTCGGGATGACTCACTGAACCACGAGATTTCCAGAAACAGCGATTTTCCTATAAAAAGGGACCACAGTTGGGGAGTCAGTTCAGTTCTTGGCGAGCAGCGTGAGGAGCGCCGTGCTAGTGAACGGACTGGAAGACTGTGTACGTGTATTAGAGGAGTTGTACGTAATTGTGAATGTAGAGTGGACCTGTGACAGACGAACTGGAGAATTGTAATTGTGTGCGCTACGTAACTCTGTGTAATCGGCAAGTGTTCCAACTGTGATTCGGTGGAAATAAAGAACAATTGGACTTTTAATTTCACGAACCCACAAACTCACTATATATACACCGAGCAGGACGGCTCAGGGGGTTTCGTCTGTGGCCTACATTCGGCAGGCCCGGGTTCGATTCCCGTGGCCGACCTACCTGATCCATGGGGTTTTTCATTCAGTGGTTTTCCTGGGTCGCTAGATGAATGCTGGGTAGGTTAATTACATCACCCAAATTTCCTGTCCGTCCATTTCTTTTCCATTATCTCTCAACTCTCATCTGGTGGTCTCTTTCATGGTAGAAGTGTCAGCGGGTGTCTCGGCGGTGCATGTGAGGATGATATGCTCTGAGGAAAACTACTCCCTCCTCCGGTAGGTCGGTTGCCGGCCTAAGCTCCTCTGCTAGGACCATTTCGTGACCACCAGCCAGGGATCTTTGGAGCTCGGATCGCCTACCTGGGACCATGAGAGCACAGCTGCTGGGCTCGCTGCCGTCCTGCATAAGGGGAGCGTTTCCTTTGCCCTGGCCTGTCGGGGAAAGTCTCTATACAAGTAAACTGTAGGGACCCTGCCCTCTGTACTGTCGTGGCTCCTTGGGTTGGCCACCCTCTGTCTTCTTCGCATCATCCTTCCTCCCGGGGTTGCCCCCACTTGGAGGCGTCGAAACAATGGGCCCAGCATGGAGGCGTACTACCGAATCCCCTCCGTAATGAAATCCGAAACCTAATTCCCAATATATGTTTAAGTTCACATTGTTACAAATTTAACAGTCAAACTGTACTGAATTATAATTTTATTTGTTTAATGTAAGAGTAATTTATAGGTGTTAATCAGAGTGCATTTTGTGCTTGTGCGGTTTAAAAACAGAAGGTAGGGACAGAACTAGTTGTACGACATGGCTGCTTCCGTGCAATAATGTAAATATCACAGAGGGAAACCGTGGAAAAGTGGTGAAAAACAAATAATACTGAACGTGTTTTGCAAGTTGTGTGAAAAATACCCGACTTTAGAATTGAGGAGAATAATTACTCAGCAGAGTATACCAATGTTTCCGCGCCAAGTACTAATGTCCCTTGAAGTGATATTATGAAAATAGGCCAGCTTACGACTCTAGAGAAAGCATCGAATAAGGTAGAAGCCTGTTGAGGATGGTCCCCTTAGGGGGGACGAGATTCCTCCCTTACAATTGCTCTGGTGCGGTGTGTGTATTTGTGTGTGTGTGTGTGTGTGTGTGTGTGTGTGTGTGTGTGTGTGTGTGTGTAATTTTACGTCCTCCAACGTTAAGTCATATCCGACGGTGAATGAAATGTGTGAAATGATGCTCAAATGTGTCCAGGTTCCATGGAGCTTAGAGCTACCCAACATTCGTCTTTCAGGATAAGGGAAAACCCCGAAAAAACCTTATCCAGGTAACTCACCCTTGACCGAGATTCGAACTCGGGACCTCTTGAACGTGAGGCAGACATGCTACCATCAACGCTACCGAGGCGGGCGCTGCCCTGGTGCGGGCGCTGCGATCCCGATCACTCGTGGTACTCCTGACGTTACTAGAGGCACCACGATCCGCAAGTTCCAGCCCCTCCCGAGTTGTAGTCGCTCGGATTGGGTTGGCCTCGAAGGGGCAGTGGTTCCTGATACCCATCGGGGATTGGGTGCCTCCGGCCAGACTCCGGCCGCCCGGAGGGGGCAGAGCGTTGCCTAAGAAGTCCCGGGTGCTTGCCCGCAGAGCGAGTAGTTGGTGTTCTAAATCACCGGCGGCCCAAACGAGGTTATTCGGTAGTTTTCCCTGCGGGGTTGACGCGCGTCAGTGGCGTACCAACTACCACCCTGTAGAGTCACGGGTGGGTACGGCCTAAAGGTATTGTCCTTACGAAACAATTCGGGGAAGACTAATAAGAGGAAAATACAATCTGGTATTAAAATTATGAACCAGGTTACAGAATTAAGAAACCGAGGAGGCTATTGTTAATGTTGTGGAAGATGAATATCATGACCTTGTTAAAAGCACTACTCGTTGCAAGGTTCATAGCTTCTTTGAAAGAAACGAACCACGAACAATTACAAAAGTGTTTCAAGCAGTAAACAATAGTCCTATTAGCGGTCTTTGAAAAACGAGCTTCGACAGCAATCTTCGCGATGTAGGTTTTGAATTTGTGAACAGAAACATAAAAACTGTAATTGCTGAGCGTGAAGGCATATTGTTGTGGCAAAGGAACTGTGAAAGGGAAATTCGGAAGTGGAAGTCGCAAAATGATATCGTCCGTTTTTATATTCCAATTAGGAAACTAATCTTTTTTTTTTTTCAATTGCACGCCAGGAGAAATTTCAAGACATTGCCAAAGTGGCTACAGTTACTTAGCACTGTTATTCCACAGAATACTTGCATTAATTGTTAATTAATAAATGAGGTGAGGTTATGTGAAGAAATAAAATATTGAGTAATTGTTGTAAACTTTCAGTCACCTTTCAGCGTACAAAAAATATGATACACAATACGCAGACTTTTGCATTTAATCTAATGTAAAATTGCTAAGCGTAGGTTACTCAAAACATCGAAAATGACAAAGCAAAATTTTGCTTAGAAGTTTGTTGACAGCGCACAGGTTTTCCCCTGGGAATAAAATAGTGCGAATATTCCTTCCAATCACAGTCACCGGCGGAGTAATGCATTTTCCTGCTTTGTTTATATCTCTTCATAAACTAAGGATGCCACTGGGAAAGAATGAAAAGTGATAGGAAATGTAGGGTCCGAAATTTCGGAGATGTAATCATCATTCGAAGATTCCATAATCACGAACTCTGGAATGCAAAGCCGTTCTGCTCGGCTAGGAAAATCAAGGAAAAGATGAACCTAAAATAGGTTGGAATACTCTGTTAGATCTTAGTATGAAGTCCATGAAGAGATCTTCAATTGTTAAAAACGTGTATCTCAGGAGCGGCTGCCATTCTATCTTCTTTTGTTTCCATTATGTATGACCTTTCTGAGAGCCAATTTCAATGATTGCACATTAGCTTTCCTCCCAAAAGTGTGGTGAACCAAGCGCTCAGTTACGACGGTTTTGGGTTTGACCTCCAGTACCACACATTATGCACCAACTTGGAAATGATAAACACAGCAAACCATGCCTTACCAAAGTACCACACTAGCTTCAAAGCCATATAGTGACTACTCACTGCATTTAATAAATACCTTGGATGCCTATAATTTATACTGGCACAAAAGCCAACATTTTTTGGGGTTAGGGACAAGGTATCACAGAGGCTTTTATGCTGACAACGATAACTCAATTGTGTTAGAGTCCCCACGTGCCGGATGCAAACGAAATTTACTCTCTTACAACATGAAGGTTAACTGTTAAGTCCGGGCCTCACAATAATTTTTTTTTTTTTGTTGTTTCTCAATAAAATCTCCAAAAATCTAATGCAGTTTTCATATCGGTGTCCTAATTTAACTAGATTATCTCTGTAGTGCAATTTTCATGGTCGTCAAAATAGCTGTCTACCGTATCGATGTCCTCTTGCACCCTTTACCGACACCTGCTTTGATCTTCATTATGGGAACCCGGTTAAGCCCTAAGCCTACAGGTTTTCGCTTCCGGGAGCTTCTCCGGCAGCGTGCCCTCGAGCTAACCCGGTTGCTTCCCCGGAGTGAAAGGCTGTATCCTCCCTGGCTGCGTGCTGCACCTGCCGTAGATCTTGGTATGGTTGCGCACAGCAAGTCCACAACCCCCACGAGTACTATCCGCACTTTGTTTTTATCGGGTTATAAAGATTTTATTTTAATATTTACCGACGGGTCCAAGAGCTCTGCTGGTGTTGTATGTGCGTTTGTCCATAGGGCCGAACCCTTTACATTCGGTCTCCATGGCAGCACTTCTATTTACACAGCGGAGCTCCATGCAATATACCGAGCCATTTTATATGTTCGCCTCAGAAGGTTGGGTGACAGCCTTATCCTCAACGACTCCCTGAGCGCCCTTCAGAGCCTTCGTGAGCTGTACAACCACCACCCCCTTGTACAGCGTATCCAGGATGCCCTCCACGTTTTGTACGCCTCTGGCGTCAGCGTGGTGTGCGCATGGGTTCCTGGTCACGTGGGCCTAGAGGGAAACGAAATAGCGGATTCGGCGGCTAAGGCGGGAGCTATAACACCAAGTACTACCCTCTCTTTGGATACCGCGGAAGACTTTCGGCTTGTGCGTAGGGAAGCGCTCTTGTGCTGGCGTGCTGAGTGGTCTGCTCTGCGTGGCAACAAGCTGAGATCGGTAAAGGACATTCCGATTCCTTGGGCAACCTCCTGTGGTTTATTCCGACGGGAGGAGGTAACCCTGGCTCGGTTGCGCATTGGGCACTGTTATTTTAGTCACAGCTTTTTATTGAACCGGACACCGGCTCCAATTTGCCCCCTCTGCGGTGTTGGACTGTCCGTGCGCCATGTATTTTAGATGGTTTTAGGTTAGCAGGTCTCCGCAGGTCTCTCCAGCTGCCGGCCAGCTTGGCTGAGATCCTCGCGGATGACGAGACGGCGGTGAGGAAAGTTTTAGCGTTCGTTTTATGTATAAATTTTAGAGTTTAGGCCCCAACAATTTGGGTTTTATAACCATTTTAACCTTTTTCTGGTTTTTATGATTTTAGTTTCTATTTTAGTCTTTGCTACACCGTTGTGCGGATATTTTATCTTGTTTTTATTTGATTGATTGTTTTTTAGTGTTTTAGCGTTTTACTTGGCTTTTTAAACTCATTACTTACTGGAGGGCGCTAATGACCTAGCAGTTGTGCGCCTTTAAACACCACCACCATCATCATCATCATCATCATCATCATCATCATCATCATCATCATCATCATCATCATCATCATCATCATCATCATCATCATCATCATCTTCCTTTTTGCTGTGAAATCTTCGTCCTCCAAGAAACTGTTTGAGATACGAGAACGGGTGGTAGTCACTGGGTGTTACATCTGGCGAATATGGGAGATCTTCAAGCAATTTAGACTTTAATTCACAATTTTTTCAATTGATTGACTGAACGATGTGCCGGAGCATTGTCGTGGAGAAACAGAACTATTTTTCTTTGTCAAATGAAGTCTTTCTTTTCACCTCTTCCCTCAAACGTTATACTAAGCTTATGTATTACCCCCAGTGATACTCTTACACTTTTCCATGTGATCAATAAAGGAAATCTCCTGTGCATTACAGAAAACATTCCCATAATCTTATTAGCTGTCAAAATTGACTATGCACTTTTGGAGTTGGTACACCTGGCACAACCCACAGTTTGACCGTGATCTACCTTCTGAAGTGACGTGATGTATCCAAGTTTCATCCATAGTAATAAGCCGTTTCAAACATTCACTGAAATTTTGACTGTAGAGTTCCAAATTCTTAACAAAAACAGTTTTTCTTTGCAACTTTTGATTAGGTGCGAACAAATGGGACACCCATCCTGTACAGACCTCGTGAAAACCCAAAAGATGACCTGGAATTGGGATTTCATTACGGAGCGGATTTGGTACGTAGGCCACCATGCTGGGCCCAGGCACCCCCGGGAGGAACGATGAGGTGAAGGAGAGAGAGGTCGGCCGATCCAAGGAGTCTCGACAGTACAGAAGGCAGGGTCCCTACAGTTTATTGGGATATAGACCTCCCCCGACAGATCAAGGCAACGAACTCGCTCCCCTGGAACGGGATGGCAACGAGCCCAGCAGCAAAGCCCTAATGGTACCAAGACAGGTGATCCGAGCCCCAAAATTCCCTGGCTGGCTGTCACGAAATGGTCCCAGCAGAGGAGCGGTGACAGGCAACCGACCTGCTGGAGAAAGAAGTAGTTTTCCTCAGAGGATATTACGCCATGCACCGCCGAGACACCCGCCGAGACTTCTACCCTGAAAGAGACCACCAAATGAGAGATGATGTGAAATGGTAAGGGAGATTAAATGGAGGGACAGGAAATTTGGAAAAAATAATTAACCTAACCTGCGTTCACCAAGCCACCCGGAAAACCTCGACAAAACCATGGCTCAGGTAGGTCGGCTAAGGAAATCGAACTAGACAACTACCTTAATTACGACTTATTGTGCTGTAAGTAGTTCAAGTCCCAGGCTTTATAGTTCACTCACTTCATGTAAATTAATTATTCTTTCACACTTGCCTTCTATGGACCGAATTATTCAAATGTATTTGATGTCATGTTGGCCATGGTAGTTCAATGGATAAGGGCAACCGGATGGAGACTGGAAGATCCATGGTTCAAATCCTGGCTATGGCATTGAATTTCGTCAGTCCGAGTATACCTTATACGAGACGTGTTTGTAAAATAAGGTATCCAAGGCGCTGGAGCGGTGATGAACGCTATTACGCGAGATCCGGCAACACTAGTGTGTAGCTTGGTTTCACCCCTTCATATCCCCACCACAACGAACCCATTGCAACCGTTATTCTTGGCTGGGCAGTCGTTTGCGATGGAGCTTCCTATCACTTCCGCCTACGAGAGCAAGTTGCGTGCGGTGATCCGTTTTTTGAGTGCCAAGGGCACTACCCTAACTCAAATCCATCGTCAGGTATGCGAATTCTATGGGTCACCGTGTATGAACGTCAAAAACGTGCGAAAGTGGGCCAGAGAGTTCAAAGACGGACTTACTGACGACCAGCAGCGTTCTGGTCGGCCTTCGGTTTCAGCCGAAACAATTGCACAAGTGGAGCAAGAAAAGCCTAAACATCGGCATGTGACAAATCCCGAGCTGTGCGAACTTATTCTTGAAGTCAGTAAGGCTACGATTGACAAGATTTTAACCGAACATTTACATTATCAAAAGGTGTATGCGAGGTGGGTCCCAAAAATGCTCACCGAAGATCATAGACGGATGGGACATCCTCACCCATACCCCCCCCCCCCACCCAGGGGCCTACTTCGGTAGGTACGGGTTTGGCACACCCGGGGTCCCGAGCCAACAGTCTCCCTCGTGTGGGCTCCTCTTCGTGGTTGAGGGAGACGGTCAACAGGCCCACCCATGTGTAGGCCGTGCGTGGAGATCCGTGGAGAAGGTTTATAGATTCTTGTCTAGTTTAGAGTTTAGGATATAGTGAACGAAATTTTTAGTAGGTTTTGATTGATGTTTGTTATGTACGTGTAGTTTTAATAGGTTTTGTTACACTTGTATAGTACTTAGAAAGTTTTATATCTGGCTTTTGCCATGACTAGTTTTTTAAAGGGCGCTGATGAGCGCCGTAGTTGAGCGTCCTTATATATATCATTATCACCCATACCCCCTAGAGTCCAGACTAAGAACTTAGTGATTATCATTTGTTTCCTGAGTTGAAGTTACACCTGGGGGGAAACATATTTCCAGACCGACGATGATTTGGAAAACGAGGTTGAGCGGTACCTGCACAACTTGGCGGGAGAGTGCTATGAAAGGGTATACAAAAACTGCCACAGCGCATGCAAAAGTGCATTGATCGCAATGCTGATTACGTTGAAAAGTACCTGCAAGTAATGTAAATAATGTTTTCTATATTAAATAAAATTGGAGACCTCATTTTACCGACACGCCTCGTACTTCGGCCTACACACAACTAATTTCCAGAAAATATTAGCTCATTTGTAAATACCATGACGAAGGGAAAAATTTTTCGTGGAATATGTAAAAAATGGACAATTAATAATTACTTTAGGAATTGAATTGCTATTCAGAATTAATGAAATGAAATGAACGACGCATTCGTTACATTCCAACTTGAAATTATTCAGTGAAATGCAAATATTCTACTTTTTGTAAAACCAACGTCAAATTACCTAAGAATAAAACTGCATATCTATAGCGTTTTTGCTTCATTTCTATTTGCATTCGCGGCTCACTTCCTCTACGAGATGAAATAACATTCCACATCCTCTGGGCAATTTACTTGGGCATATTTAATTAATTCATTTAATATATGTATGGGTGAAGTTACCTTCTACCTCCAGTCTATTTATATTACTTTAATAACCGGAAGATATACTTCTAATATAAGAATGATAGCTGCAGTGTGAGAATTTTAAGCACCACTGCCAAATAAAGATGAACGTTTAGAACCTCTAGTATTTTCGCGCCTTTTTAATGCATTAAATTTACCGTAGCCTGTCTTAATGTTGCTTTGGTTATTCCTGTTTGAGGTAGCAGTAAGTTAACATGCGTCTCTCTATGATCGGATTAAAGCTCCCATATAAATTCGTAGCTCTTGTCATTTTAATCATACAGGCAAACAACTCTCAGTCTCTTCCACCAGAGGCAATTTATGTTACTCTTTTCCAGTCTTTCCTTGCGAACCAATTGTAACGAAGCAATTGTTTGTGCCTTCTACACGTGTTCATTTTTATCCGTTAATTCCCGGCCTCCAATTGAGCAAGAATGACGTCATAGTTGACTGGTGAGCCTATCTTGAAATCATAGTGCCCTCTACGGAAAAGAAGCGGCAATTTTTACGGAACAGTAAGCAAATTACAGCGTTCTCAGTGTGGTTGGGCTGGTAAATAATACAACCAGCTTTCCCTGGATATGAACACAGATCACCGCGTCTTCATGGTACGAGGCATGTTTTTTAAGTCAGTACCGTTTTGCGATTCCGCCGCCGCAGTGCTACGGTCGGCGTTCCGCCCATGCGCGCTGGTTACCTACTTCTCTTGTCTACGCACTGACGCCATTACAATCTGATTCTTCATTGTATACGTTGGTTACTGAGTGTTTAAGATGTCTCCGACAATCTGAGTCCCGTCGATTGTGAAGTACGGGCTATTATACGATTTCTTAGTGCTAAAGGCGTAAACCCGATCGATATTCATCGTGAGATATGTGAAGTTTACGGACAAAACATTATGAGTGATGGAATGGTAAGGAAATGGGTGAGAGCATTTAAAGATGGCCGCAAAAATGTGCATGATGAGGAACGGAGTGGGCATCCTTCGGTCGTTGCTGAAGATTTGTGGCAGAAAGTGGACGAAAAGGTGAGAGAAAACAGACGCTTTACAATTTCATCATTGTGCGACTATTTTCCTCAATATTCTCGTAGTGTTTTGTATCGCATTGTGACCGAGAACTTGAAGTACCGGAAATTGTGTTCACGTTGGCTTCCGAAAATGTTGACGGATTTGCACAAAAACCAACGTTTAGGCAGTGCATTGACTTTCCTTGAGCGGTACCACAATAAAGGTGACGATATTTTAGACCAAATTGTTACTGGTGACGATACATGGGTGGCCTACGTCACACCAGAATCGAAACAACGATCCATGGAATGGCGACATTAATCATCACCCACAAAAGTGAAGTTTAAGCAAACAATTTCTGTCCGGAAAATCATGTGCACAGTTTTTTGGGTCAGAAAAGGAGTATTGCTAGTAGAGTTTCTGCCTCGTAATGAGACAATCAATGCAGCGTCTTATTGTGAGACATTGAACAATCTGTGCCGTGCAATCCACAACAAAAGACGTGGCAAGTTGAGTAAGGGTATCGTTTTGCTGCATGACAATGTCCATTCACATGTGGCTAATCGGACCAAAGATCTCATCAAATCCTTTCAATGGGAAACTCTAGATCATCCTCCATACAGCCCTGATCTGGCGCCCAGCGACTACCATTTGTTCCTGCACTTGAAGAAACTTCTGGGTGGTCAGCGTCTTCAAGACGATAACGAAGTCAAAACAGTTGTGATACAGTGGTTAACACGTCAGGCGGCAAAATTTTATGAGGAGGGTATTCAAAAACTGGTACCACGTTATGACAAGTGTCTCATTATTCACAAAAATTATGTGGAAAAGTGGATTAAGGTACAGGCTATCAGGTAAAAATTAAATTATTGCAGTATCTATGCACGTCTTTTTTTAATTCCAAAACGGTACTGACTTAAAAAACATGCCCTGTAGAATGCTACTTTCCTACTGGCATTAAAATGGGTGTGAATTCTAAATATAATTTAAACGCTGCATAGAGGAGTTTATGCAACGCTATCCAGCATTCAGACAAGTCCCTCGGAGCGTAATGTTGTAAAAAGTGTCTGGGTAACGTCAAATTGGCATAAACATGTAGCAAAATAAACGTCTTACGTTTTATCAGTATACCATATACATTTTTTGTCATTCTCGCGCTTAATTAAAATGTCTATAAATGTTGGTATACTTATTCTTTTAATACCAATAGGTGCATCAAATATTTCCAAGCTACACGATCCGTTACTCGCAAAAAGAGACACTGAATCGTGGCGTTGTTTACTTACAGTGTAAGTAAAATTAAGAGTAAAAAGGGAATAAAGCTACAGAAAACCTATTCTCACGATAGATGGTGCAGTACCCTCAGTCTAAGCGCTTTTAATAACACAAAACTTTATTACAATTAAACGTTCATAAGCATTACCCATTCTAGATAACTGCAACAACTACAACAAAACATTACACGACCACATACTGCTGCGGCCGGTTTCTGAGGTGGGGAACCCCAGGGCATAACCCACATGTTCTGTCAATAATGTTTCAGTCTGGTTTGGCTCGTGGAGAGGGAATAATAATTAAAAGCAGGTTGGCTACCTGATATTGGCATTTCATTTGTTTATTTCGCAGCAATGTGCGTTTGTCAGGAATGGATGTGCACAAAACTGTTAAAGTGTAATTTTATTGTATTCTCACTTCTCTGCTAATAAAACATGGTTATGCACTGCGAATATGGAATTCGTTATATACTAAAAGGTTACTATAGGCAGTATCAAACACCAGGATTTAAACACAAGCAAATATAGCCGGCCTCGGTAGCGTAGATGGTAGCGTGTCTGCCTCACCTTCAAGAAGTTCCGAGTTCGAATCTCGGTCAAGGTGAGTTATCTGGATCAGGTTTTTTACGGGATTTTCCTTTATCGTGAAAGACGAACGTCAGCTAACTCTAAGCTCCATGTACCCCGGACTCATTTGAGCATCATTTCACCCATTTCTTGGTCCACTTATGACTAAACGTTGGGAGACGTAAATTACACACAAAAAACCCAAGCAAATACTTTACGGAGATGTACAATATAATTTAAATATTTCAACAACTTCAATACAACCTCCATTGCTTTTAGGTAAAGGTGTACACTCTGATTTTTGAAGCTACAAGGTTTATGTCGAACAAAGAGTTCTACGTTGCGGCGCCAATTTGTAACTAAAATGTTTATGGGTGAGCAAATAAGTCGGCGAGCAATGAGGTTTCTCTCAGGGTATGCGTGGATGGGTGTGAGAAGGAGATTTTCACAACAGTGGAATGCCCTTTTACAGCTTATTTATTTGCTACTTCTTCTTTTCAAACCTCGAAATAAAAATTGCCGACCAAGGGTTACCAATCTCTGTTTAGAGTCACTGAATGCAGAATGTTTATTACTCGATAAATTTACTCATTCCTTATATATCTACGTACCGACAATTATCAAACACAGAACAGGTTGACCGCCCTAATAGGCTTCGCGCCTCGGACCGCTCTAATCGGCCTCACGCCGAAGACCCTTCTGATCGGCTTCACGCCGAAGACTGTTCTCCTCGGCCTGATGCCGAAGACTGCTTAACTGACCACAGCTGCGCGTGTGTGTATATCTAACTTTCACTCTCAGGAAGCTCCTTTTCAACCAAAATCCCTTTGTGGCTGTTTTGTCACCATTGTAAATGATCCAAAGAATTTCCTATTCATACTAGTCAGTGAGCCACTTTAGAAATGTTCTAAGGACACTGCTTCTTAGATTGCTTTGTTATAACACTTTCCCCCAACTCAACGGGCCTTGCCCTTGCCGTAACAAAGAACCAACATTCCTTTGACATCCATCATGATTCTATACTTCTGGCAAACCTTAATTTTGGTATCATTTTTAAAAGGAGATACGTGAAGGTCTGTTTCTCCACGTGGGTAGTGCAATGTTGCCTACCAGATACGCTTTCTTTATCCTCTCAACACTCGAAACATAAACAAGGCTTCGAGTTATCTCATCTCAACAAAAATATGCAAAGTTAATCTGTATTAGTCTACTTTAAAACAGAAATAAGTTGTTCACACATTCACTGAGTTTTAGGGTCTTCACATGTATGAGTTCCTTTAAATAATTGCATGCACTAAGTAACTAATATACCTTACTTACCCTCAGGCACGTATTTAGAAGTCAGTTTCCGTGGGGGGGGGTCCAAAAAATCTACCTTGAATTATTTTCTTTTAATAAATAATTAATCAGGGATGTGTTATCTTCATGTTAGTAAAAAATGAAAACATGTTTAATATATTCAAATGACTTCTCCACCCAAGCTTCTTCAAATTGTTCTTAGAAGAGTTTGTTTTGTCTTGTTTGTTAGGATAAAGTCTGTAGAAAGGCCTTGTACATTGCACAATTTTTGTTCTTATACCTTATATATACCTTATACTTAAAAAGCGAGCCACTGATTGATGAATTTGAAGTATTAGTTCTCCTTGAATGAGAAAGGGAATATGAACTTAGAAGTTAAAAGTTAAATACCTTTAAGTAGGAATCTGGGAATTCTGATCAACAGATTATAATATATCGGAATTGTATAACTTTGCAATACGCTATTGTAATTGACATTATCTGTCTATTTTAACGAATTCTACAGCTGCTGTGCAGTAACTTCTCGTTTATCTCTTAAATAGCTTCATGTTTGCCTGGGTGAATAGAGACGTTAAGCTCGAATAAACTTTTCCGATTTATTTTAATCTAAGTCTTACTTCAACTGTTTATTAAAAGTTTGAAATGATAATTCAATAATAGCTTACCGTATTGTTGCTATGCATCGTAAGTTAACATTCCCGCACAGTGCAGTATTTCTCCATAGAAACATATATACGCGATACAAGTTCTAAAATCTAACATTTATCTTCAATTATATTTATTAATACTTCAGCTAATATCTTAACTACTAAAATTCAGATTCATATAAATACACATAGTGCTAAAAATAATGTACAACACACATGTGGTAAGCACATTATGGAATCTCGAGAATTGAAAAAACTCGGTGCAAGCGCCTCGTTTTTTCAAACTTTTCGCGCTCCGTATACATTAATATCGTAATATATTATTATTAAGGACTTTGTTAATTGACATGTTCATATCAACGCCACCAATATGCCGGAATTTTGACCCACAGGAATTCTTTTACGTGCAAGCATGGGGCTGTCGCTTTTGGATGGATCGCTTTTTTGTATATAGTAGCTTATGTATCTGCCGGGCGTAGTAATCCTTCTGGAATTAGAAGCCTCTGGAACTGCAGTCAAGAAAAGTCCTTTTGCGTAATAATCATCCGTCTCCCTTCGTAATGCCAGCAGTCTTTGACACATGTTTATTCGCCACGGCAATCTGCTGCTTACTACGTCACGTCTGCCAGTGGCTGACCTTCGGCTCGTGTTCCTTCCTCACGGTAGACTTGCGCCACCGCCGATGTTACACTAGCCTTTATTTTATAGAAATATACACTGTAGTTTCTGAATAACAAAACCATCTTGTAATTTTCATGATTGCTTTATTCTGTGAATATTTTTGGTGAAAAAAAAACTCGTTAGCAGTAAGTGATAAATAACTGTACAAGCAGAGAAAAGGGCTAAGGTTAAAAATCAGTGAATCAAATTACCTCAGAAGTCACAGATTTTATCTTTCTCAATGTGTTAACTTGGTGACTAGAAAGTTTGTAATATTATTTCGTTCTAGTCCACGGTAAAAGCTGTAGGTCCTCTCACCTCACCGCCATCTTCACTATCACCCTATCATCGGAGGTAATGGACACCGCCCTCTGGGTGCCTCCACCTGAGAAATGGGTCCGGTCATCACTTGGTGGGGTGAGGTTACCCCGAAGGCCAAGGTTGCCATGTGGGGAGTGTTAGTAACTAACTAACTAACTTATTTCGTTCTATATGCTAAAACTTTTAAAAATATGTTAAAACTATGTGCCTAGTTTTTATGTTACTAAATATCCATGTGGTCTCTCAAAATTAACCTGTTGTCGCGAGGCATTGCAGACGAGCGCCGAGAGAGAGAGAGAGAGAGAGAGAGAGAGAGAGAGAGAGAGAGAGAGAGAGAGAGAGAGAGAGAGAGAGAGAGAGAGAGAGAGAGAGAGAGAGAGAGAGA
The DNA here is from genome assembly GCA_030765055.1 of Mantis religiosa. Classification (NCBI taxonomy): domain Eukaryota; kingdom Metazoa; phylum Arthropoda; class Insecta; order Mantodea; family Mantidae; genus Mantis; species Mantis religiosa. The sequence continues at coordinate 134,847,435 of CM060956.1, read as the reverse complement.
GAGGAGGGAGAAGTGGTGAGTGAAAGAGACAGGTAGAGCCCAAGCCACGCTCACGTCCATGAGTGCTTGGCACTTGCCGAGTGAGAGCTACTGAGGGAGGAAGACGGAGAGAGTCTGGATGTTCTCGCTGAACCACGAAATGCCGTGAAGCTTCGGCACCTTTCGAGAAGCAGCTGCTCGAGTATAAATGCGGCAGTGTGAATTGTCCTCAGTTCTTCTATACTATTTCCCACCCTATTCAACGTCTTTATGGCAGACTTTCCCACACAGCCACGAGTCGAAATGACACAATACGCTGACGACGTGCTTCTGTTCTGCAAATACAAACACATCGTCGGAGCCTTCAACCACTTAAAATGATACCCCCGCCTCACACAACGGTGGTGTGGACGTTGCCGGTTGTCCGTTAACCCGGACAAAAGCCCCGCCATACTTTTCACAAAGCGCCACACCCCCGCAGACTGCCTCAACTTCAGCTTCCGAGTTCGAAGGATAGAGTGGACTAACTATCCAGTACCTAGGAGTCGAATTGGACAGAGGTCTAACTCTTCGCCAGCACACCAGAGACGTTTCGGCGAAGATGCAGGGAGCAATTACTTCTCTGTATCCAATGCTGGGGTGGAGCTCGATGCCGGTTGGTCTGAAGTTATACCTCTTCCGAGCGCTGGTAATTCCGGTGATCTATATGCCTGCGAGATCTGGGGCATGACCACAGTTAACTGGTTGGCATGGCTTGAACGTGCACAGAATAGAGTACTACGGTCTATATATTCTGTGGACGTTATTTTCCTACCAGATTGCTACATGAGGCCCCAGGTCTTCCTTACGTGGAGGATGAAAATCGGCGTCGGGCATCAAAATTCTACGTTTCTTTACCCAGATATAGAAGCACCGTTTTTTGATCATTGGGAGTTTATGACCTCACTAGACGCCATTCCAGGATGTTCCGGGTACCCTGCACGGCTTGTGGGAACCCTAGATAACCCACGAGCTAACCCTAACAGCAGCTAAAGCTGAGCTCCACATAATTCTTCCAAGGTATGTGGCATCAAAAATTTTCCAACCATATACTAAACAAACTTTAAAAATTAAAAAACCAGGCTGCAAGGTATCCCATCCATTTCCACATCCTGAAGGTACAAAATTCTAACCTCAAAAATAAATTTCCACCTCAAAACCAACAACACATCCTACAAAACCCCAAACAAAAAGGCTTACCTGCAGTAAAACCCTTAACGGGTGGGCACGCAGCAAAAACCTTTTGACTTTATACAGCCAGCCAGCACATCGGTCGTTTGGTCAGTCGGTCGGTCGGTAGGTCTGTCGCGAATCATTTGAAGCTAAGCTGCTGGTCGGGGTGAGTGTGTGGTGTTTAAGGGCCCGTCGACAACAAGGTCATTTGGGCCCCTGCTGGTCGGTGAATGGAGTTTTTTGTGCAGTGTGTGGATATTGGAACAACCAAGTTGAGAACTGATAATCGTGTAGTGATTTGAAGGTGAATTATTTTGTTTGTTTTCGTGTGGTGAAGCTACGAGGGACTGTGTTGGTGTATGCTACGTCATCATGCTGCAAAGGGCTGTAAAACTATCTTTCTACGGAAATAAAGAGCAATTTGGATCTATGCAACTAGACTTTTACAAAGTCACGCTATTTTAATAAAAATATATACATATACTCCGACCGAAATAAATAAAATCACTTCTATTTATGGATGTTTGTTCAGCTTCTCTGGCTTCTCACGTCACATTTTATATACCCCTTGTAGGACTGCTTAATTTTTCCCCAAAACAACTTCAGCAAATGTACGTTTAGAGTAAATGGATATAACACGAGGCCAGCAGCGTTACTTTACTTCAGAAGGAAGCCACACTAAAGTTTCAAAGATAGAGTGAGAACTAAAAATTCATTGCCATAGCCAGGATTTGAACCACGGATCTTCTGGTTGCCGCCCAGCCACTCTAACCATTGAGTTACTGTGGCCAACGTGCCGACATGACATTAAATTCTCCAACTCACGGTAAACCTCTAGGAGTGCTCATAAACACATGAGACAACTACCTGAATGAAAACTTACATGTAAGTACTTTAAGGTCCGGACTTTATAGTTAACCATTATTAGGTCAATTAATTGACCCAACTGATCAAATCCCGACTATGGCATTGAATTTTCTCTATCTTTCCGTACTGTATCCTTCACATGGCCAGTGTAAAAGAATAATTAATTTCCATACTAAAGATGTTTACATTCGGAAATCATTCTTCATACCCTCAGCCAGATTTGTCCCCTCATCTCACGGGCTAGCATGTTAACCCAGATCAAGGAAACGACGTTCCAGTCCGCTAAAGGGGTCGTACAGAGTATGTAGCAATTCTAGAACTTTGAAGACACTTGGGGAAGGAGGAGGTTAAGGAAGTCAGATGTTACGACATCTTCTCTCGGCCAGCGATCTCTCCAGAATTCAGAAGCGTCTACTAAAGGGCATTCCTCTAATCTTAATCTTTAGAGAAAGAACTCCACACTCTGTAGCAGCACCACATTGTGGCTTCAGTGCTACTGATAGAGCTAATGGAGGTCCATCACACTCAGATTGTACAATCTTAATATTAAAATATATTGCAATTTGTATATCTGTAGAAACTTGGCACAAAGTTAAGCCTTTCCAGACTCCAAAAAAATTATTCTGTACCCAGAATTCAAGATTCCACTAAGTTTCACCCAAATATAATGTTATGTAATGCCTACAAAAGCTCGCAGAACCACCTATATATCTGTCAACAATAAGAATAGTAGCTGAAATATTATCTACATAATAATTACGTTTCCTCGGCCTCAGAAAATAAGAAATCTAAAGTAAGTACTATTGACAAAGCGTGGATGCTTATCGGAAAATATGGTACACAACGTAAACAACTGGCGAAAACGTTTGTTTACGCAAGCCTATCGCACATACACGACGAGTCAGTGTATGCGCACACTATTCAGATGCAATCACAGCAACGTGCAACTCAGGGAGGCCAACGTACCTCCTCCCTATCTCGCCCTGATTAGCAGTTTCCTCAGGGACCGCACGTTCAGGGTGAGAGTGGAAGGACGGCTGTCATCCATCAGACCCATAGCCACGGGAGTCCCGGATGGCAGTGTTCTGTCTCCGTTACTCTTTGCGGCCTACATCTCTGATTTCCCGTTAGAACAACAGACTGTTACGTGCCAATATGCTGACGATGTCCTCATAATGGCACGTATTAAAAACATAAGATATTGTCATCCTCCGCTGCAGCGCCAGCTCCGAGCCACTGGCCGTGGAGTGAGAAGTGGAGGATGGCCATTAGCCCCGAGAAGAGCTCCGCTCCTCTCCTGCCTGAGGTCTGAGCTAGACGACCGGATTGGTCACTGAGGCTGAGGCAGAGGCAAATCCCCTGGGTTCCCTCTGCCAAATACCTTGGCGTCCACCTCGATCGCGGCCTCACCTACGCACCTCACGTCCGGGTCAAAGCCGGACAATGGCATGCAGCACTAAGGCAGTTGTACCCTGTACTTAAATCCACCTCCCGTAGGGGAAGGGATCCGTCCCTTTCAGCTGCCAAAGTGCGGGCGCTGCGGACCCCTAGCACTCGTGGTACCTCTGACGTTACTAGAGGAACCTCGGGCCGAACAGCTGAGCCCCTCCTTCTGGAGATGTTCCGATTGGGATGGCTTCGAGGGGGCAGTGTGTTCCCGATAGTCGTGGGAAATTGGGTACGTCTTCGGACGGGGTTGAGGGAAGCCATTAAGTTTCCGGGTACTAGCCTGCTAAGCTAGTAGAAGGTGTGCTAGATCACCGGGCGGCCCCACCGAGGTTTTTCGGTAGTCTTCACCTTGAGTGTTGACGCGCGTAAGTGGCGTATCCACTTCCATCCCGTCTTGTGTCCCTAGGACCAGATGGGGGGGCCTTGTTAGTCTCTAGGTCTTGCCCTATGGAAAGCCTCTCGGAGGACGCCGAGCGCCCTTTGGGACAGCTCGGATACTCCCTGGTTGAAAGAGGCCCGGGTCTTGTTCCTACGGGTTCAAGGCTAATGGGAGTAGAGCCTCTGGACTCAAACTTTACTTAAATCCACCATGCCAACGTACCTCAAACAACGCCTGTATCGGGCGATTATATCGCCCCTAATTCTGTACGGCTGTGAAGTCTGGGGATCAGCGGCTCCGACCACTATTCGCAGACTACAGTACGTCCAGAACAGGCCACTGCAAATTATCTACGATACCGGACGTAGATTCCCGCCCCACATCCTTCACACCTACTCCGGAGTTCCGTACATTGTGGACGTGGTGCGCACCATCTACAAGAAGCTAGACTCCCATCCCAATATCCTGGTGAACACCCTCGGCCGTTACGACTACAGGGTTCCTCGCCGTATGTTCATTCTCATTAACCAAAACCCACAAACTGTGAAAACAACTTATTGAAATAAAAGGAGTAGGTACCAAATTTGTTTGTGCTATTATTGCATGATTTAGGTCAGAGAGGGCATTCAGTGACCATCTTGTTCTTGTTCACTAGAAGAGCAAAATTTTAATAACCTGGGTATAGTCAGTGAAGAAGTAGAGTGGTGTGTCTGACATGAAAGATTAGTCAATTGCAGCCATCTGAGACAAAGGCATTTTGATTTCTCAGCGTTTTTTCGGGCGGTTGTTGGGAGACATCCTTCATCCCCGCGTTATAACCTTTCCGTGGTATGTAGAAATGTTACATTAGAAAATTCGAATCAGAGCAATTTTGGCTTCTACAGTATATTAAACTATTCATACTTTTGTTATATCTTCTCAACGAAATTTAATGTCGCGAATGCATTATTTATGACAGCGCAGCGCGGAGAGAGACAGCTTGCCTAAGCAGATGAACATACTGCGGAGATAAAAGGCTTGCAAAAACAGATAAACTTACATAAAAAGGAAAATTCTAGTGACATCTTGACTGTCTTACAGAACATTCGATTTATTGTTTGTTACAGAATATTCAAGAAATTTCTAGTAATATGAGTCGTGTTATATACGAGGCATCTTTTTTTTAGTCAGCACCGTTTTGCGATTCCGCCGACGTAGCGCTACGGTTGGCATTCCGTAAATGGGCGCTGGTTACCTACATCTCTTATCTACGCACTGACGCCATTACAGTCTGATTCTTGGTTCCTGATTGTTTAAGATGCCTCCGACAATCGCGAGTCCCGCCGATTGTGAAGTACGGCTGTTATACGATTTCTTAGTGTTAAAGGCGTAAAACCGAACGATATTCATCGTGAGATCTGTGAAATTTAAGTACAACACATTATTTGTTATGGAATGCTAAGGAAATGGGTGAGAGTATTTAAAGATGGCCGCACAAATATGCATGCTGAAGGACGGAGGGGGCGTCCTTCGGTCGTTTTTGAAGATTTGGTGCAGAAAGTGGACGAATAGGTGAGAGAAAACAGAAGCTTTACAACTTCATCATTGTGTCACTATTTTCCTCAATATTCTCGTAGTGTTTTGTATCGCATTGTGACCGAGAACTTTAAGTACCGGAAATTGTGTTCACGTTGGGTTCCGAAAATGTTGACGGATTTGCAGAAAAACCCAACGTGTAGGCAGTGCATTGACTTTCCTTGAGCGGTACCACAATGAAGGTGAAGATGTTGTAGACGAAATTATTACTGGTGGCGAAACATGGTTGGCTACGTCACACTAGAATCGAAACAACAATCCATGGAATGGCGATATTTATCATCACCCACAAAAGTGAAGTTTAAGCAAACAATTTCTGCCCGGAAAATCATGTGAACTGTTTTTTTTTTGGGGGGGGGGGACAGGAAAGGAATATTGCTGGTGGAGTTTCTACCTCATAATGAGACAATCAATGCAGCGTTTTATTGTGAGGCATTGAACAATCTGCGCCGTGCAATCCAGGACAAAAGACGTGTCAAGTTAAGTAAGGGTATCGTTTTGCTGCATGACAATGCCCGTCCACATGTGGCTAATCGGACCAAAGATCTCATCAGATCTTTGCAATGGGAAACTCTAGAGTATCCTCCATACAGCCCTGATGTGGCACCCAGCAACTATCATTTGTTCCTGCACTTGAAGAAACATCTGGGCGGTCAGCGTCTTCAAGACGATAGCGAAGTCAAAACAGTTGTGATACAGTGGTTAACACGTCAGGCGGCAGAATTTTATGAGGAGGGTATTCAAAAACTGTTGCCACGTTATGAAAGTGCCTCAATATTCACGGAAATTATGTAGAAAAGTAGATTGCGGTACAGGCTTTAATGTATAAATAAAGTTATTGCGATATCTATGCGCGTCTTTTTTTAATTACAAAACGGTACTAACTTAAAAAAAAACATGCATCATATAAGGAAGCCGCGACTCGCCAAAGGATTAATTGAAGTGGAAGTTGAGTGAACTTTTTGTTTGTGGTCAACGAACTTGAGCGTTTTAATTGTGTATGTTACGCAATTCTGATGTAATGAGAAGAGTACCAAGTGTATTTCTACAGCAGTAAAGAACGTTTTGAATTTCTGCAACTTGTACTTATAATCCTATGAACGCACAAAGCCTCATTAATCTATAAATAGCGATCAGACAGCCCGAATAAGACAAGGTGGAGGTCATTGAGGTGCATTAACTGGAATTCTCATTACAAATGGTGGAATTTGAAGTTGTTGAATAATGCTTTTGTTATTATTTTACTGTATTTTATAGTATCCATGGAGTTTTAATTAACTCTTAAGCATGTCCTTGTAATACTTTTACATGCCTCCAATGGAAAGCAATACAACCTAAGGGTAATTGTTGTGGGGATAAAGCGCTCGACCTGGGGCAACACCGAATGTTTCACCTGGTGGTATTAATAACTCCAAGGTAAAAGGGACTTCAGAAAGAAATTAAAACCATATAATGTTTTAACAAAACTGTTTTGAAGTGAATGCCTGAAAATCTTGGCAAGTCACGTAGCATCCGTTACATGAAAATGATACAAATAGGGAAGACATATCACTGTGCACTGCAAACACTGGTTGAGGCGAGATGTTATTGGAGCATAAGAAGATTTTCTGCATTACTCTGCGTCTTGCATTAATCTCGAGGTAATGTTTTTTATCGCTCCACATCCTCGTACGGACGTCTCATTTTGCTCGTTGTCAGAAAGATTATTAAAGGGTCACTGGGTTTTTCCTTCCGCCGTCGTGAATCCCGGCATGAGCTAAGGCAAGATAAATTACCAGCGACTTGTGCCTTCCCTCGGCTCCGTTTTCAAAAGCGCCTCTTAACTCCAATTTAAATGTTACTTCTGTGGTACTCCGTAACAGTGCAACAGTCCCGCAAGCTGGTGCAATGGCGATGCTCTCGAGGAAAAAAATTATGTCCTTGATATTCCCCCTTCCTAACGAGGGTATTCTCATTAGAGGGGAGAAGACACGTGTCACGAGCTGTCAGTAGCTGACTGTCACATCAGTGTCATAGGACACTAACTCTACCTCATGCATCATACCACCGTCACAGGACACTTAACTGCGTAGTTCAACACTAAGTGCCCGACACTTGCTCAAATGACACCAATTGACTGTTATGCCACTTCAGTATTACGTTTATGTGCCGCAAATTAGCTCAACTTCGCGTGTCAGATGTCAGTATAATAGCAGTAGCTCCACTTCAGGCGTCAGCTGCACTATTCAACATTATAGAACACCATATAAATAAAAACAAATGCAATTCCTTTATATTTCGTAGCTTCTTCTGCTGTTTTGCGATTCGGTTGCTCTGTAGTTTGTTGGATTTACTCTAATAGTTAGTTAATTACATCATTAAGAGATTTTCTATTTCACTAAACCATGGCCTTGACTGATAAACACTTCCGGGCTATAATCATAACGATTTCAATTCGTCACAAACGTCTACTAAATCTGAAATTATACCCAGAAATCCATTTGATGAAGAAGCCCAATCTAAGTTAAACATTTATAATACAGGAAATTCAAAACGTATTGGTTTATTTCTTAGTGATGCATGTTGTGGAGGGTGCTGTTGGTTACGAAATTTGCCACTCTTGAGGAATGTTGAAGAAAATCGATGGATACTTTATCCGTTTTATTTGCACGATATATGTCATTGGTATGGGACAAACATAGAATACTTTACATCTGCAGTTAGGTGCGTGATCACCAATGACTCTTGAACTAAAACAACCTACTATTGGTGAAGAAAACCTTATGTTTCTGAGAAGACAACTCAGATGGCTTAATGGGTCTTTGAAACATAACCTAAGATTATAAATGCTTAAAGAATACCCAGTGTTGATCAGAATACGTCATCACTTTGTTTTTGTTTTTATAGAACGGTTAATATCGACACTATAGCGTTATATGAGTGACGTACATTTACTACTAATTGGTACAATGTTTTCTGCATACTCTGTAAATCGAACCATTACCGCCCCCCCCCCCCCCCCCATCATGGAGGACTAATGTAGTACTATGTTTAGTTTCTAGACTGTTTGGTTTCCATATTTTAAAGAGGAAGTGTGTGGAATAACAAAGTCAAGCAGTGAAACGTTGTACGAGACTGGTCTGAAAAGTTTCCGATCCCAACAAGACGATGGCAGCACTCATAAATAAAAGCTAGTGTTTTTGTTGACCATCTGTTAACAGATGCTCCCCAAATTTTCAGTCATTTCAGAGTGAGTTGATGTGTTTTTATGAAAACGGAAAAATCGAGTAACGATATATGATTAAATATTTGTTTTTGAAAGGCAATACGCCTACGCAAATCAAATATGAGTTGGATTCTGTGTATGGAATCTCTGCACCTTCATTTACCACAGTGAAATTTTGGGCAGCTGAATTTTAACATGGCCGTAAGAGCTTGGGATACGATGAACGTTCGGGACGTCCAAAAACTGCAACTACCGATGAAAACATCGCCAAAGTTCAACAATGGGTGCCAGACGACCGCCGAATTAAAGTGGGAGAGATAGAAGGGGCTATGAGCATGTCAAAAGAACGTGTTTGGCACACAATAAATCACCATTTAGACATGGGAAATCTGTCCGCACGTTGTGTGCCGCGTTTGCTCACGTTAGAATACAAACGTCTCCGAATGAACATTTCCAAGCGCTGTGTTCGCGCAGTTTAGGCGCAATAAATCCGAGTTTTGGCACCGATTAATTCCTGTCGATAAAACTGGACACACCATGACACGCCCGAAACAAAAATACAGTCCAAACAGTGGACTGCAAAGGGGGAACCGGCTCCTAAAAAAGCAAAACTGTTTTTTTTTTGTCTGGGACAGTGATGGCGACTGGTTTTTTTTGGGGGGAGGGGGTAATTCATGGAATTATTTTAACTGATTAGCTTCAAACAGGAGAAACCATTACATAAGCAAACTACACATCATTACTTAACAACCTGAAGGCAGGACATGCAGAAAAACGGCCACATATGCAGAAAAAGAAAACCCTGTTTAGCCAAGACAACGTACAGTCTCATACCTGAGCGGTTGCAATGACGAAAATCCACGAATTACGGTCTGAACTGCTTTACCATCTGCCTTACTCAACAGATCTAGCCCCAAATGACTTTCTTTTCTTCCCTCATCTGAAAATTGCTCTTGGAGGAGAGAGATTTTCGTTAAATGAAGAGGGAATCACCTTCGTGAACAATTATTTTGCAGAGAAAAACGTCCAGTACTATTTGGACAGGTTACAGAGATGGTGGAAGTGTGTAGAGTTACAAGGAGACTATGTTGAAAAATAAAATAAAAGAAAACCGGAAAAAATGTCTTGTATCTTTATTAGGTTGGAACCTTTTCAGACCATCTATTTAAAAGCTGATTTTTTAAACAACTGGCTTCAGTGCTGTAAGAACTCCTTCCAACGAGTGTAAAAACTAAAGGATATTATCTTGAAACATTATAAAGTCATTTAAATATTTAAAAACTCGATCTTATTTGACTTTCTAAAAAAAATCAGTGCAACCTTGATAGCCACTCTCACGGACAATTAACTGCATTCGGGTTAGTCATAAAGCCCGAAACATACTCAAATAGCACCAATTGATTTTTATACAAAGTTATACCACTTCAATATTAGCTGTCTGTCTCGAAAATTAGCTCCACTTCGCGTGCTGAATGTCAGCAGTGCCTTAAATAACAGTAGCTCCACTTCGGACATCATCTACGATATACTTTCACTGTAATTCATTGGTCACAACGTGGATTTTGTGCTTAACCACAACCTTAACAAAGAAATCACTTCTAATTTATCCCCTTCGTAGTGGTAAGTGTAAACGACATGATCCTCTCTTCGTCTGAATTTTAGAAAATAACGTAACGGTTAGAAAATAACGTACCTTAAATTTCACGGTTAAAAAAGTAACTAATTTAGAGTTAACGGTTAAAAAACTAAAGAATACGATTTAGCAGTTACCTCTTAAAGGTTAAAAATAATCAGAATAATGACTAGTACGAATATAGGGGACCTAGTTACTCAATAACTGTTACTAAGTAACAATACAAAGTAAATAAGTAGGCAACAATGAGAGGGAGTAGTTGTGCCAGACCGGTGGGTAAACTATCCGCTTTACGGCACACAGGAACTGAGATTACGTGTATCTTTTGTTATGCCAGACAGTACTGTATGTTTATGAGTCAATTTTACTGTTTTCTATCAACATCACCTTTAAAAATTCCATTACCATCTTCAAGAATATTGTAACTTTGTGGGTTAGTGAAATTAAAAGTCCAGTTGCACAAACTTAAAATGTTATTTATTTCCACAGAATTACAGCTGGTTCAATTACAAATCACAGCAGGATCACGTATCACTCACAATTACGCAACACTCACAATTACGTAGAACTCTCTCTAGAGCTGACTAAATACTTCTCTGAAACACGTACGCATTCCAGTCCGTTCTCTAGCACTGCGCTCTTCACGGCTGCTCGCCAAGAACTGACTCTCCTCCAGCCCGACGCGTCGCGTATATGGGCATCAACTGGCCAATCCAGAAGCTTCCGGGTTAGATGAAATATCCTGGTTGTTCCAGAAGTCAGGGGGAGGGGAAAGGGACGGTCCATTGATTTGTGGTAATTTTCACCCACCCCCTCAGCGAGCGCCACACGGACATATGGGTAAATTTGAAGATCTACTCCCATTAGTCGTGGCCCCGTAGGACCAGAACCCCGGCCTCTCGGGTCTATTTACCGTAGGACAGTACCTATTTTATAAACTGCCCCCCGCCTGCACACGGCAGACAGGACGGAAGTGGATACGCCACCTACGCGCCGGTCTTTAATGAACCAGCAACCAAAAACCTTGGTAGGGCCACCAGTGTCTAGCTCACCAGCTACTAGCTCTGCAGGCTAGTTCCCGGGACTTATGAGGCAACCCTCTACCCCTCCGGGTGGCCAGTAGCCTGGCCGGAGGTACCCAATTGCCCGTGGGTGGCGGGAACACACTGCCCCTTCGAGTCCAACCCAATCCGAACGACTCCCCTACGGAAGTGGCTCGGCATGTTCGGCCCGAAGTTCCTCTAGTAACGTCAGAGGTACCACGAGTGCTAGGAGCCGCAGCGCCCGCACCTTGGCATCTGAAAGGGACGAATCCCTCCCACTACGGGGGGGCATATGGGTAGGCCTGATTGCCTTCTGTCCCCCATGCAGCTACCAGTTGGTCGTGCCTTCCGATAATTGGGTGACAATATTTAAGTTTTTATTAGCCTAATTTACACAGCGTTAATGTCGACAAGTTTGCCATGAGAAATAAACACACGCTTAAAGTCAATCGGAGTCAAGAGGCGGTTATATCATTTTTACGTAAAACACACTTCTCAAATACAATTCCAGTGGCTTCTGTACCACGCTCAGTAGGTACTGTATGCCCACGACAAGAATTCTAGAGGGGTATGAAGGGCAGAGGAGCTTGAACCGTTGATCTGCTCCGGTAGGGGATCTGTTTACTAAGAACTGAGTGTATGAGATTGCATATGAGTCACCCATGTTGCCAGATCTAATGTTTGTTGCAATGATAGGTATTATGTACAGGTGAGCTATGTGACAACACTTGTGTGTTTTGAACGAGTCTTCCATCCTTGTCATACTTGGAAGGCAAGGCAGCAAGGGTGACTACGCTGCACATTCCTCCAGCTAGCATTCTTGTCTTGGGCAATGAATATATGAAACACAGCATATGGCTGAAAGTCAGAATGGGTAGTGAGTAATAGTGATGGCAGAGTGGAACTTCAGCTGAGCGGGGTCGCCGAGCTGTGGATCTGGCAGCGAAGAAGTTTAAGTGTGCATATCAGAGTTGTGTTGTTTATCTCCGTGTTAGAGGCAGACTTGTGTGCAGGTTAGAAAGGCACTTATGCCCGATTTCACCAACAGATGTTATAATCGACGTTAACAAATGTAACGTAACAATTATCACAGCGCTAAAACTAATGTTAAATTTCTTGCATTTCACCAACCTGTTTTCTTAAAATGTTAACAAACCTGTGGCAACGTCAAGAAACTTTTAAATATCACAGCTATAGAAGGCTATGGATGACTTTCTGAACGTACTCGATGCACTTTTGTTTTCATTTTCGTCTGCAAAAATGGCGGATGAACAAAATCATAAATAAAGCCTTGAGACAAATTTCTCATCGACGGAGAAAGAATTTTTATTTGAAATGGTGACAAAGTGTAAGGATATCGTGGAAAATAAGAGGACAGATGTAGTAAATGTAAAAGAGAAAGATGTCGCGGGCAAAATATTGGAAACGAATTTAATTCAAATGCATGTGTCACTACTACAAGCACCAAATAACTTGTCATTATTACGTAAATTTAAAACGAGGTGCGAAGAAGGACAAGTGACTTGAACGTTTCAAGACGGGAGGTGGACAGTGTATTATCCACATAATTTAGTGAATTATAAAATCTCAAGGTTACTAATACTTGAAGCTAAGGTGAGATAGTCATATTCCGTTGGATGCATGTTCGAACTCAGTATTACGTAAATTTAAAGCGAGGAGCGAAGAAGGGCAAGTGACTTGAACGTTTCAAGACGGGAGGTGGACAATGTATTATCCGAATTATAAAATCGCAAGGTTATTGATACTTGAAACAAAGACGAGATTGCCATATTCCTTTCGATGCATGTTCTAACCTCTCTTGTACTTCCGCAGTAACCTTCATAGCAACTTCTTTCGACAGTCTATACCTCCGTAAAACAATTTTCTTCGGATAGTTCCTCAAAATCATTTCCCCTCATAGGCCGTACTCTATTATGAATGCCATTTAGGCGGTCTTAAATATAGCAAATCGACATCAACAGCTGAGTTCATGCTCGTCATCTTTACTATTTACAATTATTAAGGACTTAACATTAGAAATTCGGCTTGTTAGTTTAACACGAGTGTTACGCTAACACTTGTTGGTGAAATGCAAATTTTGTTTTAACTATTGCTAAACTCGTGTTAAGCCTTAACATTTGTTGGTGAAATCGGGCACAAGAGTACGTGCTACAGAGACTTAAAGGAATATTGTAGAAACCTGTCGAAGTGTTGTATTTGTGTAAGTTAACGACCATGGTTTGTCTTTTGTCACAGAATTTCATTTTCTCATTTCTTTTACATTATGCATTACTTAGGGCCCTTGCATATGAATACAGAGGCAAGTGTGAATGCATTTTCTGGCTAAACAATTTGGTATTTAAAAGAATCCTCATTTTTTAGTTACACTGTTGTCATACTTGGTCCTTTCTTTACTTTAAGGTACATATTTCAAGTGAAATCTTGGTACTGAATTTTTGGGTGGAATGCAATACTTTCCACACCTACTGTATACGTGAAGGGAAAGAAAAGGTGTTTTATTCGAGCATAAATCACTCTGTATGACAGCGACAATGATGCTACAGGGCACTATGTTTTTACGACTCCATTATTTCACGAGAGTACGTCCGACATATGTATCTGTTCGGTGGCGTGTACCATCAAATCCGTGCATCGTGTCAGCTTAATTCTAGTACGACATTAGTGGTTAATAAACCCACTTCCATATTTCATCTACCACTTTGATGTTTTGGAATACTAATTATTGCTTCCTGCCTCATCTATCTAACATACAAAGAAAGTAGTCTATTGCTTTGAAGTTCTATGGAGGTTCCTTTGGAAGTATGTGTCTTCTTCGTTCCATCCAGTGGGCTATGTCCAGATAAGCTCTTTCTGGGGTTACTCCATATTCTGAAACATGAACGTCAGATAACTGTGCCATTTGTTTTTCCTCCGGCATCTTTTTTTTTTTTTTTTCATTTCCTCGCCTTCCCGGTTCGCGGCGCTGCTGTTTCGTGGGTCGCTTCGGTTTCCCTTTGCTCTCTGGGAGCGCTGCGGTTCCCGAAGCTTCTTGTGTACACTACCTCAAATCGGGAAGAGAGTTTGTGCTTGGTGCCCGACGCGTTTAAGTCTGGGGATAAGTGCTCCAAGTTTTGGATTTTGCTAAAAATACTTTGTGTTTTGACGATCGCTTTTGGTGAGCCATGACAGTTATATGGACCCTTCTTTTCAGTTCCGGGACCAGAAGCTTATTATAATTATCATCAGCAGCATCATCATTCTGACAGCAGAATTAATATAGATCTACTTGAGCAACAGCTGGAAAAGAAGTCGACTAATAGAATCTATCAGAGACAAACTTCTTGCACTAAACTATTTAAATTGGATCATCCACTTTGGCTGGGTTAAAGGCCACTACGGAATAGAAGGGAATGAACTAGCAGATAAGCTTGCAAAACGCGCTGCTGTCGAAGATAGTGAAATAGTGTTACGACAAAATACCAAAAGACGTAATAGTAACGAGAGCGAAGGAATATGGAATCAACAGGTGGCAACAAGTCTGTAGAACACAACGAAAGGTGCAGTGACTACAGCGTTCTTACCGTTAGTGAAAAACAGATTGCTTCAAAATATTCTAATATCCCCAGAACTCACTACAATGTTAACTAGCCATGGAAAATTAAATGCATAGCTCTGTCGATTTAGAATAATAAATAACCCAATCTGTCCTTGCGGAGAAGAAGAACAGGCCGCTAACCATATAATATTTAATTGCAGAAGACTTGATAAACAAATACTAGAATTGGCAAAAAGTGTAACAACCAATGTAGGGAAATGGCCTGCGACCAACGACAAGATTACGAACAATGATCTGAAGTCGTTCGTAAAATCTGCAACTTCTATAAAAATCTCGGACATGGACTGAAGTTTTTTGAGTGTAATAACGACAAATTGTGAACTCTATACAATCAACTTACTTCGGTTTCATTATAATCTTAGAATTAACTAAAACATAAAGTACCATTTCTACAAATATGACAAGTATTTAGAGTGAAATAATTACAAATTGTGAACTCCCAAAAAATCAGCTAGAAGAACAGGCTCAATTTAATGCACATAGTGTCTAGAACAGAGAATAACCCAATGTAAAATTGTTGTAATGTTTACAATTACTGGTTCAAAATAGGACATGTAACTATAAAGCATGTAGTATTACTATGTAATGCAGCATGCTGTTGATATCAATAAAGCAAAACAATCATCATCATAATTATTCTTTTCATTTTATATTTCTGGGTCTAAAGACATGGGGGTGACTGCTAGCTGTTTAGACTTTCTACCTCGTTCAATGGGAGACGGAATTTTACCGTCGATTTACCCTGAAGCCACTTATGTATTCTATGGTTTTGGGATGTTATACATGTAACTGATTTACTCAGTGATTTGTTTGGGTAAATGCTTTCTGTGCAGTTACTGGCTAGCATCATCGGCAATTTAAATGTTTTCTGGGACCCTTGTTACCCTCATACTTTATTATTGTTCTTTCAGGAGTAAATGCTCTTTACACAGTAATTTTATAAAGATTGTGATGCTCGTTTTTTCCTTGTGCTATTTAAAGGGAGCGCAAATTGTTATAATGAATGATATAATCAATGATTGTAACACTGAGTCAGCTCTTTATGTCGTGTACCCTAACAGCTTCAGGGTTTGTATGACCTAAATTCCTCAGCTAATTCTAACCTGGGTAGGAAGTGTTAAGGTGTGAATTGCGCGGCCTGGGTTGACCGTCACATACCTCTAAACCCTATGGATCCTGGGCTAATTTGAACATCTTTTCATTCATTCGTTGTCCGATATGACATAACGCTGGAAGAGAAAATAAAAATTTTTAAAATGACTACGATGTTACAAGGTTTAGAATGTTTTATTAAAAATCCAAAAATAATATGTTTGGACTGGCGAAGTGAAACCACACGAACTCGATTGGGGTGAGTTACCTAGATAAGGCTTTTTCCGGGGTTTTCCCTTATACTGATAGACCATTGTCGGGTAACTCTAAGGTCCATGGACCCCGGACGCATGGAGCATCATTTCACCCATTTCAGTCATCGTCCGATATGAGTAAACGCTGGAGGACGTTAATTACAAAAACAAGTAATAATGAATAAATAAAAAATACCAATATTAAAATGTGAATATATAGAGAACTAAACATTATCAGAAATTAAAATCCGGTATGATTGCTGTATAACGATGTGTGCATTTAACTACTGTATAATATTTAAATTACGTTCACATAGGTCCATGCAAAAAATATTGCACCCTATACTTCAGGTGCACTTTACTTGTAGGAATTTAAAGCTACATGCACCAAGTTTTATCCTAAATAACCTAAGATACAGTTTTATAATATCGGCTAAATGAAAATCACATATAGTTTATACTATGTACATGAAAAATTAATTAGCTTTGAGTAAAAAAAAAAAAGATAATATTTTCAAGGACTGAACATTTGTTTTCATCCATTTTATAAATCACATGAATATAAGTGCTAGTCGAATGTGTTCAAGGAACATTGACAAATAACCAATACAAATTTTGTGTCAATATCTTTTATGGTTTTTGAGAAACATGCACCTAAAGTATGAAAAATAAAGGTTTTGGGAAATCACGATCAAAGATTAAGCACCATTCTCAGGAAGTGGGCGTATCATTACGCCGCCATGTTTAAATTGACGAATTAAAGGACTTTAATACCAACTGACAACCTATGTTATATATATTATTTTAAAGCCGAAGGATTATATGATTTTTTAACATTAAAAACAAAAAATGGATTTTTTGAAACCTATCCAGCACCCAGTGCCCTTAAGAAGGACTTCTAAGTCGATTCCCAAGAAATGTATAATCTTAAATCCCTTTGCCTTTACCAATACCTTAAGAAAATGGTAGGTAATTGAATCAAAGTTCTTAGTAACATTTTTGGGGAAATCATTTTCTACAACTCTTCCTCGTAAAGATAAAGGATAATATAGGATGGGCTAAACTCAAGTACCAAGTTTGGCACCTTACAAACACACACGAGCGCGCGCGCGCCCGCACGCAGGCACTCACATACGCACACGTACACACGCTCATTCACTCGCTCACAAGTTTTTTATTTTCTTTTTATACATTTTCATTTTCACACAGGGAGTTCTAAAACGTGTATTAGAGAGAAATCTCCTTATCCACTTTCGGATGTTACATTATGTATGATTAAGATTGCTCTATATGATCTACGCCATCTGGTGTAATGAATATATTGCTTTATTGTTCATATTCCCAAATTGTACAAGTTTCAACTTTTGGCTACATTTACTTGTCTTTACCTTGTTGCTACCTTGCATTACATAACACTCCGGTCTTCTGATCTGCCAGGTAGCTCTTAACCTCCGTGCCTCCTTTTTACTTAATTAGCCCCATTCTTCCTCCTCATCTTCCCTTCATACATTCTTTAAATTTCTTGCCCATTTTTCTTTCACTTTCTGCAAGAACTCATCTATACTTCTTACGTTCTTTTCCTCCCTGCCCGTTAACATTTATATAGCTACTATCCTCTTCTCTAATTTCTCCCATTTTTCCTCCCAAACCTTTTTTCTCCATATTGCAACCTCCTCGCATTCTGTTACATAGTGTTCTATGCTTTCTTTTCCCCCCACACAATTCACAAATTCAGTTTTCCCTATCTTTTATCCCTCTTAGAAATGTTCCTGTTCTCATCCAAGCTAACCCTTCTCTCTCTTGCCTATTGCAGTAATCTACATATGCTTCTGGTCCCCAATTTCTTTTTATTTGTTTGTAAAATTATAATGAATGCACATTTTCTAGACTCTCCCATATTTTGTGTCTTTCTATATCTTCTATTCTGCATTTTACTAATTTACCCACATCGCTTGTATTCCTTTCATCTAATCTCCATATATCTCCATTCCTATTTTTTTTCATAAATCCTCCTACATCTGCCAACTAAATATTTGAGTTCACTAATCTCTTTTGCTCATGCATAATTTCATAATTTCCCCTTCAAGACTAGTGGCTTCCACCATCGACTGTGCAAGACAGAGAAGTTCCATACACTCGACACGGTCTTCCGATGTAGATATGTGCCCGCCTCGGTAGCGTAGATGGTAACGTGTGTGCCTCACGTTCAAGAGGTCCCGAGTTCGAGTCTCGGTCAGGGTGAGTTACCTGGATAAGGTTTTATCCGGGGCTTTCCCTTATCCTTCAAGACGAATATCGGGTAACTATAAGTTCCATGGACCCTGGACTCATTTGAGCATCATTTCACGCAATTCATACACCGTCCGATGTGACTTAACGTTGGAGGACCTAAATTACAACAACAAAAAAGTAGATTATGTGGAAAACAGTGTGAGAGGTACCACGTGTTGGTGTGCAGTGAGAGAAGGATATTCCTGAATTAATTCTGTAAAGACTAATTATTAATATATGCATATAAGTGTGTGCATACTACATTATGGGTATTTTGCTGCAGCCCGCCTCGGTCGCGTGGTGGTAGCATGTCTGCCTCACGCCCAAGAGTTCCCGAGTTCGAATCTCGGTCAGGGTGAGTTACCTGGATAAGGTCTTTTCCGGGGTTTTCCCTTATCCTAAATGACGAATGTCGAGTAACTCTAAGCTATAAGGACCCCCGGCTTATTTGAGCATCATTTCACCCATTCCATTCATCATCCGATATGACTTAACGTTGGAAGACGGAAATTACCAAATTTCCTTCCATTCCTGTTTGGCTGCAATTATGATGATGATGGATGATGATAATGGTGATAATATTTATTAATAATAAACTAAAATAATAAATTATATTAATAATAAATAAAAATTGTGTGTGCTTAGGACCACACGACAGTAGTGAAAACTTATATACTATTCTTTATAAATCGCCATTGCTATTCTCCGATCGGCAATTTTTTCTTGCCCTCGCATGCTTCCCAGTTCCTCATTAGGGTTATCCTGCATCGAAGAATTCACTTGCTGAGATTCCATTCGCTTCCTTTTAGGATACATTTTCGTGCGCGCATTGGTCAGCTTCCTCTTACGTTGCAATTTGTCATTGAATTTATTTTCTTCATACATTTTCTATAACATAAAATATTTAAAAATTCGTATATAATAAGAAATTGATATAAGGACCGTTCTTACAAACGTCAGTCATCCCGCTGTCAACTTGGTAAAGATTACTTTTGTCCGTTAGTGTTAGGCCTGCGACATCAACATCGATATTTACGAAACATCGATGTCTAGTGGAAAACATCGCAAGTTTTTCACATCGATATACTGAGTTCGATATTTTATAACATGTTTTTGTTTGATGTTTTGTATTTAAATTTTTATTTTCCAAACTAAATAATATATGTATATTTTTGCAATCAAGGCTGTAAGTGGGTTGAAGGAATTACAAACCTAATCAACCACTGGGGGTGTAACTACTGAAAGGATAAGCGAACAGATGGTAGAGCTAAACAGGTCAAAGGTTAGTGACATGAGTAGGGTTAAATTAAGGTAATCGGTTCTCCATAACATTGATAAATATATTCTAAAGATCGGGGAAGTCAAGTCAAACAAAGCTCTCCTTTACCTGGCAGAGATAAAGGGTGCAATCAATACAAACATTAAATCAATTAATACATAATAAATAAACATCACCTTTTATGCAGAGTAGCGTAGAGTTCTGAACAAGAGGTGTAAGCTAAGCAGACTATTCTAAAACCATAAACTCCACTTTCTAAAAAGCATCAAATTTATATATCAAATCTTTTGACCCTCAGTCGGTCTTTTAGTATGTGGAAAAACATAACCTATAAGTTGAAAAAAAACGCGAAAACTCATTTTAATACGTGATAATTTTATTGTTTACGTGTCATTACATTTAACTTATTGATGTTTTACATTTTAATACTCACAATAAAGAGCAATTGTCAATAAAAGTAACCAGTTCTTAAATGAAACATCTGTTTCACGAATTAGAACACTGGTTTTATATTTCGTTATTATGGTTATAATTAATTAAATAGCGAACTTTGGTGATATTATCTGTTACTTTTTACTATTATTATTGTTTAAATTGGAATTGGACATGTTGTCGACTTGTTAAATGACAGAAGATTATCTGAGCGGATCGGTTAGCCGCACTTGACAGACATTTGTAAGAACGGCCCTAAGACAGTTATTCTTTTAAATGAAACTTCTGTAGGGTTTATGAATTTTTCATAGTATTTTAAACATGTTAAAACATACCTGGAAGTGTGTTGTTGATGCGCTGCTGAGTGCGACAGAAAATCTACGGTGTACAGCGTTATGGAAAACAAAAGACTGAAATGACGAAGGTATGGGTGGTTAGTTCGGATTAAGCCGAATCGAGCCGACTTCACCCGAATGAGCGTCACATATTCCAGCGTCACGGCTCAGTTTAATTCACTACACACAAAAAGAGCTAAACCGGCCTAAAGAAGTTTTCACTTCAAAAAATAATAATTATTATTTTTGAGTTAAATGTCCAATACCTCTGATGGACCTTGGGCTCATTTAAACATCGTTTCATTCATCTTCCGATATGTCTTAACGTTGGAGATGTTCTCTTATCCTGAAAGATGAATGTGTGGTAGCCATAAGCTCTGTGGATCCTGTGCTCATTTGAGTGTCGTTTCATTCATTGTCTGATATGACTTAATGTTGGAGAACGTAAATAAAAAAATCATAATAATTGTTCGTTCTGAGTAACTTCTCTTACGAGTAAACCATAATATCCCGCAACGGTAGCGTGGTTGTAGCGTGCCTGCTTCACGTCCAAGAGGTCCCGAGTTCAAATCTCGGTCAGGGTGAATTACCTGGATAAGGTTTTTTCGGGATTTTCCCTTATCCTGAACGACGAATGTCGGGTAACTCTGAGCTCTATGGACCCTGGGCTCATTTGATCATCATTTCACCCACGCCGTGACTTAAAATGGAGGACGTAAAATTAAAAAGAAAAAAGATAAACCGTAAGATATGGACAAAATCTTTATACACAGAAAATTTAGGTATCAAATGAACAAATATAATTCTTGTGTATAGTTAAGCATTTCTGAGTTACTCGTGTGTATTTGTTGCACCAACTCTTGATCATTTTGACCATAGTTTTAGCTTACTTTCTTACAGTATTCTGCTTTACTTACAAGAAAACTATGTGAAAAAATGCGGTTTTGCAAACTTTTATGACGATTAAAGTGAAGCAGATAGCAAAATAAAGTTTTTAAGTTAATTTCCGCAAGAGTGAGCAGAGAAAGTCGTGTGAAGTAACACATGAGTGAGGGAGACGTGGTATAGAACAATCAACAATGAGAAGCAACAGGGAGTTGGTCCAAGTTGAACCTAACAGTAAGGAATATAAAGCCGATGCGGAAGTTACAGCCGGAGCACCTTTTGTCTAGTGTTCCAAACCAGGCAGTTACAATTCCACATTGTTTCTAGTTTCTAGCAAGTTGCAAGGTTTGCGGTGATCTCAATAAACGCGAGCAACTTCTGCCCTTGCAAAACTTTGTTTCGCCCGACCAATAAAGTTGATATCTTTACATTCAAAGTTTCACACTTTCCCTTGCATTTCCATTAATGTAAGATATATGAGTGTAAACTAATTCCACTGTTTTTAGGCCAACGCCCTTAACAGGTCTCTACGTAATCATTACCCCTTTCTTCTTACAGATGTACGAGATGCTCGTACGTACTGCTCGGCCATGATATAAGTGACTATGATGGAAAGTGTAACAAGGGATAATTGTTGCAACATATTAAGACATTTGACAGTTAAGAAGGAAATTATCTACAGATTTGTAGTTAAACTGTCATCTGCATGCTCGAGGTATGCACGAGGGAGTCAATGTCAGATAAATCTACGCCGCTTGTTGGGATTTGGATTTGGATGGACAATTGTTCCTATGCCCCCAAGTGGGGGCACCCCCGGGAGGTAGGATGAGAAGGAGACGGAGGGTGGCCGACCCAAGGTGCCACGGCAGTACAGAGGGCAGGGTCCCTACAGTATACTTGGATAGAGACTTCCCCCGACAGGCCAGGATAAGGAACCTGCTCCCTTACAGCGGTACGGCAACGAGCCCAGCACCCGAGCCTCAAGAGGTTTTGGCTGGCGGTCCCGAAATGTTCCCAGCAGAGGAGCGGAGACCGGCAAACGCCCTACTGGCGGAGGAAGTAGATTTCCTCAGAGTATATCATCCTGCCATGCACCTCCGAGACCCCGCCGACACTTCTACCCTGAAATAGACCACCAGATGAAACATGATATAAAATTGTGCAGGTTATGCCCAGTAGCATTCTTTCCTTCAATCAATCCTTCCTCTTTGCTTCTGGTTTCATAAATTGTTTCCTATCCTGACTATAGATCATGACTGTCCCACCGGCGATCGCTCAAATACGCCGTGAGAAGGTAACACGCCCTCAAGGTCACCTAGTGTCTTAGGTCACGGAGGAAGCAGGTTGCCTTGAGGAATGACCAGGCGTTGAAGCAGAGTTCGCTTCAGAACGCGAGCCGTATCGCTACTACGCAAAAGACCTTTTGTGACTGCAACTCCAGAGTGTTCTAGAATTGGAAACCTTTTGAGAATCGAATGATCTCAAAACCCCACTACAACTCCCGTTAAATATCTTGGAGTGCTTTTGGACTAAATAAATAAATAAATAAATAAATAAATAAATAAATAAATAAATAAATAAATAAATAAATAAATAAATAAATAAATAAATAAATAAATAAATAAATAAATAAATAAATAAATAAATAAATAAATAAATAAATAAATAAATAAATAAATAAATAAATAAATAAATAAATAAATAAATAAATAAATAAATAAATAAATAAATAAATAAATAAATAAATAAATAAATAAATAAATAAATAAATAAATAAATAAATAAATAAATAAATAAATAAATAAATAAATAAATAAATAAATAAATAAATAAATAAATAAATAAATAAATAAATAAATAAATAAATAAATAAATAAATAAATAAATAAATAAATAAATAAATAAATAAATAAATAAATAAATAAATAAATAAATAAATAAATAAATAAATAAATAAATAAATAAATAAATAAATAAATAAATAAATAAATAAATAAATAAATAAATAAATAAATAAATAAATAAATAAATAAATAAATAAATAAATAAATAAATAAATAAAAAAGATCTGAATATTCTACCCTGGCACCTAGACAACTATACCGGGGCATATATCCAAATTTTCTCTTTATTTTTCCATAAAATCCTTACAAATGTTATAATTATACAAATCTCTCAGAAAACTACTCTACAAAAATAAAATGAAATAAAATAACAGAAATAAACACAAAAAACAAAACACAAAAGAAAACAACTTTAAAAATTACAAAATCCTTATTTCCTAAATCTACATCTAAATCTACTAATTCTGTAGTCCACCATGGCCTCTGCCATCACTCTCTCCCTCCGCCGCCCATGCAGTCAACTCCATTGTTATATTATTCAATAATTCTTCCCGTCTTATCCTATTTTGTATTCTAGAACTCCTTCTTGGATCTTGTACTATTCTTCGCCTATTATCAACTCTTTCTCCTTTGAATATTTTTACCTCCCATGCTTTCTTACTTACAAAGTTAGTCAAAACTTGCAATTTACTCGGCCTACAGTCTTCATTGTTACTCTACAAATCACTCGTTCGTCCGCTTATTACATATGCCTGCCAAGTATGGGGTGCCGCACGCACATTTCATCTACGTCGTCTACAGGTCATACAGAATCGCTTCATGCGCATCGCTACCAACGCTCCATGGTTCATCCGTAATCAGCAGCTCCATCACGAACTAGGACTGTTACCTCTTCACGACTACATTCGCGGGAGCGCTTGTCGTTTCTTTTCCACGATGCAAGAAGTTCCAGGAGGTGTGCATTATAACATCGGCGTGCGCACGCGCCAGCCCTCACGTTTGAAGAGGAGACTACCACAGGACCTGCTTCTAAGTGATACATCTGATTCGAGTTATTCTAGTGCTTGATGTCTGTCTTACATCTTCAATATTGACATAATTTCTCAGAGAGTATTATTGGAGTTCTAACTTAATGTAGTTAGGGGGCGGCCTGTTAGCCTACCCCTGAGTGTTATTGTTCTTATTGTACTGTTACCCTCTTTTCACTCTGATCTGTAAAGCATTGTACTGCTGATCGATCAATAAAAAATTATAAAAGAAATGATCTCAAAAGGTCTGTGGCCACCAAGATCACCTGACCTAGCCTCACTGGAATTTTTCTTGTGGGGGGTATCGAAATTAGAGTGTACAAGAATAGGCCACGAACAATTGATGTTCTCAAGGAATCCATTCGAACCGAAGGAAGTATTGGCGAGGATACTCTCCGTAAAACTTCAGTGAATATGGTGAGAGTGTGCAAACATGTATAGATGCCGGTGGAGGACACTTCCAACATTTTCTCTGAGATGTAAATAGTGTAATGTAATCTACTAATTGTGCACTATATTCTCCCAAAGTTGTACATGTGTCCTATAATTGCTTCAGAAGTTATGTCCATTGAAATGGTTCAGGTCTATATGGATCACACTTTATTAAGGAGGATACAGTTCACGCACTGTGGCTGTATACAACGACATTGTATACCACCTCTCAGAAGGGACGGATGGTGTAAAGAACCACAGGATATAGAATAGGCTGCAGAGAAGTGCAAAATATTTAACATTTCCAGGCTTGAATCCGTCAAGAAGAAGAGCCTAAGATATTACATAAATGCCGTTAAAAACGGAATTAAATGAAAGTGGTGGCAAGGAAATGTGATAGATGAAAGATCCCTCCTTCATTTGTCTATCGACAATGGGAAACCCCGAATACTCCATGCTGTATGTGGACGGCAGGTAGGAGCTTCCAAATATAAAATTCGCATATTACCGCGGAGGCATTTTGCAGGGCTCCCCCTCTTATTTATTTCAGTAGGTAAGTCCTTAGACCCTCATTGTGCGTCAAGAAAGTAACTGAGTTGAGTTCGTTTAAATATTCATGGAAATGTCACCTGCTGCAAGAACGAAAGTTCCCTTGACACCAATTCTAACACGTGAAATCTGTCCAACATATTTCTTGTACTGACCCTCTCTCTGTCTCTCTCTTTTTGCATACCAATGAGAGATGTTCGTGCTCAGGATGCACTTCTGAGAAGGGGCCACCCATGTGTCTACCTGCAAACGCAGACGTAATTAATTTATAAATCACACCGGTCCACGCTATACACCACTTTATCAACTTTCTGAAATGAAATACATTCATTGTGAGCCGAGAATTGGATTTTTGGTTGCTCGGCGCAAGATTTATGGCCCTGCGGGCAGAGTACCTTAAGTGTACTAATTTTTTTGTTCTCCTTAAAATTTCCTTACTGTTCTGTGTGAGTTGGAGATTCCTACAGAAAGAACAAACGAAGTTAAATTGCGAACATTTGCATTCAGTTGAACCACCACTTACACGGTTATATGGTCATTCACCTAGGAAAAATGAGGTTATTACATTTATGTAACTTTCTCTACTCATACTTCAGAAAGCTTTAAAAAGATAACCTTTTATCACATTTCCTTATAGGTACATGGGAACAGGAAAAGAGTAAGCATAGCCATATTTATGTTTGATTTATGAGTCACTATATTTACACTAAACTTCACTTACTTGTTGTTGTATAATTGAAACGTTTTCAAGATCATTCGATCTCATCCTCAGCTGTTTGGTGACTAAATCAACCTTCCTCTTCTTCCACTACTACGGAGCTCCGATCATTCTGCCATCTGGTGTTAGGGGCACTAAGTTTTAATACTTCATTTAATGCCGGGATTTCAAAATTTATAACTTTATCACGGTTTTTGTTTATGAATGTTTTTTTCCCAAATATCCAATTCCATTGGTGTACTTAAAGATTTTAACAGTTTAATGTTGTGGCCAATGTTGTGGTTTTCTGTCCAAAAATGGTGTGAAACTGCAGATTTTTCTGTTTGTTTCAACTTAATGTTCCTCTGGTGTTGTTTTTGCCTGTTTAACAAGTTTCTCTTAGTTTTTCCTATGTAGCTTTTTACACAGGCTTCACAATTAATCTGATAAATTCCTGATTTCAAATTGTTGGGGATTGTATTTTTCAGTGGTTTATTTAGCAGGTTCCTCAGACTGAATTCGTTTTGGGGTGCTAGTTTTAAGATTCGCTCAAATTTGAAGATTCGCTCAAATTTTCTAAAAGCCCATGGATGGTAGGTGAATTTTCTTTATTCAAAATTTGTGTTTTTAAGTGGTGTGAGAGTGGTATTTTTTGATATTACTGCATAAAGAAATATTAATTTGGTTTACTCAGTTTTCAGCGCCATTAGCCGCACATGGCGGGCAATACCCCTCGACCGAACCTTTTATATATGTTTATTTTCATGGTTTCATGTTTAAATAAATTCCTTGATCCGTATTCGTACCTAGAGCCTATTTATGTAACTTGCAATTTATTGTTTTAAGAATGATTTTTATAATTATACTTAAGGTTGCTGAACAATTTTTCTTAAGTGAGCGCCATTACCCTACTCTCCCCTAATCATTTTTGTCGTGAGTCAAAGTGACAATAAATAAAATGTTAATAAACAAAACTTCTGAGATCATTCCGAGAAAATACAGGATAAACTTTTTAATTGGCACGCAAATTTCAACAAATGCGACAGGCAAACATAACAAATACACACGCACATTTTTTGGGTAATATGCTGTGATTTTCTAAATGCCATGTTCTTAAAACTTGTTCTCCATTAAAAGGCCTCAATTCTAAAAGAGCTGTGTATCAGCTTGTGTAACTATGAAACGTTAAAATAATATGAGAATGCAAACACAAAGAGAAATCAGAGCTCTTTAAAACAACAAATTGTTTCCAATGGATTTTTGTAGCCTCACTTATTTGTATTACAACTTTAATTACTATAAACGTTCAATGCTCTGTCGTTACTTTAATATTCCATGAATAGTTATTTGTTTCAATTTCTTGGAAAGAATATGTAATTTATAATTATATATAGGGTAAAGTTAATTATTTTATATGGCTATTGCCTTTGTATCTATAGTGAAGGCATAACATTTTCTATAAGTTTATCTCCTCGATTAAAATTTTAGAGATGGAGAACTGAGCTGTAAAATGTTCTGAATACCTATTAGTTAATGGCACAGGGTAGAGAAGGCCATGTGACTATAATTTCTTAAATTATTCCGAGTAAATATAGAAGAGCGAATTAAATATCAACACGGTATTTAAAGGACATGATGTCCTATACGGATACGTTAATGTTTTATTTGACAGGTGAAACTTTGGAGCAAAAGCAAGGCCGAATGCAGATACAACCCCTACTTTTTTCCTCTCTCTCACGCAGCAACTCCACCAGAAGGGTGTCAACAAGCGTGCAAAGTGCTACACAGGTTGCCATGGTAACCACACTCCAGCGTATCCAAGGAGGGAGCTTCATGTTTACAAGTGGGTAAAATGTTAACATTAACAGCTTATGCAATTAAATGTTTGTATTGCTTCAGAGCTGTTTTCTGATGAGCTCCTATGCTCTAGTTCAGATTTGGACATAATACCAAGTATGTCTCGATAGGAAATTTCAATTTATATTGTTGACATAAAATACTGCTAGTCTTTATTTACGACGGCTGTTCAATACTTTTTTTTTTTTTTTTTTTTTTTTGGACAACGTACCTTTACTCATCCTCATAATTTTGATGGTACTTCTCAAAATAGTCTCCCCTGAATGCGATGCAGTTGTCCCAGCGTTACTGCCAGTCTACAAAGACATGCTGGAAACCCTTTTTGAGAGATCCTTCAAAATCGCCTCCGCAGCCTTCACCACTGCTTCTGATGATGGATAATGCCTCCGAAGAAGGCGTTTCTTCAAGTTAGGGGATAGAAAAAAGTCACATGGGGCTAAATCCGGACTCTAGGGAGGGTAAGGGATGTACTTCACATTGATTTTTTCAAGATATTCAGCAACAACACTGGCATATGTAACTATCATGGAACCCATCGCGCACAAACACGTCTTCATGTGTAATGATTCGGTCACCAACGTGTGGTTGGCACCAAATGAATTTTTTATATAAATAATGAGTAGATGGCATGCTTAATTTTTTTAAGATTACTTACTCAGATTAGGCAGATGTTCACCCTTCCTTCCAGAATCGCTTTTCGGTCTATACTTCAGACCATCTTCAGTGGGAGCTGCACCAACTACTTTCGATGGACAAACACTCGACTTTCCAAGAAACTTAAGGCTCCTCCTCCTTGACGATCTCCTGATTTTCAATAGCAACATCTTTATTCAACTGAGCGTCGTATTACAGCAGGCGTTCCACAAGGTTCAATACTGGCATCAACGTTGTTTAGTATTTACACCTCCGATATTCCAGACATGGCTCCAACCTCAATAGCCCTGTATGCTGACGACACTGTTTTATTTTACTCTCACTCCGATCTATATTCTGCTGTACGAACCATACAGCTCTCTCTTGATCGTCTCGTTCAATGGTGTCAAAATTGGTGCATCTCCCTTAATACCCAGAAAACTGAAGCCAATATTTTTACTTTACGCCGATATAATCCCCCTCCGCCTTTACGCCTTCTGACTGATCATGTGCCGTGGCTCCCTTCACCTACACCAGTCAAGTACCTTGGAGTGTTACTGGACACTCGGCTTACGTGGAAGCCTCATATTGACCGCACCATTACCCTGGCAGCCGCTCGTCTTTCACAACTGTCTCCATTATTTCACAAACATACTTCACTTGGTTTAGAGTCTTCACTGCTCCTATACAAATCTCTGGTTCGGCCTCTTATTACTTATGCCTGCCCGGTCTTGGGGGGGGGGGGGTAGGCTGCCAGTACTTGTCACCTGAGGCGTCTACAGGTCATCCACAGTCGATTCTTGCGAATCGCCACCAATGCACCTTGGTTTGTCCGCAACCAGCAGCTGCATCTCGAGCTAGGACTTCTTCCTCTCCACCATTTCATCCGACAGACTGCTCGACGCTTCTTCTACAATCTACGCCACATCCCAGGAGCTGTGACGTATAACATCGGCGTCCGAAGTCGCCGGACAACGCGACTGAAGCGACGACTACCACAGGACCTGCTTTACAGTGATGACACTTCCACTTCTGAGTAATCTACTGTTTCAATTTAACTTGACTATTATTCTGTTCTAGTATGTAAATCCTCACTATGGAAGTATGTATATCATTTTATTAGTTCAGTGCCACATTTATATTAGTGCAATAACACATTTGTTTTAGTTCAGAGGAGGCACATTGTCCTACCTCTACAATGTTATTACTATGTGATTATTTTGTATTTGTTCTCTCAGATCTGCAAAGCATATATTATTGCAGACCGATCTAATAAATTAAAAAAATACCAACATTTGGGACCGGAACATTGAAGCTGTACACAGATGATTGATTGTCACCTGTGATATTAACTGGTTGGAGTTCCTTCATCCTTGAATGTGGAGAAGTTGAACTGATCGAGTTTAATGGCAAATATACTTCATCTTCTACCTCATTTTCTGGAACAATATCTTTTTGATTACTAGTTGTCTGTTTTTATTACTAGTCATCTCTGTCCAGCTCCAATGTTCCGGTCCCAGATGTTGGTATTGAAAATCAGGAGATCGTCAAGGAGGAGGAGCCTTAAGTTTCTTGGAAAGTCGACTTTGTGTCTGTCGAAAGTAGTTGGTGCAGCTCCCACTGAAGATGGTCTGAAGTATAGACCGAAAAGCGCTTCTGGACGGAAGGGTGAACATGTTCCTAGTCTGAGAGAGTAATCTTAAAAGAAAATAAGCATGCCAGCTACTCATTGTATATACATATATCACTTTTAATTAACTTGACAAGTCTTAACCAAAAAAAAAAGCAATGATATGTTCAGTATTTCAGAAAATGTTTTTAATTTAATTCGTCGATCCTCTCTCACAATGACAGCAGCTGCGTTGATGTTTTCTTCAGTAAGAGCAGTTACTGGAGAACCGGCTCCAACTTCCTGTGAAATTGATTGTCACCCACCTTTAAGCATGTTAAACCACTTTCGAGCTGTGCTGTAGGGAAGAACAGACTCTCCATAGACCTCCTGTAACACTGTATAGGCCTCAACTGAAGATTTGTTGAGACGAAAGCAGAATTTCAAAGCTGCATATTGTTCCTCGCGTGTTACCTCCATTGCAGCGGTTGGCGATGGTGAACATGTGCGAACTTGCCTGATTTTCACAGGCAGGAACCAGGAGTACCTACAATGAAACTACTACGGTGTGTTTGTTTCACATTAGGCTAACAGAATATGATAAGATTGAATTTTAGTGCGAAAAATTATGACCGTAAAAGTATGATCATTCTTTATTGAACAGCCCTCGTAAATTCCATCACAGACCTCCAAAGTAATCTCCCCCGGACACAGCGTTCAGTCCAATCTATACAATACTCTCTGACATATCTTTCTGATTGTTGTGTACACCCGAAATTTTATTGTTTAGCTCTGGATTGCTCTGAAAATCAGAAACCTGAAGATCTTTTTAAGTCCAGGAAGTCGGTGAAAGTCACACAACACCAGGTCTGTTGAATAAGTTGGAAGTGGTATGACCTCAAAGCATAATTCAGTGATTGTTTCTGGAGTAAGAAAGCTGCTGGATGTGATCAATTAAATTTGGAACTCATGACATATGCACCTGTGTGTCTACATAGCAGATTGCTTGTTTTTTTTTAATCTTTGTTGGAGGTATGGGCATATCCCTGAAGAATGGAATACAGTTATTAATAATAACTAAACACTAGTAACACAACTTCAAGCGTAATTTAGAAACCAGAACGAAAGAACATTTTAGAAATATTAAATATAGACAGACCGAGAAATCGGCAGTGGCTGATCATTTTTGGTCATATAATCATGAAGTAAATCCAGAAGTTAAATTATTGAAACAATTGAAGGAACCGATAGATTTAATGGTTTGGGAGAAGATATTTTATTTTGAAAAATAAGGATCCCGTAATGAATTTTGATATCCCTCCAATAGACGTCATCAATAAGTTTGTGTTGTCCCCGGTAGATGGCAGTTAGATAAGGAGCTATTCTTCCAACTCCGGTAGTGGTCAAGGTCAGTCAGTCAGTAAGTGGGTGAGTGTCAAGCTGAGTGACTGAGGATAAAGCAGATGTTTGCTTTGAAACCGGTCCCAGGATTTAAATAAGATAAGTGAAGTTGTGTTACTAGTGTTTAGTTATTATTAATAACCTAGTTTACTTCACCGTCAGCAGCTTCAGTTTTTTACATAACTATGGAATACAGTGTTGGTGATAGACATTTTTAAGAAAGGAAATAGAGAAAAATGTGACAACTACTATTAATAACGTCAACTATTAATAACGTCACGCGTGTTAATTATGATGTTGGACCTAATCTACGTTCCTCTGCAATTGATAACACTGGGCAACAATGAAAATGTTTTGGGCTCAAAAATAGTCAGTTCAAATGTATTTCCATCTGCTAAATTCAAAAATTGTCGTAAATATGACAGATTAGCTCTTGCCTTGGTGATAAAGTGGCATTACATTTTTAGTGTCAACATTTTCAACATAGGAAATTGCGTTACATTAAAGAAGACATGCCAGCCAGAAATCTTAACATTACTGAGAAAAATTTCGTTATCAAGCCTCTCGTGGACCCAAAAGATGTTTTGCCCCCGCCCCCCTGCATATCAAGCTGAGTGTCATGGAAAAATTTATCAAAGTTATGACCCAAGAAGGACGGGCGCTAAGTACATAAGAGAGAAATTTCCGAAATTAAGTGATGCAAAAGTTGAGGAAGGCATTTTTGTTGGGCCAGAAATTCGAGGACTTGTAAAGCATTCTGCATTTGTCCAAGTTTTGGAGGGGAAAGAAAAATAAGCTTGTGAAGCCTTCAAGGGAGTTTGTTCGTGGATTTTTAGGCAACAAAAGGGACGATAACTATACGTATTTCGTGGCAGTGCTCCTGCAAGAGTGCCATAACCTTATATGTAATATATTCCTTAAGATCCATTTTCTCCCTTCTAGTTGTGGAGCTGTAAGTGATGAACGTGGAGATTCATTCC
Source organism: Mantis religiosa (assembly GCA_030765055.1). Lineage (NCBI taxonomy): Eukaryota > Metazoa > Arthropoda > Insecta > Mantodea > Mantidae > Mantis > Mantis religiosa. The sequence continues at coordinate 134,814,899 of CM060956.1, read as the reverse complement.
ATCAGAACATTTCGGTTATGGAATTAAGACTTCAGGGCCTTTGGAATGAACCAATGCTTACAGATTACTGTTGGTCTCTTTGTAGGAATGTTCCCGAACTCCCTTACAAGAGGCAAGCTAAAAGACGCGTATCTCATGAAGTCACCATGTGATTCTCTTTAGACACGACCATCTGTGAGGTATTCTTCCAGCAATTTAGAACCTTTAGAATGCAACTACCGTTTTTAAACTGTCAAATGCACTTTCAATGTTGTTAGCATATGTAATTAAAATGGATGCTTTCTCTTAATCCGTTAATATGAAATAGTTCTATCTAGTATATATCACAGAAACTAGAGCTAAGTAAAAGTTTTTATTGTCATGGTCGTTTTTCTCAACCCAAAATTAGTAAAGATTGACTCATGAAGTGTTGGAAAAATTAAAAATTTTCCCTCACTTTCATCTCGGTCAGCCAACCAGGTGAAAAGATGATTAGATATCAACGTTTCGGGAGTATTCATCTCACCCATCATCAGGATATTTATAAAATGTTATAACTACAAATGAAATACTGGATATAACACAACTATAAGCAAAGACAAAACACTATCAAAATTCGCATTACTGAACAAAAGACTGTTTTCAGTAAATTAAATGCCAGGTCACGAGATGGCGTGAGTATAGAAAATTGTGTCAAAGAAACGTAACTACTTAACTTAATGTGACTTTGTGGGTTCGTGAAATGAAAAGTCCAATTTCACCACTCAAAAATGTTCTTTATTTCCACCGACTTACAGTTAAAACACTTGCCAATTACACAGAACTACGTAATGGACACAATTACGATTCACCAGTTCGTCCGTTACAATTCCACTTGCACTCGCAATTACGTAAGCTCCTCCGACACACGTACACAGTCTTCTCGTCCGTACACTAGCACGACGCTGCTTCGCTGCTCGCCAAGAACTGACTCAATTCACTCACTGCAGCCCTTTTTATAGGAATATCGCCGTTTCCTCGAAGCCTCTAGTTTCCGCGAATCACCGCGAGGGTTCCAGATGGCAGTGGAAGGGAGAAGAGGCGGCCAGTGACAAGTGACACATTCCTAATCATCCCTTCAGTTAGTGACAGAGACTAATGGGTGGGTGTGGCTTGGCTGCCTCTGGCCCCTTACTCAGCTGTCGTTGGTTGTGCTTTCCGCTAATTGGGTGACATTAGTTATCAAGCTGTATTGATTTTTGCTTCTTAATTCGACGGATTTCCATTTTAAGGCCGGTTTCCGAGAAGAACTGAACTGAAATTCAGCAATGCGAATTTTGGTAGTGTTTTCTCTTTGTTTATAGTTGCGTTATTTCCAGTGTTTCATTTGTGGTTATAACATTTTATAAATTTCCTGATGATGGGAGAGATGCACACTCCCGGAACGTTGATATCTAATCATCTTTTCACCTGACTGGCTGCCCGAGAAGAAAGTCAGCGTATTCGTCGCCAGGAAACTTCAGGTCTTATTCAAAAAATTGTTTTTTGTCGCCCAGTGTAATTGGATCAAAACATACAGGCAATCCAATGAAATCATGGCGGTCACTTATCGGATGTTTTCTTCCACAAGTAATGACATTAAGTATGTTCCAAAATAAAAATAAGTAAACCTCTATCATCTACAAAATGTGTTTTATTTCACTTCAAAGATTGGACACTCTCTGGTATAATGAAAATACAATAATAAAAATTATCGATAATTTACACTTTTTAACACACCCTTGCTTCAGTACACATTTTCACGCGCTTTTCAATTAAAATCACACGCTGTAAAGAAAATGTTTAGGGTCGGCAATTATTTTGTTATGGCAAATAAACACAAAGTTTTGGGCGTAGGTACGGCAAACAGCAAATGTTGGATAAACTGGAGAGCCGGCAATTAATGGCTGGTAACAGACATTTTTACACGTGTTATTGATCATAATTCCCACAGAGAATATTTTAAAAGGGAAAATAATTTAACGTTATCTGCCCTCTGCAGGGATCATAAACAATACCGCGTTCTGTAGCAGTTCCGAAAGTGATCCGGAAATTATTACTTGTGCTGACAACGCTGCTAATGAAACGGGAGCGTTCGTGTTATGTTCCTACAAACGTAACGTTAAGTACTGGACTCTATTGGGACACGATTTTTGTAACCAGAAAACATAATACAGTAAAATTTGCTACTTTTAGGGGTTAAGATGAACTCAGTGTGATTAGAAATATACATCTAAAGCATGTATCTACAGATGTTACAGCACATGTTGCCATGTAGTGACGTCATTAGTTCGAGGCCACAAGAAGTACAGTATCTCCTGCCTAAAGTGGACCCCTTATAGGGGCCGATTTTGCCCTATTTGCCTATTTCCTTTGGTCAGAAACATAGGCTTTTAAGTTATAAGCACGTTTCCTACAATTATTAGCGCAATTTCTTAGTTTTATATTGCCTATTTCATACATTTGTGCCTATTCTGCTTATTAGTGCCTAAAACTGTCTTTTTAGCCAATTTCTTCTGCTTGTAATTTGTGACAACAGCTTTTGCATTTGTTGGAAGTTTTCGGAGAAGCGAAATTTCTTCACTGAGAGTTCATAGTTCTTTTCTTTCTAATCAGGTGCCTTATATTTCCATATCTCTGACACCAGTAGTCCTACAAAAAATTGGCCGCATGCTTCGGCAAAGCGAGCCAGTATGCCTACTTAACTGTACAACGTCGCACGCACCGTATTGGCTAGTAGCCACAGAACACCCACGCCTAGCCTCGCCTTATGTTCATTTCTATTTTTTAGCTACCTTAGGTATCTCAACTTTCTTCCAACTCTGTCTTGCTCTCTCGTTTCAATTAAGGTAATGAATTTATATTCAAAATAGCTCTTAGATTCTTTCCACGTAACTCTTCTCTTTATGAGGACACCTCATCAAGGAGAATTAACTGAATAGTTCGAGGTGGTAAGTCCCCCTTACGAATCTTGTCATTGAATCATAGGTTCAGTCCAATAATTCAGGATGGCACTTCTTAAACTTTAAGAACAGCCGAGGTAACTGCAATAGTTGCTTGACAAGTGAATGTACATAAAAACACAAAACAACTGAACCGTTATGTGGTTTTACTCACTCTGCGTAGCATTCCTAAGTTTACCTGGAAGAACAATTCTGCACCATTTCGTAAATGTTGAGAGGAAGGTAGGGCAAATTTTAGTGTTAGTATGCACCACTATACACATAAACAGTTACAGTTACGATTGGGTATAAAAGAGAACCGCAAAAAGACATTAACTATAAAGCTAGGAAACTGCAGTATACAGAATACTGCAAAATGTACATGCAATTTGCAGAGTGCATACAGAGGTAGTGTGAGTTTACTATTGCTGGTACACATTAAAAAACCATCTTCAGACAAAGTGTTTTCTAAGAAATTCAATAACAATTGTAGAGAATCCATACAGTTACTATTTGTTACACCCATATGACACTCTTTACACACGCCCGTCTCAATAGCGTGGTGGTCGCGTGTCTGCCTCACATTCAAGTGGTCCAGAGCTCGAATCTTGGTCATGGTGAGCAACCTGGATAAGGCTTTTTTCGGGATTTTTCCTTATCCTGGAAGACGAATGTCGGTAGCTCTAAGCTCTATGGATCCTGGGCTCATTTGAGCATCATTTCACCCATTCCATTCACCGTCTGATATGCTTTAACGTTGGAGGACGTAAAATAGGAAAAAGTACAGTTTACCCACGAATTTGCCCGCCTCGGTGGCGTGGTGGTAGCGTGTCTGCCTCACGTTCAAGAGGTCCCGAGTTGGAATCTCGGTCAGCGTGAGTTAGCTGGATAAGGTTTTTTCCGGGAGATTCCCTTATCCGGAAACACGAATGTCGGTAGCTCTAAGCTCTATGGACACCGGGCTCATTTGAGAATTATTTCAACCATTCCATTCATCGTCCGATATGAGTTAACTTTGGAGGACGAAAATTACAAAAGCGGTTTATCCATGAATTTTCTTAAATTATTATTACTTTCGTTCTAGCCCCCCCCCCCAACAAAAACACTTTTTATGAATTAAGTTACGTATATTTCCTTGTAGAACATTAGAACTAAATAAATGTAGTAGGCTGTAACCTACAGCAACAGCTTTAAAATTAAACTTACCTGCAAAGGCCAGAGATAAACAAACTTCCCATTTATAAAAATTAAATTATTGCAAATTTCAAACAAATAATTTTTGACAAAACCTAGCTCTTAGTTCCGTCTGACCTGAAAAAAGTTAAACTTAATTAAATTATGACCAATATAATATTAAATCTTCTTTTATGAAAACAAAGGTAATAGCGTGGAAAGACAGAGCCAGACTGGAAAAATTCATTGCCATAGCCGGGATTTGAACCACGGATCTTATGGTTACCGTCCAGCCGCTCTAACCCTTGAGCTACTATGACCAACGTGCCGACAAGACATCAAATTCTCCAACTGACCCGTGTTTTTCTCGATAAACCACCCGGGCTTTAAAGTACTTAAACGCTGTAAGTCGCCATTAATGTAGTTGTGTCATGTGCTAGTCGAATAGTTGTGCTCTGAACTTACAGGTGTGAGTGTTAGATCCGTAGGAACATCACGACATGAAATTGAGACAACAGGAAAACTTACCACTCCAGGTGCGATATTGCTGTGTGGCGAAGACGTTCTTTAAGGACAATCAAACTGTACCGGGATACAAGTCGCAAAATGTACTACCTTGTGGAGACTTGGGTGTATGAAGGACACATGACAGGTATGGCGTGACACGACTTTTAAGACTGAAACACAAGAATTTTCGCAAGGTATGTGTGCTGCTTTAAAAAGAACCCAGTGGAAATAGCCGAAGGCCTTTCATTATAAAGTTGTTTCAGCTTCATTGCTCATTCATTCAGATTCAACTTGCTCAGTTTCATTATGAACTTGTACTTTTGCATGTCATCATATCCTTATTTGTATGATTTTATCTATCTTCCTGACGTTTACTGCCGGTTTTAATGTGACGGGAAGGCAGCGCCTATGGCATATGGCGCGAAAGCATTAGCCGATTAGAGTGAGGAGGAAGGCAGTTGCACGCGGAGAGATACATGACAGAGGGGCAAGGTTATATGAAACAGAGATTACGGGAGCCTGTCCATGCATTTCTGATCACATAGCGTTTAAGAAATATTTTTCACCTTAATGCTCATTTGGAGTATGATATTTCCTTAAAGACCTTCCTGTCACTCTTTTGCCTTATGCAGAACTTTAGCAGGTGATTTGTTTTTGAACTTAGTTTTAGAATAAGATTATATTTAGACATTAGATAAAGTAAAAATAGATGTAGTTCCATATTCTTAAAACAGGGGAAACAAATTGATAAAACAGGCCATCTAGACAGTGGCAACCTTAATGGAAAATGTAATGCAAACCATTATCTCAAACGAAAAGAGTAAAATAAAGAGCTGAAGTTGACATTTCAATTCCCCTCCATTTTCTGATCAATTTGATAGAAATAATTTGTTTTAGACTCAGTAAATCTCTGTTTTTTACCCTCAGCAATACTTTACAAAAACAAATACACGATCTTGAAATAAGCCCTTCTAGTAAATTCAAATACCTACCTTTTGATACACATAGTGAGTTAATTTGGTAACCCTGCTGTGTGGATTCATGCTGGGAAACTGTTAAAATTCGTATGAACAGCGGAGTCGTGTATTTTGTAGGGAGTCTGACATTTTATGGGGCTTTCAACGCCATTACTCATTCATGGTGGTGTTATTTATTTTGGTGCAACAGAGTGCTCTGTAGATCGCCATTAGCCCAAAAATATATCACCATCCATTATACACGGGCTACACTTCGCATACCATACTTGTTAGGAGCGTTCAACCCTTGGACTGCCAAATTACATTACGTCATTACATCAAATTGTCCGCAATAACAGCGGAAGTGACGTAACTCCAGCGCCCTTCGGAGTTTCCAGCTCATATACCCACATTTACTGCTAAAAAAACTCTGTGTGCTTGAATCCAACACTGCTTTACTTTCCCTACGTACCTGGTAGGCAAAGGGAGTAATGTACTGCAAACAAAAGCTGTACTCCAAGATTATATCACATATACGTGTACTGTGACACTATGTCGTATAGGGAACTCAATTTTGAGGTTTCACTATAGATACATGCTTTGAGGTCTCTTGAAAGCCCACAAAGAAAAAAACAAGTGTAAAAAGAAAGAGTTTTCTTAAAGTTTTCATAAAGCTTCACATGAAATATTTGGCCAAAATGGGAATGCAGGGGTAGCGCAGTGGTTTCGTTTGCGGCTCCCGTGTACAGTAGCGACGATAGTTCTGTGCCGGTGACCTACTTGCTTCCCGCACTGGAGAGAGTCTATGCCCAAGCGTCACTTACATCTTCTGCTTGCGCTAGAAGATGGAAGACAATGCAGCAAGGCCATATTTCACAGACTCGTCTTTACTAAACCGCATACCTTAAGATATATGCACTGCCTCATCTTCTCCACTGAGAAACTACAGATCCTCTTTACTGTTTTACTTCTTTGCTTTCACAAATGTTTTAATTTACAGGAAAATAAAAATCTGGGGTGATGTCCTGGTGGCTTGTAGCGCATGGAAGTGAGTTAGCCGATTCTTGTATGAAGACATGTTTCATCTTCATAGATAACCGACCTTCATTTGTCTCTAAGCCTTTTATGGCAGGTAAATACGACGTGCGAATTTCTCATATACCTTTGCTATAACAAGACCTTGTTGTTCCTTGTTTTCTTCCACTTGAAACCTATGCCACATGAGATAGTACTTAAACTAGTGCTTCCCCCTTTAAAGTTAATGGAATCATGATGTTTCAGGAGTCCTAACTTTGACAGTGGGTACAGTTTTCTCCTGAATATACAAATTATAAATTGTTTGGCGAATTACACACCTATCACAGTCATCAATGACAGTGATTGTTTCTGGTACATGATGTACTTTCCAGATGTTGCAAAGGAGGTCACTTGTGCCTCACATTTCTCCCCTGCTTTAATTATTTTACGAAATTTTCTCTCAGATACTTTTGTTGCTGCACTTACCATCCCTTGCATTTTATTAGAATATCGCCAGAAAATGCTTCCCGTTTCAGAATAGATTGACATTATTAATAACTACGCGGTTTCGCTGTGAAGTGCTTTTCCACCAAGTTTGCTTTCAATTGGAGGCATTTTAATCTAAATAAGAAAATATATAAAAGCACACACATACACACAGACAAAACGCTAATCACCAGCGCGATTGAGGAACACAGTTTCTAAAACTTTAGAATCTTAACATGACGGCACCGAAGTGATAGAAGTTACCCGGACAAAACTCCCAACGATATTGGACATTTCCTCTGTCTGGCTTATGTGAAGTGTCCCCTATGCCCAACGTGGTTCGGAGTCCACAGCATAAGCAATAGGTCCTCTCGCCTTATCATCATCTTCACTATCACCCTATCATTGGAGGTAATGGACACCGCCCTCGGGGAGCCTCCTCCTGAGAAATGGGTCCAGTCATCACGTGGTGGAGCGAGGCTACTCCAAAGGACAAGGTTGCCATGTTCGGAGTGTTGGTAACCAGCCATATTTTGTTAAAGGTTGACTAACTGTTTGTTTTAATTAAAATATCCAATGTTTAACCAACATTTTTGGCAAATGAAATTTAATT